>JAQLOL010000014.1:5929316-5941549 GCA_029783665.1 Naso thynnoides
GAAATGATTAAAAAGAAAAGCAGCAAAGCCTAAGATAAAACATAAAATGTTTCTGCATGAAAATGACGATTATCAATAAAGTTGCCAAATCATTTCCTGTCAATTGTGTAACCGTTCAGCTCCTCTTATGTATACTGAGAGTTTTTGTTACAAAAATCTCCATTTAAAGTGAGCAACTAGAGCTGTTAAATAAATCTAGTGGTGCAAAAGCTGCAGTATTTCCCTCTGAAATGCGGTGCAGCAGAAAAGAAAACAGTCAAGCAAATGTGTTTAGTATAAAAGTACTTAGTTACATTCCAGCACTGTAAAATACAAGCCTGCCCTTCTGTAATCAATACTGAAACGTCGTACCGAGGCCCCTGGGGCGGCAGACTTTGGGTCTTTGTGGAACGTCAGCACTCCTCCGAGGAGAACTGTCCATGTCTGCGTCCAGTTTTTCCTGCAATGTGAGAACAGCCATCACTTCCACAGAACAAAACAATAGAGAGCTTTACAGGAAATGACACATGACTCTAAAAACTGAAATGTGAGTGAGTCAAACTGCAAAAACACTCAGCGCTTTAGCTTACCTCACTTTCTTGCCGTTCTCACACACTTTTGTTTTGTTGAGAATTCCAGCTTTCTCTAGATTCTGCACCTGAAAATGTTAAAAATCACAACATTTTCATTCTTTAGAGTCTAACTGCATTTGTTACACTTATGTGTAAAGTTAACTAGATATGGTTAAAATGTTGAACCCAAACTTAATCAGTGAAGCAATGCATGGAAATTATGTTCAGCAGCATTCATAAAAAAAATTTCTCTTTTGCAACTTGCGCACATTTACTAATTATTTGTGTGCCTCATCTCTTAAAAAAGTCAGATTTGATTAACCATAGGTTGATCAAACAGCAGGCGGAACTTTCCCAAATGTCAGAGATGTGAAAAGATATTTTATGTTGCTTTAACAGTAAAATGTGATTAAAGACAAAACTTAAGTGAGAGAGGAGAGAAATCAACAACACTAAGGATTGTTGTATTTTTTGTACTATCAAATTCTATGAAAAGTTAAAATCAGGAGGTTGTTAGTTTGTCTGTAGTTCTGACGCTCAGCCTCAGGCTCTCTCACTCTAACAAGAAACCTTTAACCCCCAGTAATGCTGTGAAGCAGCTGGGAACTGCAGCTTTTAGTGAATGTCACAAAAACGGGAGTTCAGAGAGCATTTATTTGGAATGTTTTTGGCTGCAGATTTGGTGCTTCATTATGTTTGTTGCCTCTTTATAGCAGCCTATCGGTGTGTGTGTGTGTGTGTGTGCGTGCCCAAAAATAAACTACTGTATGTCAAGGAGTGACATCTAACCCAGTACAACATCATGACCCACTTTGTGTTTTTATAGTTTTAGGGATACAGTGGAGCTCTATCACACAGAGGAGCATCTTTTGATGTTTGTATGTTTAATGTTTCTGCAGCTGCTGTGTAATCAGTGAGTAACAGGCACACTGTTTTTGGACATCAGACAGCTGTATTTAGCTCAATGAAGGGATATCCCAGCATTTTTGATAACTGACCTCGTTTTGAACCTACCAAGTCCTATTCCTATTGACGGAGACCATTTTCAGCTCATTTGATGCGGTACGTAGTTTGGATGGCTCGCTGTTTCGCTGTGGATGCTGCGAGTGCAAGTCAATGGACCCAGTAGCATTCCCTGCCAAACTTTCGATTAAACACTCCACAGTGCACTCAAAGCAAGTCTAACATGACAAAAGTCTTTTGAAGCGAATTTGTGTGTTTGCAGAATAATTTAAGAAGTCAAACTACGGCTGAATTTCTGTCACCTGTGGCTTAGCAGCAACAGGAAGAAAACAGTTCGGCAGCTTTCTGTCCCTGCTGATGCTAACCAGAGCCTCATATTAAAGAAATTCAGCCGTAGTTTAACTTGTAAAATTTTTGTACAAACGTTCGAATTCGCCTCAATAGACTTTTTTTTTTATCTCATTAGACTCATTAGACTTGCTTTGGGTGCATTCACTGTGGAGTGTTTAAGTGTAATTTGATAGTGGCTACTGTTGGCTTGTTGATGGTGCCATTGACTTGCGCTAGCGTTAAAAATTCCAGAATATCCCTTTGAAGCCTTGAAGATGCACCTTTCTGGACTGTGACCAATGAATACACAGATGGAGAATAAAAACAATTTGCGAAAGGCCTAAAATTAAGCAATATAAGCTATGACAGTGCAAAGCAGCAAGCTGCGGAACTGTGCGGCTGTTAATGCTATACCAAATAGTTCAGCACTTTGTTTACAACATTGACATTTGAATTCTAAATCAACATTTGAATGCATATCGCATGTTTTGTCTAGCTTTGCAATGTTGTACGGGCAGGACCGGACGCAGGAGAGGGACGGACATCCACAGACAGCAGCTGATGCTGCGAAGCTCTGGAGTCAAACTAGACTCTGCTTTGAATTGTAGCCATTTGTGAAGAGGAAGCTCAGCTATTTATTTTTCAAACTTTTGAGATACAAAAAATGGATCATCTTCACTTGCAGCAGCAAACCATGGAGTGCCAACCTGTTCTGTAATCAGTCTCCCTTCATTAACTGCTAGAGGGAGAATGTACTCTCTATGAATGTACAGAGAGAAGAAAGGTAAGAAAGACTAGGAAGAATTAACTTAAAGAACTGGAGTCCTTTAAGCGCAGAGGTCTAAACTGAAAACAAATACAGACAGACATGCACAGTCCATATGAAAATGTTTTATATGGCTGTTTGGGCAAATATACTAAATAATCCTCTGGTCAAACTCGTGCAAGTAACACAAGGCTAAAATTAGCTTTTATTTGGAATGATGATGTGATAAATATGATAATAGATAAACGAAACTTTACATGAAAAACCTCAAGTTTTGTATGTATGAAAACGACACCCATTCCAACTCTCATGGTTATTTATAGTCAGTTTTTTCCACTGTCATGGCCGCTATGTTTAGTTATTTATAGGTTGAAAAAGCAGCAGTGCAATGTGTGGCAGATTAACCCCTGAACTACCTGTGGGACCTGACTCAGACCTCTATATGGTAAAAGATGACACATGATACAGTATGTTAATCAGATAAGCAGCTTGGTTGTCACGTGCATTTCAGCAGAGCAAATCCATCACTAAACGCAAGACAGGAGCATTAGAACAAATAGAAAATGTAATGCAGGGAATGCAACACATGCTCCTTAACCTATTCAGAGTCACACCTTTTGCCCGCCATAGATAGACGCTGCTATCTATGCGTCAAGCTCAGGTGAGCGCTCAAACTAACAACCCACATTATAGCGCAGCCACCTCGAGGTCCGATAATAAGGGTTCCTCCAGGGTCTAAACCCAAAAACCTTCAGAGAGAGACACAGAGCAGCGTGCAGGTACGTTCAACAGGTCACTGCACTTCACATATAACTTATTTTTCAGCCCTGAGTTTTTCCCCACGGAGTAACAAGTATTGAGATATGTTAAACTCACGTTATGCTGCGTCTCTGGGGAGTTGCCTGCACTGGAGCTGTCGCTGCTGTAGTCCGATGTGTTCCTCCGGTGGGTGGGCACAAACCTCTGAATGACAGGAAAAAACAGTAAAAGATTTAAAGATTCAGAATGAATAAAACCACAAAATCAGAGCAAATGTAATTCAATTTAGTATAATAACCAGAAATCTCCAGGAAAATGCACCTTTTTTAACTCTACAATGGCTGTGATTTGAATAAAACACTTAAAACAAGAGAAAATGGACATAAACGACAACAGCATAACATTTTCTTGCACACATTTAGCTGCTATTGCTTTTCTGTCAAGTTTAACTGTGTTCTGTTTGCCTTTATGGCAGTGTTCATGTGTCATACATTCCACATAAAAAAGGAAAATCATTAGACCAAGCCTCAATGCTCCATATGATCACTTTCACATTTACATTAATATCAAACAGATGCTGAGTGATTAAAAAAGGACAGGCTCCAAGTTTAAAAAAGGGAAAAACTGAGGGTGCAGCATAGTGCTATACTTTAGAACATACTGTGCTTCTCACTTTGTGTCAACAGTTTATGTTTGCCACTTTTCCTGTTTCAACATGTCAAAGTTCCCATGCACAAAGCCAGATCCATAAAGAAATGGCTTTTAAAGTTTGGTGTGAAAGAACCGACCTGCATGGAGCCATGACAACACCTGTGGGAGGAGCACACCGTTTCACCATACACCATGCTGCAAATTTTTTTGTGGACGAAGCCTAACTTCAATGCCTTTCTCTTGTCCACTGAAAGGAATCCAGTGTGCCATCTATCATCTGTTTGAATCCGTGTCAATGCAGCATCAGTGGAGCAAATCACTGCAGCCAGGTTCCAAGAAGTCTTTCCAGAAGAGTAAAGGCTGTTACAGCAGCAATAAATGCCTAATGTTTTGGAAATTACTGTTTTTAAATGCACACATATTTGGAAATTCAAGGCGTCCACATACTTTTGGCCATGCAGAGTATAAATACACTGTGTATGTTTCAAAATTCAATAAATGAGTAAAGACATCTACAAACTTATCAAAAGAGGACCATAGTTTGCCCTCAAGCACAGTGTCAAAGTCTTAAATGTTACACCTGAGTCCCTCAGTGGGACGACATGCCCGTATTCGTATCGTCCCACTCCTACGTCTGCTTGTACAGCTGTAGTTCCCTCCTGCATTTCTGTCCTCAAGCTGCAACTGTAAGTTCGAGTGCACTGCAGTTGATTTGCCTTGCTAATTGAGGGTTTGAAAACCTGGGAGTGTCAGTTGTTTAACAGGGACTCACCCTCAGTGCCTCTACCTGACTAAAGCTTCCTGTTAAAGCCGGCCGACACACCCTGG
Organism: Naso thynnoides; assembly: GCA_029783665.1. Taxonomy (NCBI): domain Eukaryota; kingdom Metazoa; phylum Chordata; class Actinopteri; order Acanthuriformes; family Acanthuridae; genus Naso; species Naso thynnoides. Next base: position 5,934,165 of record JAQLOL010000014.1, read on the forward strand.
ATGTGCGATCGCGCATGAACATGTACATGCAGGTTTGTGTGTGTGCGTGTGTGTGTGTGTGTGTGTGGTGTACCCCATCATCCTGGGCCGAGCTCAGCTGTGCAGGTCCCATGGTGTGTCTCCAGTGTTTAATGATGGATGGATTGTCTGCCTCAATGCCGTTCTCCAACCTGGACTGGCCGAGAGCTGCAGGAGCCTGGTGGGTCCAAAACAAAGTTCAGTTTACTGTCAAAAACTACGACTTAATTCTACTTTTTAACTTAATTCATGCCCTGAATGATACACACTGCCATCTACTGTACTTCATAAACTGTTTTTCATTGATCCCCATGCAGTGAAGGATGTTTACCTCAGGAAGGTTCCACTGAGACTTGGAGCCGTCTCTCAGGTAGTAGTACGTCTGCCCTTGATCATCCACAGACTTGATCCACTGTAAAATAAAAACTTCTCTTAGTTAAAGATGATTCAAAGTTGCTGTTGTTATCAAAATAAGCAAAAATGATTTTCATCGCCTTTAAAACAGCTCAAAATATAAAAGCTCTTCTCCCATACAGTATATTTATGCATATATAAATATTTTAATGCTTTCTCAGTCTTTCTTCTTTCAAATACGACTACTTTTAATATGTAAAACCAAGTGCAATACCATTGAACCTTTAAGGAAAGACTGTCTGAACATGTGCAGGCTTCTTGTCCCACCAAACCAGTATATCTCAAACATATTTAGGCCTCAAGAAGGCTGAAGAGAGCTCCTTACTCTTTACTTTATCACATTAACATTTAAAAACAATAACAAATGAGAAAAAAAAGTCTTCAGGCAAGTAGAAAGGGCCTCCCCTGAATTTCAGTGTTGAAGACAAACAATAAAATGTCACAAAAATACTTGGAACATCAATAATTCGTGTTCTCTTTAAGTGCTTTGCAAGCTAAAATTGAGACTATTTTAACTTAAATTATTCTAAAATTCCATCCTCCTCTATGTTTCCATTCTTATCAGCTACCTGCTCTGCAGAGTGTTCACTGGTGAACACCCATGTCCCGTTGGGATCCACTGTGAGGTTCCAACCGGGTGGAGTGCTGCGGTCCAGGCTGGCACGGGGGATGATGGTCCGGCTTACATGACCGAGCGAGTACTCCTTAGGGAGTGTGGGAGGTCCCTTGGCAAGGAGCTCTTCGTAGGCCTCAGGTTGGTCAGCAGCTGGGTAATCCTCTGTAGGATAGTCCTCCTCGGGTAGAGGAGGCTGAGGGTGTGAACATGGTGAAAACACAGCATATATTTAAAACACAGCATATGTTAACAGACACAAGCAGGTAGAGTGTAAAGCATTTTGGTTCCTATCATGGTTGGCTTGCGGCCTGTTGCAGCAAAGAAATTACAAAAACTCCTATTCAAAGGCTTAACACGCCTACTAGATGTGTGCATATTAAGCAGAGAGGTTTGAATTGGAGTTTAACAGGTTTTGGAGTTTTGAAGATGGAAACTACAGTATTACACAAATAAGCTGTGATATGATAACTAACAGTTAATATAATTATGTGGCAGTATTCTATTGTCTTCATCTTTTCCATCTTGTTAAAAGTAAAAGTTAAATATTTTGGAAAACACCCTTATTCACTTCAATCAGCTGAGAAGAGGTAGGTAAATAGGAAGCTAAAGCTAGCAGCTATTTAGCTTAGCTTAGCACAAAAACAGGAAATGGGGAAACAGTTCGCCCGTCTCTGTCCAAAGGTAAAAAAAATCCACCAACGAGCACTTCTGCAGCTCAGAAGATAACACCAAGTATCTCGTTTGTTTAATGTGTGCAAAACTCAAAGTGTAACATGGGCAAATTGTGGTCTGAGCTCTTTATGTTGGTCGGATGAAGTTACTTCCTGGAGTCCTCTGGAGCTTTAAAGGAGCTGGTACAGAGATTGTGTCACTTTTTGGAAATTGAGATTTGCTGTTCCTCAAAGTTTTCAGACTGAATGCTGAGCTAAGCTAAATGGCTGCTAGCTAAAACTTCATGTTTAGCTATCATTGGTGAGATATCCACCATCTTCTTTAAGTTTGGACAAGAAAGCAAGGAAGCATCCTTCAAAAATCTCAAACGATTGCTTCAATCATTCCTTTGGAAATTCTGGCTGCCTGGTTGGGAAACCTTGCAGTAAAACTTTGCTTCAGTTCAGTTTCTGTGTTGAAATGTTGCTACGTCTCACTGAATTATCCTCTTCAGGCAGATCTTTTCTTTCTGTGACCCCGATACAGAAACTCAATGACTTTTCTTTGACTTTGACAAATAAGTCACAGCGTTTCTGTGGCCTCAAAGTATTCTTCTGTCTTGTCCCATTAATGTTGTTCTCTAGCTAAAAAAAGCCATTATGGAGCAGTGACATCATTTGCTTTGAGTTATTCCTCTAAAGTGAAGCACTTTACAATTTAATCCCTAAAATACTCATAAAATTCCAAATGAGGACAAATTTTACATTCTGTTCAAGTTAGGGACACGACTGTTGGGCACATTCTGCACTGGTGATGTGAGCCTTCTTAATAAAAATTAGTCCGGTTTGCTATGTCGGGGCAGGAAGTGTAATTCCATTAAAAGAAGACTGCATTTACAGCTATCCCCCTGGGTGAAGCTAAAACAGGAGAACGAGGGAGGCTAAGTAGAGCAGCCAGGCTGTCCTTACCGGCCCGTCCTCGTGAAACCTGTGCACACTCATCGGCTCCATGAGAGGGGGGTACGGGCTGAGCGGCTCTGGAGGCTCCCAAGACGTCTCCCCAGACATTGGGTTGTAGAAATAAGGCCGACCGCTGCTCTCATCCACCAACTGCTCCCAGTCTGAGCTCCACGCAGGAGGGGGCGAGGCGGTGGACGGAGAGAGGGCAGGAGACTGAGGGGGTGAGGGGGAACAAGGCTCCTCAGCGGGGAGTGGCTCAGGGTCTGTGGGGGAGTCTAAAAAGGGGTTGTCCCAGGTGGTGCGCCCCGTGGAAGGGTGGTAGTAGTACTCCTGTCCACTCTCTTGGTCAACATGCACCTCCCATCCCTCTGGGTCAAGACAGGAAGGAGAGTAGGAAGAAGACGCCGAAGGAGGCGACTCAGAGAGGCTTTGGCGAAGTTGCGCTACATTGACGTACACAGCTGACTGGAGACTTTCATTCTCCACCTGTGAAAAGGTCAAAAAATAAAGATGTAGAACTCAAACACACCCACAGATGCTTCTACACAACAGCAATGAGTCCTAAAACCCAGAATTCAGTTTGCATTTTTGCACTTCTGGGTCCCTTGTCTCAAAGTCCGCGACTGTTTTCAAAACTGCATACTACATACTATGTATGGCATACTGTATGTACTACAAACTGCACAAACTGTACACTAAATGGACGATCAGTCTGCCATCTGTTGACAATGTGGTACACAGGTAGGTGACCCAGAATGCATTTCGTGCAAACCGAACCCATTAAACTTAATCAGCAAATGCCCTGGTGGGTTTTGGTTGTAGTGTTGCAGCACATTGCATTGAGGGAAACAGGTGAGGTAGACTTGCCGGATCCACACTAGGGATTTCCTCTGGATCAGTATATATCTGGGAAATTTTTGGGATAGGCTCCTGCAGATTGTGCTTGGGTTCAAATACAGCATACCACAAACAACTTTTTGGTCAAATCAGCGCATACTAGCATAGTATGTGGTTTTGAATACAGTCTATGTGTTTTTTAAATAGGTTTTTAGTTAAATAGCTGAAATTAGGTCTGTAGTTAACACTTACATTTAAACATTTTTGTTTTGTGACATAGAATACTCCAGTATAAAGCAAGTTTTTAAACTTTTAAGCTTTTACGCATCTTAGAAAGGGTGGTGCTAACGAGTGGCTAAATGAGACTACAGTATTTGTTGGGGACATGATGTGAGAGTAGCAATGGACACAGGATTGATCATTAGCTTGATTAGGTCAAGCCAAGATGAAAGAGTGGTGGAGAAGGATGTGTGCTAAATCGAACCAGAAGTGAACACTTTGGGGTGGTGATGTTTACGTGATGCGACTAGGGCTCGACCGATATGGGATTTTTGGGGCTGATGCCATAACGATATCAGGGAATAAAAAAATTCTGATATCTGATATACAGGCTGGTATTCTATCTATAATATTCTGAATGTGGTTATCAAATTTGTGTGACATAGATATGTAATGGAGGAAGGATATCTAATAAACTTTATTCCAAACATTATTGTACCAAACAGTAAACACTTTGCTTATTACCAATTAAATAAGGGGCCTCCCTCTGCTGGACAAATTACATGATTACACCATTTTAAATCACTAGTCCAAGTATTTTTTTCAGCCTTGAAAAAAAGCAGTTTTAATATCAGCACTTATCGGAGAACAAATATGCCGATACCAATATATACTGATACATCGGCAATAGGCTGATATAGGCTGTTAATATTAGTAAACCGATATATCGGTCGGGCCCCAGATGGGACAACAACATAGTAAGCTTATAGCCTGAAAATTGCTTTTTGCTTCTGGTGATTTCATTTAAGCTTTAAAAATGACAAAAGTGGTGTTCATTTTCAGCAATAATCCAAAATCCCATTCAAAAATCCCATAAGCTTTCTGCAGAGGGAAACTTCCAGGTTGGCCTACAAAAATATGTCATCCCTTTACCACTCATAAATGAATTAAAGTTATCGTAGGAACAGAGTCCAGGTGCTTTGGTGAAGACAACTGTTTAAGTGAAACAAGCTCGAAAATGTCAGTTTTAAAACATGTGTCAAACACCAGCTTTTAGCCCGCTATTCTTAGCTCAGCACAAGTCAGCCTTCCGTATCTCACAGAGCACAGGAAGTAACATACAACTTAAAAATGCACACACACACACACACACACACACACACACATCTCTCAGAGGCGTTCCTACCACAGTAATGATCATTATCTAATTTTGGTCTCATTCTCTTGTGCACAGAAACACACGGGTGTTAAATGCTCTGACACATAATGGAACGTAAAGTTCATGTGTGCCTCAGTCACCCTGTCAAAGCAGCCTGACATGAATCAGTCTGTGCTGGGTTTTGCTGAGATATCCACCACGATGGTTTCTGCATCTGAGCACAGGCCAACTGCAGACTTCACCACAATCATCAGGCAGTGTCCTGCTCCACCACAAAGCTGCCATACAGCAGATAAAAACGTTTCACTGCTCTCATTAAAACTTAATTTTCAGTCTCTGTCTCATAGAGGGAAGCGGTAAAAACCTCCACGTCAGGTTACTTTCATAAACGGAGCTCTACATGTTTTGACCGGCTGCGTGGCAGGACATGAGATGCAAATAGGCCTGAATATCACAACTAATTTGTTTAAAGAACAATTCAAATGAAACTGAGATGTGATGAAAGGCTTTTTGTGTTCTCAGCATCCTGAAACTGTGACGCAATGACAACAGTTACACCTGAAATGACTCCTACCAAAATAAAAGCAAGGCAGTGTCTTCTTGAAGTTGTTTTTTTCTCACCTGTGCTCCTCTGAGGCTGTTATTTCTGCCCATGAGACTTCTGGGATCAACAGCCCTGCAAAGTCTTTTAAACGCTGTCATGGTGGCGCAAATGCAATCAAATGAGATCGAGGCTGCTGTCTCTACCAGACTTCACTGTATCACACTAGTCTATATTTACCAAGACCTGAGACCTGTGTGTGTCTGAGCAGCATCTGTTCATCATTGCACTTAATGCGGAACGCTATTAAACATGTCAGAGAATCCAACAGACCGCAGTGTTTTGATGTTATACTGCATTATGCTTCAAATGCACAACAATTCAGAGGCAAATACTGCACTTTTCACTACTGCAGTAAAATGCATTCTTTAGCACACAAAATGATCACAAAATAAGTCATTTTGCTCATAAGTGATTCTTTCAGGTCCTATTTTCTTTACAAAAGTGAAAAGTCTTTAAGTGCAGGAGTATTTCCAAAGCAAATCTCATTCTTTTAATATTCCCTACAATTAAGTTTTAATTTTTCTGTCTATTTTGCACCAATTTGCCTCATTATGTCTTGTCTTAAGCAACAGACTCTCTTTTACAGAACACTTTTAAACAAACTGATTTAAAATTAACACTGGATGACAACAGTTTTTCTTCTGCAATGTTTTTTTTTACTTGTTCCAAAAACATTGTCTTTTAAGGTACTTACATGCATGAAAGTCTTCTTGAAAATGGGGTTTTTCAGATTAAACTGCCCAGAAGTATAAAGAATAGCTAAAATTTGTTCCATCTTAATTGATTTAAGGAGTAAATTGCCCCTTACACAAAAATACATCTGCAAAAGTAAATCTTTCAATTAAAATATACATTAAATGTATCATGAAGCAGAATTACATGGAGCACTTTCTGCACGAGTGTGTTCACTTTTAATATTAAGAGTGCTTAGACGATAGTGCTCTTCTGACTTTACTTGAAAGCTTTGAAATAACGGACTTAAACGAGTATTTTGACATTATAGTACTACTATTTTTACTTAAGTAAAGAATTTAAATGCTTCTTCCGCAGCTGCACACAGGCAGAGGAGCTCATAGGATAAAAATAAAAGTGATGAACATGAATAAGGTATCTATGGAGAGGGGAGGAGAGCATTCATGCCATATAGATTTCATGATTAACTGTGCGTTTGTTATCCGTCCATTCAATGCTATCAATTTGCTGACTTTGCTTCGTCATCGATCTCAATATAACCACGAGGTGATCGATGCCGACAACCAGACGACTGACCCTGCAGCAGATTGATTCTGAACAACACGCAGAGGCAGAAAGAGGAAATGACAGAGCTGCATCATTGATCTCTGAAGCAGCACCACTGGAATGCCCCGTCCTCCACAACACTATGAAGGGAACTACAATGAAAATCTCTGTCCAGCTACATTCATACAGACTCTTTACTCATGTTTTTTCAATTTATGCTACTTTATACTTCTACCTTTTAGAAGAAAAGACTTCATTCTTAACTACATCTTCATTTTACAAGTAACTTTTCAAAATTTTTACGTACTAAAACACAGTTTATAAAATATGAAGCATCATTAATGATAAGATCAGTTTTTATCCCTTTTTGGCCCATGACCCATTACAAAAATGACCCCAAAAGAGAGATTTTCCCTCTACAGTTATCAGATTGAGCAGAAACTTGTCCTTTCTTCTTCCCTTCCTTCTCTAGCCATCTCATGAGCTTTCAGATGAGGCTGCAATTTACTCTTAATCTGCTTTTTATTTTTCAGATTAATCATTTAATTGTTAAGTCTATAAAATGTCAAAAGATTAATGCTTTTTACAATTTCCCAGAGCTTAAACTGTCTTGAAAGCGCTCATTTGTCTTTGAGTCCAAAAAAATGACTCTGAAAATACTCAAAGATT
>JAQLOL010000014.1:5949118-5969249 GCA_029783665.1 Naso thynnoides
ATGCTGTTTACAATACAAGTATTTCAATGCCAGTGTTTCTTTTTCTGAGGCCAAACTTTATTTCAATGACCAAATTTTATTTTCAATGCCAAATATTAAAGTCATCGTTCTGGCTCCATAAATTAAGGCTGAAAATTTTGCCATGTATTTTCATTTCATTTGTTTTGTTTCATTGACTGGAGGTACATGTAAGTGGTAACATCTCCCCAGTGCTTCTCTTTTTTTCCACCCCCCTGAGCGAAAGGGGAACAGAAAGAAGAAAATCTTTGCCCTTTGTCCTAAGGGTGAATTACACAAGTACTTGAATTCATTCCTCATAATTGCAAAAAATGCAAATTATATACGAAAATATACACTTTCATGTTGGTAATGAGCATCAAAACATTGAAGCACAGAAGCTCATGTATTTTTTCTGCTCTTTGTTCGGCCCATAATAACCGAACATGAAGTAATCAGTGATTTTAAACTGAGGTAGAGATGAACGCGTGCTGCAGCACGTACATCACAGGTCTGCTGCGTCAGCCTGCTTTGGTCGGTGGTGTAGTTTGTGGTTAGCCTTGGATCATACGGAAAAAGTTCTGGCTGCACATCAGTGTCTTTTATTATTTTAATTTAGATCTTTTTTACAGTTTTTATCACCTGTCTGGTCCTGACTAAAATGTTTTGTATTGTGATTACATCAGAACATGTATTTTACATGCATTGTAAGTGTTCATATAGACAGTTCACTCAAGTAGCTCGTTAGACTGTGTAATGTAACCTTCATTATTTTGATAAAAATATAAGATTTATTTCTGTACTGACAAAAACAGCTGACAGAGCTTTAAAAGAGGGTTTTTTTACCTTTTTGTGTCCTGTCTTCAGCTTCACTTTCAGTCTCTTACTTGTTCATCATTTTCTGTCTTCATATTTACCATATTCATAATGAGGTGTGGAGATGCCAGACTGTCCGTCTATTATTTCTATCACTTAGTCTCTCCATCTTTTTATCTCTGTCCTTGTCCCTGTCCCATCACTCTTTGATGATGATAGGGCTACGACATTATATTGCACACACACACACACACACACACACACACCCCACAGAGTTATTTCTGTGTCATCGCACAGCTGACGGGAACATACATACACAGAGAAGGACAGACTAAACAGAACCTTTGGTTGTTCTTACAGAGAGATGAAGAACGATGAAGAGGAGGGAAGGATTGTAGGATAATGACAGATGGAGTGAGGGAAAAGTGGAGAGATTCAGGATCGAAGGATTGAAAGACAGCTACGGGATAAGTTAAAACAAAACAAGGAAATATGCAGGGCTAAAACAACGTGCCTGTCAGTCTGGAGCTGAGGAAAAATAAATTCCATATGTTAAGTGACAGAATTCTGCTTCGTGCCTAAAGAGATTTAATCAAATCCTTATGGAACATTTCAGTCTAAGAGCAAGTGCACGTTCTCAGTCATGCGTTCTTCATGTGTGTTTGTGGATTTCTAAATGAAGTCCTGTGTCTGTCCAGGACATGTGCTTTAGTCCACACCCGAGGATATGTTCACAACTACACGCCGACTTTTTGCTCCTGGTGTTTTGCCCCGTGAATCTCAAATAACTGCACAGGTGCACTGAGAACTGTCAAATGCAGAAAGAGACCGATGACGCTCTTTGTCTCACTGACACTCTGCTTGTGAATGTTTTGCAATGAGGAAACATTTGTCCGCTGTAGCAAAATGAAGCACACTGTTTTCAAGACTGAATGTGCACCACGACTTCACTTCTGTGCAACTGTTGCTGCTGTCGACAGAGCTGCAGAAGAGTCGAGCGTAACATCACAGTGTCCGTCCAAACAGTCCCGTTCTGAACGGCTGATTGTTTGACCTGCAGCTGCTTGCAGCACAGCATTGACACAAGGTTGTTTTTTTCATGGCTACGAAAGAATTGAAAAATAGCGCCTCATTTCTGTCACTCGAGCTTTCCAGCGCTGTCTCCGTCTGTCGCCCCCTCGTGCTCTCAGCTCACTCACCCTGTCTCGTGTTTTAATACAGTTCAAAGACATGCAGCCCGACATAGCACAGTGACTCTGTAACAATGAACCGATGCAGTCCCACCTTCCACCACTATGTGGGTTAAGATGGCAGAGTGGCGCTGTCCGCGTTTTCACTCCTTACTGTAGCTCGACGGACAGGAGAAGACACAAATCAGCTTTTATAGACATCCAACACACGGCAGGTCCAAACTGCACCAAAGCACAAAGATGCACGTCGTCATCTTCAGCAACACACCTGCTGAGACTGACATCAGCCTGACTACAGGTCACACACTACTGCAGGGACGGCCAGACAGAGGGACGGACAGGGAGACGGACAGAGCGAATGACAGAGAGAGAGACAGAGGGAAAGACAGAGGGACAGACAGAAAGAGAGACAGAGAGAGCGAATGACAGAGAGACAGACAGACAGAGAGACGGACAGAGGGACAGACAGAGAGAGAGACAGAGAGAGCGAATGACAGAGAGACAGACAGACAGAGAGACGGACAGAGGGACAGACAGAGAGAGAGAATGACAGAGAGACAGACAGACAGAGGGACAGACAGAGGGACGGACAGAGGGACAGACAGAGGGACAGACAGAGAGACAGACAGACAGAGCGAATGACAGAGACAGACAGAGAGACAGACAGAGAGACAGACACACACACACACACACACACAGAGGGGACTCCTTGCTGTTATCGATGGATAACATTCTGACCCCTTGCACGGACGTTATTGATCGTTGTTGATATTCTTATTGGAGACTTATGACATCATGACACGTCTCTGTGTGTGGAACATGCTGTGTCAGCTGTCGGCAGGTTGTGACACAGTCGGCGCTGAGAGCCCGTACCTGCACGATGTCGGAGACGTAGGCTGCTCCCCCCACACGTGTGTGTGTGTGTGTGTTTGCCGGGCTCACCCACATGCAACACTCACAACAACTGAATCAGTTTGTTTTCTTCTTGTTTGAGCTGAGGTAAACATGCCATGGCGCTGCTGAGAGTGAGTTTGGGCTTTTTCATGTGATTATCTCCTTTTAATTAAGGTTGGAAGCCAAAATCTTGGCTGACACTGACGTGTCCTCTCAACTGTTTTCTTGTGTTTTTTGTAAACAATCTCCTGACTCTAATTTGCCCTGTGATGTAGCGTAACATTTTAGTTTTATTTGCAGTTTCAAATCTGCAGTTTTTGAACGCGTGTTTTCTATTACACACGCACGTTTACTAAATTTCGAGCACGTTTTATAAATCTCACGTACATTTTAATAACGTGCATGTAAGATACGATCAACACAGGCGCGCTTTTGGTAAAACGTGCGAAATAGAAAACGTGTGCATTTAAAAAAAACACATCCATGGGTAGCGCCATAAATTACTATAAAATTCTGTGATTAATCATGATTGAAATATTGTATTGGATTATTTTAGTATTTGTCTGAAGATTTTGGAGGAGATAAAACTAAAGCACACACAGTTTGAAATGCGTGTGTTGCTTCTCATTCAGAGAGTTTACCGTTAAAGTACAGATGACCTGGACCTGTGACCCTCGACACACAGGCCGACTTCTCCAACCAGCAGACTGATACTGAATATTCTTACATTCATTTGATACACACACACACACACACACACACACACACACACATCTTCTTTTTGTGAGAGACTCTTGCTCTCCGGTCTGAAAAAGTCAAAGAGAAGAGCAGCAAACAACTGGATGGACCTCAGGTCATGTTGTGTTGATGTTATGGATCTAGTTTAGACATAAAACAGGTTGTAAATGTCCGTTCACTGTCAGTGCCAAAATGTGAACACATGCAATTAATTTCAGAAGTTTGACATGTTGATTTTTTTTTTAAACGCAATATGATCGCAGCATGACTTTATTTTGAAGGCAGATTTTACCTTCTGGAGCACACCTGTTTTAACGTTTACCCCGGGCAGCCACCTCGCTGTTTTCTTTTTTCCAAAACCGGTCGCAGGGCTTCTGTGGCGCTGACAGTCTACAACCAAACAACCTGACGGGTGAAACACACTGAGCACACCGACGAGAGAGGAGCTGACTGCAGTGAGTGTGGAGCGGCTGTGTGTGTGTGTGTGTGTGTGTGTGTGTATCACCATGCTTTAGAATAGGAGAGACAGGAGAAAGCACAGCTGTTGATGTTCGTACAGGAAATGAATATAAGAATATTCAGTATCAGTGGTGAAATATCGATGTGTTTGATAACACTAATACAGTAGCAGTGCAGGCGGCGGCGTGTGTTGTGCAGGCGGCGGCGTGTGTTGTGCAGGCGGTCGCCTAAACTATAAACCCTAACCCTCAACCCTAAACCCTAACCCTAACTATAAACCCTAACCCTAACTATAAACCCTAACCCTAAACTACAAACCCTAACCCTAAACTATGAACCCTAACCCTAAACTACGAACCCTAACCCTAAACTACAAACCCTAACCCTAAACTACAAACCCTAACCCTAAACTATAAACCCTAACCCTGCGGGAAACTCAGGGTAAGTTCAAAGCCTGCTGGTTAGAGAAGTCGGCCTGAGTGTGGAGGGTCTCGAGGGTCTCGAGGGTCTCAGGTCCAGTTCAACAGTTTCCTGCAGCTTTGCAGAGACAAACAGAGGACGACTGGATGCGCAGAGCAGTTCCAAAACTTGAACATGTTCCAGTAAACTCCATGAATGAGGATCTGAAGAAGAATTAATAAAAAAAAAGATTCCTGGATAAGCATGCATTTCTTTACGACCTTTGTCCGTCTGGTCTCTGAGACGCCTGCAGGCTCGGAATTATTCACTTCTGGTCTGTGAAATGTAAATATATGAAAATGAGTGCTGTCAACTGATTAAAAATCTTTAGCGAGTTAATTACTATTAAGTTCTGTAATTAATCATGATTAAAATACTAGCATTTGATTGCATATTTTGGGGGGCGATGACACAAATACATGTGTGGTGTTGCTGAAATGACGTACATAAGAAGAGTCGCAGAGGTCGAGTCGTCTGGTGACAGCGCACGGCGGAGAGCTGATCTCGTCAGTGACCGACAATGTGAGGATAACAGTGAGGGTAACCCTGAGTCTCATCGTTCCACGGGTTGTCTGAGTTATGCCAGAGAAAATGGCGTAGTTATGCTTTCCCTTCTACTCCATTTCCCCCGCTGGCCTCAGCCCTGAGGCGAGTCAGTGGGCCACCTAAAAGGCACATCGATGCAGCCGGCCTGGTGCCCGGAAGAGAACTGACCCCGGGCAAACCGCGTCTGTGTCTGACATTCCTGCATTTGTGGCAATCACCTCTCCTCTGGCTGCAGTCCCCCTTCAAGCCAGCGCCCTGGTAGCTCGGGCACATCCTGACAACACGAATGCGTTAACAGAAAATGACTTCCTGCCATCCTGTGTTACGGTTTGTCCCATCCCAGCTGCACCCTCTTTGGGCCCCAGCTCCAACTTCACCAAACTCTGAAGATATCCAGCCCCATCCCAAAGCTGCCCCAGGAAAAACAGTCCATTATAGTCAAGAAAATGTAAGTGACATTCTTCCTGACACACCAGAGAAAGAGGCTCGGCGGAGCAAAATGCGAGAGCAAAGGGTGTCACAACAAGGCTCTGTGAGGAGAGAGAGAAACACGGGCGAGTCACAGCATCAGCAAATAGAAAACAGGACTCTGAAACAAGAAAACCACACATCGCAGAGTTCTTCTGCTTTCACTGTGGAGGTTTTTCACCGACAGCTGCCCGTTTTCATTTGCAGACAATGCTAAAAAAAAGGGACCAGCTACAATGGCGGCAGTCTGAGCGATTGCATCTCAAGGCTTTCTCAATTCGTCTTTGCTGCATTCACACTTGGAGCTCTCCGCTTGTAGTCAGATCGCTGAGGGCAAAGCATAGAAAGCTGGCTGCCTCTGGACAGCCCGACCAAAGAGAGCAAACGGTCAGTGTGAAGTGATTCAGTTTTCCTGTTCATTAGGAAATGAACTGCGGTATGCTCTACCCTCTGGCCTTCAGGCCATCCGTGAAGTATCGATGTGTGCGATGCTTTGAGCTGCATCCAGAGACTTGGTGCTCATTGAAACATATTGATGTGAGAGAGAGAGAGAGAGAGAGAGAGAGAGAGAGGTGTGCTGGGTGAACTAGACTGACTGAACGAGAGAAAGAGAGCGGCGCACTGCGCTGTCAGTTTGTGAGCGTGTGTAGACGGAGAGACTCTGTGCTCTCAGTGCACTATAGACATAAATCAGGCAGGAATCATTTTTGTCCGTCAGTGTTTGAAACGTAAGGCTCAGCCAAAATTAAACTCCTGACACCAAGCCTGCTGCACACAACCACATTTTTCCTCACAAATGCAGCAGTAAAATCGTCTCTGTTCATCTGCACAAAACGATAACTTCAAGTTCCCGCTGCTGTGCAGTGTTGAAACTCCTCCCAACACTTGGGTTGTCTATCGGTGAATGGATAATGTGGAAGTACCTTTTTTAAAGGTCGTAAAAGGTCGTAGATAAAATGCAGTTCAGAGCATATGTTTAACGGTCTGGTTGTAATACTGCTTAATGGGGACGATTCTACATGGACCTAGAGCTCAAGTGAAAGGGTCAGATTTGAACCAAAATACATTTATGACCTCTAATTTAAGAGCAGTTCTCTCCAATGCTTTCCTTTCATCCTCTCCCAGCTCAAACAGCAGTTATCTGACAAGGCTTCAGGCGGCTCCAGCAGCTCTAATGACTGTAGTCACATCAACCAGCAGCATCACATAAACAACAAATCATCTCTTTCAGTCCTTGTGCCGGAAAGCGTTTCCCAGTGTTTCGGCTGACTGAGCCAACCAGGCAAAGGCAAAGACAGGATAAAAATCTCCAGTGTCCTCGCCAATGGTCCCATACTTCAGGTAAGATGTGAGGCATCGGTGTTAAATGTAGACGCTTCATAACCAACTGAAAGTTCCTTGTAGGGACTTTAAATAACCTTGTGAAACATCTTTCAACCATTTTTCCTCGAGTCTGAGAGGCGACCAGATGACCCAGTTTTCTGGGACATCTGGGGACCAGGGACAGTCGGGGACAGTTTTGGGTGACCTGTCCCCGGCTAATGCTGTCCCCGGAAATGTCCCCAATCTTAACGTGGCTTCAAAAAGAGTGAAACAGACGCTGCAGCTGTGATTCTGGCTGTGCGCAGACTAATGCAGTACCACCTTTGACCACAATGTAGGTTGTAATGGCAGAGTGGTGCTGTTTCGCATTTTTGCTGGTTTACTCAAGGAGAGAAGGAGAGGCAATCCACGTTGCAATATTGTACAACGTGGCTGTGTTTTAAGGAGAGGATCAGTGATAGAATAGAAATGAGAATGAAGGAGACAAGACGAAAAGTAGAAGACAGTGAGTATGAAAGATTCATGGAGTGAACAAGGGAGGAGCATGTGAGTGAGGCGAAAAGGTAAAGTGAAGAGAAGAGAGGGGTAAAGAAAAGGAGAAGAAAAAGTTCCGATGATGAGACGAGCACGGAGAGGGAAGAGAGGAGCGGACAAGAGTGCTGAGGTCCTTTTAGAGACGCAGGAATGTGATTTAAATGACACCATTTTTTTTAAACTTACATTTATGAGCTCCTCTTACCCAGACCAAGATGACATGATGGTCCACTCACTGCATATTTGCAAGTCGTCAAAATACACAAAACCCTGTTGTCCCCATTTTTTAGTTCATAATGATAATATTTAATCATTTTTGCACACTTGACTGGAAATGTTGCCGGTTTTCATTTTAGAAATCCAGTCACCTGCCTCCACCTAAAGTCATCAGATAAACTTTCCAACAACTCTGAACGGTCCTGTGTGCTTGTTGTGACTTGTTTATTTACCACATTATGTTATTTTTAGACTCAAATTAGCACTTTATGTCATTTTAGTTTTTTAAAAGATATTTTGTTTTGTTGACCTACTTACAAGCACGTTGCTGTGGTTTGCACGTGTAGCCTGCAGTTTACTTCCAGTACATACTTGATTCTAAAATTACATGAAGTGCTGGTCTGAGTCTAAAAAAACGTAATGTGGTAAATAAAATATTCGTTACATCAATAAACTTAGCCATATGAAAATTAAATACAACAATTAGAGTATGGTAGCCATGGAAACATAAGGCCTCACCTGTCCTCCTCTGGCCATCATGCTGACCCAGATGGTGCTCGTGGGGCGCGACGAGTTCTCCAAACAGGAGCGACACTCGCCTGTGTAGGCGTACTTTGAGTCCTTCTTGGCAAACACATACACTGTGTTGGTGGCCATCTTTTCCTGTGCAATCAGCACCTGAAACCAGCAGGTGAACCAGGGTGCTCAGCAAAAAGGCTGGAAACCGCTATTTTAGCAGAAAGACACTCAGTGATGTCACATGGCGCACCATGATGTCAGAGCGTACCTTCTCGGATCCATTGATGATGAAATAACCTCCAGGGTCAAGTGGACACTCATTAAGCTCACACAGGTCTCTGTCTGTCAGGCCACTCAGCAGACAGTAGGTAGAGCGAAGCATTATGGGAATTTTACCAATGAAGGTCTTTTGGTGCTGAGTCTGCAGCTGGTCCTCCCCCTCCTTTATGATGGTCTTTGTGATGTCAACATAGAGGGGGGCCGAGTAGCTGTGGGCAGGCAGGTAAAAGAAGGTAAGAACAAGTGAGCGCAGGTGAAAACAAACAAGGGCAGGTAAGACCTACGTGAGGTTTCGGAGTCGGGCTTCATTCGGCATCATGGGAGACGGGGCTCCGTCTCGCTCCCAGTGGGTGGGCTTGGACAAGTAGATTTGCTCAAACTTTAGTAGGTAACGAGGCTGAAACAGATGAAACGGAGCGCAGAGGTCAGGGTGATGTCACACTGAAACTATTATCTTCCTGCACATAGCCTTAAGTTTAAAAGAGGTCGCTCTAAACGTCTCTAAAGCTCCAAAAGCAGGTGTTAGTCCAGATTCAGTCTCAGGTGTGGTTCCTCACCGGCTCTTCCACCTCTCCTGAGGTATGCTGCGCTTCAGCCTGCAGGTCGATGGGCGGAGCATCCTCCACGATCCTCTGAACAGACATCTGGATGAACTCATCAAACGAATCCAGCTGCTGACGCACCAGACCCTTCTCGTCAAAATAAGAGCTGTAAGAAACCACAAACCATTTTACTTTGATCAAACCTGAGGCAAGTTTAACTGTTGGAGCTCCGCTGTGTTCAGTAATATTTAATAATTTAACTTATTTTTATCTTGTTGTTAGTTTGAAATGATGTGAGCTAGGACTGTGCGATATGACGATATATATCGTCTGAATAATAATATGATAATAAAATAAGAACATCTATCATTTCATTTTACGTACTATGGTTTATATCGCTCAGGGTTTCCCAAAGCTGACTTGACAACACGCGCCCCTCGCCGTACCTACAGCTGTATTAAACAAATGGATTTTTTTTCAAACAACTTGATACTGAATATTTTAAATCAGTACCAATATTAATTTTCCACACTGAGGATAGTGGCTGTGCTTTCTCCTCTCTCTTCTCTCCAACAACAAGTTGACACACACACACACACACACACACACACGCTGTTCCCGCAGCCCGGCCTCTCACCAAAAAAAGGCTGCTGTCTCTGCTCTGCTCTTTTTCGCTTCGGTTTTTAAGTGTCTGCAATTGCTTTTGGTAAAAAGAAACAGCAAATGGGCTGTCTGGAAGTAACCCTGTGCATTTGGGGCAGAAGAAACCAGAAAGCCGAAAGCAAGCGACACAGCTCACAAAGATAGTGTTACTAACGTGTGCAGTTTAAAGAGCCGACATGCAGACATATTTAAAGGATTTCCAGAGACTGTCATCAGCTCCGCCTTTGTTACAGATGAAGCGTGAGACAAAATGACCCAGTAAACTTTGTTTGGTACGTGATTTCATTCGTTTCCTTTGTTTGGACCAAGGCTGCAATGAGTCACATCGTGATGTGTTCGAGCGCTGTTCAGTAAAAATGAGTATTTGGCGAAGGTTAATTGATTGTGATTAGTTCAATGTAATCTTGTAAAATGTAGTGTCAGGCGAGAAACTAAAACAAACAGGCAACATCAGTTTGAAGAAGAAAGCCACAAAGTGCTCAAAACAAACCCGTGACTCAGATGTTACAAGGAGCTTCTGCCAAAGATTTTAAATAGCCTAAAAGGAGATTATAATTACATATAAGGACCTGTATTTGTTGGGTATATAATTTAAAATGAATTATGAGCAAGGCCTTTACCTGTTATTATTTTGTATGACTATTTATTTATCCATTGAACTTACAGAAAATCTGTTATATCATGATTATCAATATCGGGATTTGAAATGACCTATATTGGGGTATGAGATTTTGGTCATATCGCTCAGCTCTAATGTGAGTTAATTTAATGAGCTATAGATGGAAAGAGCAGCAGGGGGCACTGTTCTTTACTTGTTTGCTTGCTGAAATGGTAAAATAAACTGCATACAACCTTCTCATAGCTGTTTATGGACGTATTTTTCCTTTATTCAATTTCTTTTTGAGGTAATGGCCATTTGATTTTTTTACAGTTTGTTTTGTTGTCATTAAGAACGGTGGACTGATTATTTTTGTAGGCAAATGAAAGATCCATTTGAATCAGAAACAAAAAATATTGCGAGTCTCTACAAAATTCACCACTTATTACTCAGATAAAAAAAGTCATTTAGAATTTAAAACAAATGCTCTTCTCCCACACAGGAGTTAGTGACAGTACATTACAATGACAGCATTTAACCGAAAGAAGCTTATGAACATGTAAAAAGACAATGACTCAAAGAGGAATTATAAACAACAGGAGTCATAACTTATATTTTTTACTAGCTAGAACATGTGCTGAAAAAACCCAAGACAACTTGTGCTTGTGCTTTAAGATCCAGAGTGTGTCAGAGAACTAACGGTGACTTGCAACGCGATCTCCGGTTAAAAACTGCTAACCAGCCTCATGCTGCAAGACCAGAAATGTTGTAAACACCAAAGTAAATGTCACAAAAAGAGGTTGCATGGCAGAGTTGTGCAAAAAGATCAATATCACAATATTTATTTTCCTGATATGCTGTATTGTAACCTGACCCACGTAACGTGATGCGAACCATATTGTAAAGTCTTCGCCAATACTAGTCAAGTTCAGTGACACATAAAAACACTTATGCACTTCATTTTCATGTTTTCGATATCAGTCCACTTAAAGAGCAAGAGTGCAGTTAAATTTCAGTTTTCATTTTGTTGTTATGGCAGCTACATCAGTGCGTTCGTTAATTTGCCAATACCATTCAAATCAATAGGAGAGGAAATTTTGAGTTTAACTGTTTTGATTCGACTTGTCCACTGAATTATCAAAATAATGTGATGTGACGTATTAAGACGCAGTTCATACACGGCAACTTGTTTTTTGTTTTGTTTTGTTCATTTTCACTTATATCACAATATGCTTGGCAATGTCTGGTGACATGTGGCTGTATCGGGATGCGCAGCTGATCATGAAGTCTGGGACAGCACCCGGCTCTGCTGCACACTCTGCTCGACTTAACTGCAGTGTGACGACACTTGAACCCTGACATCACCAAGTCGCTCATCGCATGCTCAGGAGGAAAACGGGCCACCGATCCAACGCCGCTGAAGAAAAGCTTGACTGCACATCACCACGGCAGGTTCCTACTATGGAGAACCTGCTGCGGTGGCTCTTGTCCAGAACAGTCACGAGTTTCTCTACAGGACACTGACACAGGAGAGTTTACCTGATGACGATCCAGCACGCTTCCTGCCACAAATCTGGAGTGATTTCATCATCGTCCTCATCATATTGGTTATCTGACAAGCACAAGAATATACATTAAAAACAGTGTCGCTGATCACCATCTATTGGCTGATCAATATATCAAAACGTCTGATATCTGGTTCGATCAGGTGTTTCTCATAAGTTACACCGAAAGATTTCTGATAAAGGTGATTACATTTTCCACGATGCCAACAAGTTTCTCAGTAACTAAATACAAGGGAAAGTTACCGTTACTCACAGATATCTGTAGTTGAAATACAAAAGGTAACGTTACTGAAGTCAAACCTTTCTCAGGGGGATCCGAGTGTTTGTGTTTGGTTTACTGTTTGTCTATGAATGTGTCTGCTGAGCACAACAACCTGTAATCAGCACGTTTAGCATGCTAACATTAGCCGAAACAAAGCAGCGCGCAAGGCGCTTTAGCTTCACTTAGCATGTCGGGGAGTGAAAGTTGGTGTTTTCAGAGCAACACAACGTTAGCCTGTGTTTTAGGACACGTATCCTGGCGTCACTGTGAGCTAAGAGATATTAGCGTGTGCTGACTCTGTAAGTTTGAGGTTCTTAGAATCACAAGCTAACATTAGCCAACATTAGCTAACATTAGCTAACATTAGCCAACATTAGCCAACACTAGCTAACACTAGCTAACAACTGCCGGGGAACGGGTGTGAATGTTTTCAGATGAAGCTAACGTTGTGCTAAAGAGCGACGGGCCTCGGGGTTATTAGAGTTCACTCCGCCTGATTAAGGACAAAACCAGCAGCTCACCTTCGTCCTGGTCATACATGTTTTACCTCCCGAAATTTTTAAAATGCCGCAAACTGAAAACTCCAACACAACGTTGCACGCAACAGCGCGCCCCGGAAGTGGTATGTCACTTCCGTTTTGTTCTCCAACTCCCACAATACAATAACAATTCAATTCCATCTTGGATCTGACAGGCAGAAGTCGAATAGAGACTATTAGAAATTAAACAAAACGCTGTTGCAAAATAAAGAATTTGTAAAGGAAAGCCAAAAAATCATTGGTAAATACTGGCGACAAGCAAACATGCTAAAAAAGTTGAAATCAGAAACTTAGCCGTACGATTAAGCAGAAGGATAAGCAGTTACAAAAAAGAAAAAGAACTACACTTTATCACCCAAATCATTCCATTATCAGAGAAAACTGACCCTACCAGCGATGAAATGGAAGACTTGGCTTACCTGCAGACTGAACTGGATAAAATCTGTAAGGAAAAGGCTAAAGGTGCCTTCATCAGATCCAGAAGGAAATGGCGTGAACAGGGGAAAAGTGCACAAAATATTTCTTCAATTTAGAAAAAAGGAACTATGAAATATCTTCCCTGAGCAAACTTAACTTACTTAACTTCAAACAGATCAGGCCATCGCTGACAGTCAATGCGGCCAGAATGTTTATGCATGCTATGAATTTTTCCCACGTTGAATATTGTTTTACAAACTGGTATCTCACTGGGGTAACCACAATCAAACCAATAGAATCATTTTAATAAAAGGGCACTAAAAATCTTTGACAGAAAACCAATCTCTCATCACCTCTTCCATATCCTTGAGAAATACAACCTCTTTACAAAACACTTACTGGACTTGCACCCCCTCCGTTAAAAGAATATATAAAGCTTAAAAGTACCAGTGGCAGAACCACCAGAGCCAACGCTAGAGGAGATTGCGAAGTACCTTTCAGACGCACATCTTTTGGACAATCTGTTCTGTCGATAAAGGGCAGTAACATCTGGAATAATTTACCATGTACTATTAGTGAATGCCCTACCTACAGCACCTTTAAGGTCCACCTCAAAAACTGGCTCAAAACAAACCAAAACTGTAATCATGGCCAGGCGGGCCTCCCGCAGAGCGCAATACATATACGTATGTGGCGTGCTCTGCGACTGTCTGCCTTGCTCTGCACTGTCTTTGTTGTTGTTGTTGTTGTTGTTGTTGTTTTTGTGCAGTGCATGCCTACATATACGTATGTAGGCATGCACTGCACTTGCCTTACCTTTCTATGTTGCACTGTGATATTGTCTTGGCGTATACAAACTTGTGAATCTCATGCACTTGCACTTTAACAACTGGCACTTTACAACCAGCACTTTATAGAATTCACTTTACGTCTGGTATGAATGTGTATTATTGTCCACCCCCTGTGTACTATTGCTGTTATCATTAATATTCACTGTGGTCTTGTTGTGGTTGTTGTTTTCCTCTTACCTGCCAAGGGACTACGGATACAAATTAGCAGGTTTGCTAATTCCAATGCATTTACATCTTTATTTTAAATACTGATGTTCATTAATGTGTATTGTCTCTTTTAAATAAACAAATAAACAAATAAAATAAAATTGTGGTAAATGTAGGCACCAGCTTTCAATAAGTAAGCATAACGTGTGGAACACTTTTTTATGCTTTTTATCCTGTTGAGACTTGCAGTGTTGAGTGGTGGAGTAGTCTACTTTAAGAATGAGTTTTTGGTAAGCCACAGTGAACTTTATTAAAGTAGCCTGCTTATATCACAGCCGACCTATATTAGCTGACAAAACGATTGATTACAGCAGTAAATCAGACATAATAGCATCATTACGCCTGATAATGATGTCCAACTCTCAGAGCGTCAATTCGACTGAATTTTGTGTTGCTTTCACTGTTGGGATTGTTAGTATGAATGTATAAGTACATTTTCATTTAAACCAGGCACATAGTAGGCTACCTAAAGTATATGAGCCTCATTCAATGACCTTAATTCACTCTAAGAAATCATTCTTCCTTGTGATTGTGTGTAAGGCCTGCTTTTGTTTTTTAATGCCACATACGTGTCGTTGCTAACAGTGCTTTCATTTAGCCTTAAGAAACTTTAATAACAGTAAACATGTTTTTCTCTATGAACAACTGAATTATTCTTCTGAGTAGTAAAAAAAAAAAATCCACCCACTTTAAGAAACACAAATAAAAAGCAGCATAAATCCCCCCCATTGTATTTACACAAGATGAACTTGTCCATATGGATGAATGTAGATGAATAAATGAAAATTAAATGAAATTTGGCTCTCCTGAGAGCAGGAAGTGAAATCATTAAAGCAGTCCATTACAATAGGCTGAAGTTTCACTTGTGCTGCAACATACAAACAGGTGTTTCCTAACCTGACATAAAAAGAATTTTTGCTTCAATTTGTGATGGATTTTGTTGAATTAAGTTTGATTAAATTTTACAACTAGAAAACATAGAGACTTCAACAGCAGCCTACTGTATTGCATATGCAACAGAAGCCTAGCTTTACCTTTTTACATGACTGAACGGCGCCCTCTCCTGGCTGTAAAATCACAATGGTGCATTTTAATCTCATCCCGTGTGTGTAATCCAGGATGGTGAATAAAAAACGAAAACAATAATAGAAAAACCTTACCTGCTTGGTGGGAGCTGCATCTGCAGAAGAAGTTGCTCCTGTTTGATTCAGATGTTGCATCTCTAATGTCACTGGGTCATCTGAAGCAACAGGAGCAGGAAGCTCAGAACATGGGTCAAACTCTGGGACGCTTATCTCTGGTATGGTGTCATAAACAGGTGAATTAGGCGGTGGAGGAAAGTCCATATCCTCATTTTGTAGAAAGGTTTGTGGTTGCTCAGCTTTTCTATCCTGCAGTGAGCTTTTTGACTGATGTTTGTTTCTGACTTTTGACTCAGGATGAGGTTTTGCATACAGTTGCAAGCCGTCGGTTTTCTGAGGCGCTGCGTTAAATGAGAAACCTCCCGTTGAATCATGGGGCTTCATGTTACCTAGAGTGTGTGCAAAGCTGTTGTCAGTCTGTTCCTCTTTCAGAGTCTCACAGGGTTTTTTAGCAGGTTCCTCCACACAGAGACCAAAAGTGGAGAAGCGGTAGGTCTCCTTTGATCCACCACAAGGCGAGGCTCGGTTCACAGTTGTCACTGGTGCTATTTTAGCCACCTCCACTGACTTACTGTCAGTCACACACTCAGGTGAATCCAACCTTTTAGGAGCAGGAGAGTCTTCAGTAAGTGATGGGAGCTCCTTCATATACTGTGCAGGGACATAAAAAGGTCTGGTGTGCAGGTCTTTGCGGACGTGCCACCAGTGGTCATTGGTCTTGGAGACCAGGATGTAACTTTCATTGGGCTTGATGGACACCAGGCGACCATCCCTCGCTGTGTACTCAAAGTCATACTGCACTGACACGAGCTCCATGCTCCGGTGCAGATGTGTGGCCTCTGTGTCAATGTGGAGGCAGAGTCGACATCTTGGAGCTGAAAATAAAGGATATGAGAAGTCGACAAGTTGCTGTTTTAAATGTCAGTTAGTTCTCATAGTTTAGACACACAAAGTTACATTTTTTCACCTTGATACCTTCTGGCATGTTTGTGTCATGGATAGATTATGAGACCATGGATCCGTGGGCACAGACATTTAACATGTTTACTGTGTCTCTTTGTTGCAATTTCCTGTCTCTTTGTGGCCATTTATGTACCATTTAAGCACTTTTGCATCTGTTTGGTGTTGTTTTGTATCTCTGTAGTTGTTTTGTGGTTATTTTGTGTCTCTGTAGTTGTTTTGACATTTTTTTAGGTCATTTTGCATTTCTTTGTGGTTGATTTGCACCTAGTTATTACTGTTTTGCATCTGTAGTTTTGCTTTGTGGTCAATTTTAAACATTTTCGTGGTCATTTTATGTCTCTTTATCATCACTTGTGTGTCTTTGCATCTTTTTTATGGTTGTTTTGTATCTCCTTTGTGTCTGATTGTAGTCTTTTTGTGTGTCTTTGACGTTCTGCGTCCTTTTTGTAGTTCCTTTGGTAATACTGGGTCACATTGTAGTTGTTTTGTGTCTGTGTAGGTTTTATCTGTTTGCAGTCATTTCATCCACTTTCCAACAGGAAATGATTAATCATATCAAAGTGTTGCTCTGGCTCAAGGGGACCCTGTGGATCTTGTGCCTGTGCCCAGTGGGCCCATCCAGTGATCAATCCATGATTATTGTTTGACATTATCATAAGCTCACTGAAGCTAATACAGTTTTGAGTCAACAGTTTGCTGGCAGAGCTGAAAGCCTCTATTTCTGTGCACAGGAAAAGACAGGAAGTTTCTTCCATTCGCTGCAAAACAGCTTCAAACTCAGCTTACTCATAGACCACTAAAGCAGCAGACTGAAAACTGCTCGGCCACAAAACAGGAAGTCTGCACCTACCTCGACTTGGCGTCAGTCAGACGTCACCCAGTAATCTCAGTTTGGCTTATCGGGCTCTGTTTTATCCATGAATAATTCAGACTGTTTGCAGCTCTTTGTTTTCTTCTACAGCACACATAATAAAAAGAAGAAACGAGATGTTATGGTTAGCAACTTTGTGCTTTTTGCTTGGACCGTACTGTCCAATCTAAAGTTTCAATTTCTTCTTTAACAGACGTGAGCGAAGTTATGCATGTGATTGTCGTATGTGCATTGTAAATTAACTGAAAAATAGTAGACTGGAAAATAAATATATGGAAAACGGTCAAACAACTTGGGGAAAATGACTTGAGAAAGCTCTACGATTTCTTTTCAACATAAATTTAAGTCATCATTACATTGAATTTGTTTATTCTGTATCATTTTACTGTAGGAAGGGTAAGTCAGTGCAGCTAAAATCAAATTAAATAAACTTACAAGGTAAAGACAGACTAAACAATGAGAGAAATTACATCATAGGCTTGCACACACAGAGACTACACTGTGGTAAAATTATTCATACACTTGCCTGATTTTGTTTCCGAAACTCGTCTGTCTTTGGGTGCCTCTCAAACTACTGTGGAGCAGTTTTGGACCTGAGCAGCCGGAGTCTCAAACCGATGCTTACATGAACTGTTTCTGCTCGTCTACACACTCTTATTTCCTGTTCTGTGTGTGAGTGTGCATTTCTTTACCGAAAGAGGCAACCAGTGATACATTACAGTGCCGAAGCCACTAGAAATGGGAAGTGTGACTGAAATCATACTTCCCAATGTATTCTCATTTTATCTGGACATTCTTTTTATGGCACCTCATTGCAGTGAGTGAGCCGGAAGGAGCTGTTGGGTGGTGATTCATTGCACAATTATAACACAGCAACACTACAAATGTAATATTTGGACTTTTGAATTTAAAAAGAGAACATAAACTGCATGTTCACAGTGGAGGAGTCCTCGGTTGGATTTTCTGGTCAGTTACAATGAATCATGCATTTGATCTGCTCCTTTTTATTATTATTTTACTGTACACGTGTATATATATTCAACTAAACATTAATTCAAGACATTAAGACTGAATACTTATTTTTCTTATTTCTACTATTTTTAAGGCAGTTTTGAGCATTTTTAATTTATATAGCTAGTGTTTTAATGAAAGGAATTTATATTTATAGAAGTACAAAATCAAACCATCTTTAGAATTTTTTTGTCAGTGGGTGTAATTTTAATTATTAGTGTTATCTCTTCTACTACAAAGAGCTCTCGGTTAGCACGCCTTGCACGGCCTGTTTTCTTTTAGCACACAATTTTTTAGCTTGTCCTTGAACATAGAAACATCAAAGAAATTACAAATGAAATTTGAACCAACAATCTCAACCACTGAGCAGAAATGAGGGAAACAGTGTGATGAAATAGTTGGTTTGGAAACCACGCGCATGCGCAGTACGCACACAAGGGGAAAGAACAAAAGATGGTCAGCTCCTGCTACTTCTGTCTTCGCTCAGGAAGCTTCTTAATACAAAGAGTTGTGTCTTGTCGCCGGGAGATGATAAAAATCGTCACGTGTACTTTGATTTGCTGTTTAACTTATGTCATGTGAAAATGTACGGGTGTAACTTCATGTATGAAACCTTTAATCAAGATCCTGAGGACGCCATTAACGCTGATTCACAGCCTCTCAAGATAAAGTTCTGGGTTTAGATAAGTAACTGTATACTTCTGCTAAGCCAGATATCATATAGACTATATCTATATTTTATTTTTCTTCTGAATTTGCCAACTCTTGTTCAAGCTAAAGCCATGCCATCAATAAGCAGTCACGAGTTTGTGTTATTTTAAGGCGACCCAAGAAAAATAAGCACTGGGTTACATTTAAAACAGAAATAAAATGTTGTTCATTATCCTCCAAACTCCTCCACTTTGGATGAAGGTTTTGCAGGAAGCAATGGCCCGATACGGTACAATCCTCTGTAAGACACCGCTGTACATACAGACTGCATCAGTCACTCTGGCTACTCAAAAAGAGGAATGTCCTCAGGAATGTTTATGAACTCACAATGATCGTCCTATTTATCTTAATGACAATAACGAGGACAACATTCAAGAAGAGGTCTAAAATTGTCCTCAACACACGCAAACATTTTTGGTTTATATTTTGCAAGGAAGAGAGAAGAAACTGAGACATTTTGCTTTGGCAGACAGTGCAACAATTTCACGTTTCAGTTTCTTGTAAACCAGTAAAAAAAAAAAAAAAAAAGTCCATCATCTTTGATCCGTGGCAGAGTTTTTGTGGTCTTTCTTATTAGTTAATTTTTTTGTATAAAAAGGTGTCACGGCACAGCAGCATTTGGTTGACTCAAAACATAGATGAGGTTTATTTGTGGCAATGCCTCACATTCTTTGTATCATCTGAAAAATTACAAAAAAATGAGCTGATATTATGGTCACCATATAATTTCCTAATTACACTTTCCATAAGTACAAAGTACACAAAGTTTGTCACAATCAGAACATTAGAAGTACAAGAGACAAATGGCAGTTTTGTGCAAAAACAACAACACTGGATATCAGAAAATACAGTTTTGAGCATCAAACTGGCAGGGCGCTCTGTGTTAATATAAAGAAACGTTAAAACAAATGTTCCGCTCTGAAACGCAGAGTCCATGCAGCATCAATAGCATCTTGTCATTGATAGTTAAGAACATCAGAGTTGTAGCTCTGTGATAAACCTCCTCTGCTCCTTGTTTTTGAGTGAGGCCGTTGTTACTGGCAAATGACCTCACAGCAAGGCCAAGCAGACTCGCCGTAAAAAATTCTTCATCTTGGTCCGTCGACATCCAGAAGTATAACTGGGTTAACTTTATCTTTTGGTCATCTTTTCAAATATAAATATAAGTCTTAATATAAAAAATAAGGCAGGTTTACATTTTTGAAACATGTCTTTTTTTTTTTTTTTGTAATTGGATTTGTCAGCCTGCTGTGCATTTTTCACTTGTCACACAGTGGTTCATGTTTCTGCACACCAGGCTGGGCTGCAGAGTGGAGACATCAGAGCAGCCTTTTTAGTCATCTTCGAATCC
>JAQLOL010000014.1:5969254-5985755 GCA_029783665.1 Naso thynnoides
CCGATCTGAATCCATTATCAAAGTGATTGTAAAGTGGACAATTTAAAAGTGTCTGTGTGCAGCTTCAGGCAGCTCTTCTCAGTTCATATGGCCTTGACATCAATAAGGTGGCCATGCTGGGTCCCTTGCCTCAGAGTCTTGATCCCTTGCAGCTTGCGGCCATGAAGCGTAAAGCGGGACCAGGCGGCCAGCTGGAGCAGGGCACAGGTGATAGGCACAAACACCAACATGTAAAAGCAGCCCAGGCGCAGAGGTGGAGTCCCGAAGCCGGAGGCAACGTCAGGCACAGAAACCAGAGAGTCCTTCACAGGTTCCCTCTCAAAAATATCATAACCTGGGGAGGAGAGGAAAGAAGATCATTCGCTTTTGTTTGTTACAGACGGCTGAATCTACAAAAAAGACTGACAGATTCAGACAGCCAAAGTACTCAAAGGACCAAACCAAAGTTACTACGTCTTTGTCTCTTGGCAACATCTGCTACATGTTACATAAACCCCATCCATTTCTCCCAAAATAGCTTTATCTACACAAAATTACGTCTGTTTACATTTCATTCATATTCGATAAACATTACAGAAAGTAGCTGAATACATGTGATATGTGTGTTAAAAAGAACGTTTGTGTCAAAATCCTTCTTCATGCTAATATTCCAGCTAGGAAGGCTGCACTTGTGAGGAACTATTTTTCCAGGTGGAATAATTTTGCTCTTAACCACTACCAGTTCCCCTCTCTCTCATTGATTTTTGACCAAATAAACGCAGATGTTCTCTTTAAATGGGTGAATTAACTGTACCTATCAACTTTCACGTGTCCGATAGTGTTTCTGTACCCTGTTTCGACATGAATGGCAGTGAATGGGGTTTGAAAATGCAGCCTGAGATCTACTGAAGTTTACACAAGGTCGAATTTTATCACCACTTGTAGAAGATTGGTGCTATCTCTGCTGATGCTGAGAAATCAGAAATAGACTGGTATGATCCTTTAAAGAACAAGTCCAATCAAGCACAATTTTCTGAGGTAACCTCAGCAACACACGATGCTGAAATACGCGCAGATACGTTTCATTTATCGGTTTAACTTGATCTGTTAGTTTTAGATTGATGGGATCTTTTTAACAGTTACTTTCAAATGGTTTCAATAGCAGCACCATTCAATGACATGGACACTGATCATAGATTGCACTGGAATTCCGGTAATGTTCTCGGCAAGCTGAGTTACTTAATAATTTATTTGTCAGAAAGACACAAAATACATAAAGGAGGTCACATGTAGCAGCATTTGAAACATGTTATTTGAGGCACTTCTTGATTTGGACCCTGTGGCAGTTTTTCTGTCTGTACCTGTGTAAACACACAGCAGCCAGGTGCCAATGAGAGGCGCGAACGTCTGGCCTGGTTTGGTTAACAAGGCCACCATTCCAAAGAGGAGCGCGGAGGCCGCCTGCTGACGGCGATTCACCACGAAGTCCTCGTCCACCAGATCCGATATGACCAGTTTCAGCAGCTTGCACGTCCCCTCTGTAAACACTCGGTTACTAGGAGGAAGCAAAGTCAGGTTACAGTCTGCAGCTGCAACAGCGTGGAGTCTGACAACAGGAAATGTCAGCTCTCATGTTTCAGTCTTCATTTTAAAGACGTTTTATAACGTTGACAAGTCTTGCTACAAATTGTTTTCAGGGGTAAATTGTTCAGTTAATTAAAGATTTAGTGTGTGGGATTTAGTGACATCTAGTGGTGACGTCGCACACCCGACTGTAAATCTCTGCTCTTCCTCCCCTTCCTTGCGTGTAAGAGAGGCTACAGCGGCATATTCTACAAACAGATCCCCTAAATCCCCCAAACTGGAACTTTAAGGTGTGTAAACTATTATTCACAATGTCCATGTGTTTGTCTTTAAGGAGGAGAAAGCTCACAGCTCCTGACCCAATACAGTATGCTTAGGTGTGCCTGTGTGTTCAAAAGCACGGTGTACTTTGTGAAAAACAGTGACCACTTGATGGCACTTGATACATTTTTATCAGTTCACTCTGAAGGGTTGAGAGAAAGAACCAAAAGCCTTCATGCACTGCTGAACAACTACTCAACCTGTGACCAACATGACTAACCACACACTTCACCAGGGCTCGGCTGCTCTGCTCCTGTTGTCAGAACAAATTTGATGCTGATAAAAGAATAAACGACTGCCTGAATATAAACCTGCATATAAACCACTTTGCCGAAGCAAAACATGGTCTGATAGCAAAGAACAATTAACACAGTATTTCAATATATCGTATGACGGTTGAGTTAACCTTGAAAACTTGGGCTCTACTTGTCCTTTTGGTTTGGAGTTTGTGTGTATTCTGAAAATAAAAAAACTTTCGAGAAAAACAGGCAAACAAAAGTAGCTACAAGCTGTCACACATCAGATGCCTGAAGCGTGCGCCGATGTGTGTGCGTGGCCATACCTAGCAATGAAGATGCACAGCAGAAAAATGTGGTCAGCCCCCGCCAGCAGCATAGCCACACTAAGTCCCAGTTTGAGCATAAATAGCCAGCGGATAACCTGGTAAACCCCGTAACGCTGGCACAGTGTCAGGAAATACAAGTTGTTCAGGTGGGGGGCAATGTAAGAGATGCCTGCGTGGGAGCAGAAGCAGAGTTGTTGTTGTTTTTTTTAAATTGAATTAAAAGAAACTGCAAAAAAAAAAATACACACAAATGAATACAAATATAGAAATGTATTCGGATTTAGCCACAAGTAGCCTGGTCCTTTCTGATGCAGACTTATTTCTTTGCTTCTCTGATATTTTCCTGACCTTAAAATCTAGGATTATGCTTTGGGGGAAATAAAGGATTTATTAAAAATCTTCATTAAATTATTAGCAAATACTAAGTGTGCTAATTTAAAAAAAAAAAAAAGCTTGTGTCTAACTAACTTGAATTCTGCCAGTACTTGCTAGTGATTTCCTTAAGCTTTTAGCCTAAATTACTATTGCATTCATTCTTTCCGTATTACCCAAGTGCAGCATTACAAACACGGTTAAAGGAGACTTCAAAGTGTGAGCAGCTTCCCATCTGTTGAGGAGAACTTACCGAGTAAGATTGAACCTGTAGAGGCAGAGATATTGTCAGAAAGGAGATGCTCCAGGAAAAGAGGGAAGAAGTTGCTGTTGAAATGGCAGTGAAACACCTGCAGGGGCAGCACAGACAACAGTTTATATTTTAACTGAATGGATTATGTAGACTGTCATTATTAAAGCTCACAAAACTAAAAACAGAGTCTGACGTGATGAAAGAAGCAGCTGCACCTTATGGGACCTATCAAGGAAATCTTTATTATCTATTTATTATCTAATATCTATCTTTATTATACTATTATTATATGCTTTTTTTTGTAGCCAGCAGTAAAACAACAAACAGTTAACAATGCATGCCCACAATATGCAGCAGCAGACACTAAACAGCATATGTAAACAGGCTCACACAATGACTTATTTAAAAGACCAATGGCGGCAGGAACAAATGAGCTCTTGAGCCTATTCGTCCACTCTCGGCACCACACGTCTGCGGCTGAAAGGGAGCTACGCGAAATGTTCAGAGGGAAGAGCTCGGATCGGCCAGGACAGAACGAGCTTTCCTCAATGTTCCGACTCAGTACAGGTCACACAGGTTGTTCAGGGCCGTGTCTGCGACCTTGCTGCACACCTTTATAACTCCCTGAAGGTGATTCTTGTTTTTTGGACCCATACCAGCAGACAAATGAGAAGGTGAGCAAAGATTCAATAAAACGACAACAGATCATTTTCATGAAAGTGCTAACGAAGTTAAAATACCATGCTTACGATAAAAGTACATTTCACCGATGTGCCTTTTTTGCACAGGGCATCAACCTGGGGCTTGAACGTAAGCTTGTCGTCAATTTAAGTGCCAATGTACCTGCTTTGGTTAACCACCTCAACTTCCTGATTATCGATGGCTACAGGATTCTTTCCAAAATCCACAACCATCTCCTTAGTTTTCCACCCATTGATGCTCAGCAATGTATACAATCTGCAGCCACTGGGCCATGATCAGTTTTCTCATGGCTCACTAGTGACAGAATAACAGAGTCATCAGCAAATTTAATTATATGATGCCCCACATGTTGGCTTTGACAAGCATTTGTATATAAAACAAATAAAAGCAGTGATAAAACGCAACCTTGGGATGGTTTATATGAGACTGCCGTGTTAAGAAGCACTAAATAAATTTTGCCCCCTAAATCTAGTGGTTTTTTTTCCCCCTGTTAAAAAGGACATTTTTATCTTCCCACTTTATCTACCAGCATCTGCAGCAGCCTGTGTGATTGATATCTTACCTGAATAAGGTTCATCGACACAAACCACATGAAGTTTTTGTGTCTGGAGAGCTGCTTTAGGTACTGTCCAATGGTGACAGGTTTTTCTGGATTGGTAAGTGGAGCATGACCAACACTCAGTCTGGTATGAAGCAAAGGATAACAAGAGAAAAGTGAGATAAAGAGGAAGAAAGAAACCAGTCCAAAACATCAAAGTTATTGGAAATTTCAAGATGGCTATAATATTCTTACTCCTTGAGTGTCTGTGCCTCATCTTGTCTTAGACGCACTTCCCTTTGGAAACGGTTCCGTAGCAACTGAGACACGATGAAAAAGCCCACGATAGAAAAAGCGGCCAGAGTTATACAGAAGAGACGGAAGAAGTAGAAATCCTCCTTGTCCCAGAAGGAGTAAGACAGAAACACAGAGAGAGAGCCCAAAGCGCTGAACACAGAGCAGTGGAAGTTTAGGCGCGTGCGATCGACGGCGGACACGGCGAGGTCAGCCAGCAGGGCGCTGTGGTGAAGGTCCACCATGGTGAGGAAGCCATCGTACAGACACAGGCACAGCAGGAACTGCAGGCCCGGTCTGGCCCACGCCACCCAGAAGGCCAGAAAGGACAGAGCGAAGAGGGGCCCATTTGTGGAGAGGGCCCTCAGGCGCTTCAGCACCACCTCTGGAGATGTGATCTGAGAGCCTGACCTGCACGGAAAAACAAAACAAAAATGAATTAACTTGCTCAAAAAAGCAAAGATGAAATCAGACTGACATTTTGACACAGAGTCAAAAACAGTCAAGGCTAACAGACCTTTTTAAATACTCTTGAGTCACCTGTGTGCAGAACAAGCAAACACCACCAACACACAAAAAAAAACATACTAACATAATAAAAAGGATCAATAAATAAAAGTCGATCCCTGCTGTAGAACAAACAGCAATCATTATTACACATGACTGTCACCAACTTTGTTAAGTCACCACCTTATGACAATACAGTGTCACAATTTAATGATTAACAAAAGAAAGTAAACACAGATGGAGCCTTATGTTTGTTTTGTCGCTCTGATGGGGTGTTTACCGGGCTTCATCGGCATCACTGCAGCTGATTAAACAGTGGGAGCTGACACATTTGTGTGAGCATGGCTATAGAAATGTCTAAGCTCTGAAAAGTTGTTGAGCAACCTGTGCGGGAACAGATCTATCCACAAGTTTGTGGTGTCAGAGGTATCAGAGGGAGGAACATTATTTCCTTAAAATCAGGATTATTATACAAAAGAAAAAAAATACAGTATGCGTGCTTGTGCAAATATACTGGAGAGGAAATTTTCCGCTGAGTTTCAGAATTTACCAGGTTGCCCTTATTATAAAAATAAAAAAAGGGTTCATGTTCAGAAAATTAACAAGTATACTTTTTAAATTATTAGTATCTCTCAGCTGATGAACAGGCTCTTGAGTCAAGTCAGTTGTTTGGATTTAACTGTTGTTCTTCTCTTTGCCCACTGTGAAGCTACAGTGTGTCAGGAAAGATGTGTCGCTTTCATTGACTCTTTTACAGGATATTCTCAGAGCTGACCTACAGTAGTTTTACTGATTCTATGTCTCATTGATAATTGTCGGGGATTTTGTCCATGCAAGCTCCCATTATCAAATGCTGTCCATAAGCAAAGACAAAGGCCATGATTTTCCAGAATGTATGTTTTGCCATGTTGATGTTTCGCAACGAAAATGTCAGTTCATTGAGAAGATACAAAAAAAACCCCAAACAAAACAAAACTAGCTCAATATGTACTCTCGTTGACATGTTTTCTGTGTACTGTCTTCATAAGCCGATTTTAAGATATTTTGGGACTTTTTTTGCAATGTCTTCAATATTCCCATGGGCATAAACATTATTTATCACAGTGTTTTCTCTGAGTAGGCAAAGGAGGAAGAGGATGGGAAGCAGGGACTTACTGAGGAGAGCTGAGGAAGGAGCGATCACTCAGCCAGCCGAAGAGAGGGTCATTCAGACTGTTCCATATGAGGAACACCGTCTGTGAGGCAGCAGATATGAAGACAAGAATGCTTCAGAAGAATCAACAGATAAAGAATCAAACTTCTAACTGAACAGAAACTTACACTGGATTACAGTGATTTTACATCACTTACTTCAGAGGCCATTTTAATTATCCAGTTATCTCCAGGCAATTTTATTTCTGTTATTTTAAGTACAGCTGGGTAGTTGACAAGATATTTCTGGTCAAGTGCTCGTGGCCAAGGGATTAAATGTACTTCAGTGTGATAAATAGGCCACGTACGAAGTAGAATTTAAAAAACACTTGTTGAACATGGCTACCACCTGCTATAATGGTTAGCAAGACTGACAAAACTTGCCTTATTGCAAAGCCTGCTCTACAAGTCATATTAGATTTCTGGGTTTAACTGAAAAAGTAACACATCCAGGTGTCCTGTCACTCACCTCTCCCACATAGAAAGAGATTTTATCAATCTTGTAGATTGACACAAATGTCTCCACGTAGTAAAGGAGGAACACATTGTGGAGGATGGAGGTAAACAATGCCAAAGAGCCGTAGAGCACTGCAGTGGAGACGACGCCATGCCAGCAGCCCCACACGCTCCTGCCCATTCTTCTTTCTCAATCACTCTCCTCTGTCTTCTCTTTTGCGCCAAGCTGCAGTCATCTCACGGCCTGGCCGACCCAGGGTCACCACCTCGTCATAGCCTGCAAAAACAAGCGGATGGACCCCTTGAGACTCGACAGAAACGGTTATAGTTCCGTTTAGTTCTGCAGGCAAAGGGAAAATGAAACTTTCTCACCACTATAGGTACTCTACAACTGAATATGTTTAAGAAGTTTCAGAGCAGTACTACATTTCAGCATGGGGAACACAAAATAATACAAATGTGTCTTACTCTGCTATGAGTTTTAGGAGACCAAAATAGAGCTGTTTCCATAGCAATGGTACCGTAAGTACTACTTTGAGTCAGTTAAGCTGTGGGCCAAAGTTCCTTTCTCCTCTGGCCTACGCCCAGCTCTCATGTTCCTGTGTGTTTGTGTGTGTGTGTGTGTGTGTGTGTGTGTTAAACTGTAATTTTCCTTAGTTACTTTTGTGACCGCTCCTAACACACCACCAGACTGTTCTGGTGTGGCCGTATCACAGTTTAACGACAAAAGGGAAGTCTTGTGATACTCAATCATTCTCTTTAAGCCAAGCTCTTTCACTGCGCTTTATTCTGACGGGGTTTTGACTGTGCTGCACTATGTAATCCACACCTACTGTAACAACTAAGGGAACTAAAGCTTGAATGCAAATCCTGCATTCGTGCTGGGGAGTTAAATTCGACACCAGCATTGTATCACTTCCCTTTTGAAGCTCCTGCTGCGGTCTCACACCCAGCACCCTTGAGAGAAGAATTCATTTAAAAACACCAGCAGGCTTCTTACCTCACACCTGAACCCTGCAAGCTCAGACTTGCCCTGGATATAAACATCCTCTCATATCTTCAGTGGGGGAAAGTCTCATGATAGCTAACAATAACAGTGTCTCAGGGCAATGTCACACTTTCAGAGAGGACACAGCGATGATGCGAAACCCACAGCTTCATATCGGGATCTGAGTTAGACAGCAGCTTCCTTTGAGTCCGACAAAAAAGCGTTTCCAAAACTGTCCGGATCAGATTAAAGCGATGAGGCTGCACAAGGAGTTGCCAGCATCATATCTCTGTAACACATATCTTTCTACATCAGAAGTAATCTGCATGGGAACAGGCAACAGAGCGGGACTTGGATCAACAAATACCCAATTCACGTCCTCCCAGCCAAAGCAGATTTAGAGAAGTTTCCAGCTGAGAAGAAACTGTTGTATTCACTCCGACAATCTAAAGATAAAGCAGCCAAACACGGTGTCGACGCTGGTTACACCTGATTTCAAGATAGACTAACAGACCTCGATATCCCATTCATAAACTCGTTTATATGACGTTACATAATGAGAGCAACAGTCCAGAAAGGTACAACAACAAAACACCCCAATAAATTAACGATAGCTTTGTTACAAAGTTCCCCCAAGTGATAAACATGTAGGCTAACAGTAATTATTATTATTATCAGAGTAGCGTTAGCGTTAGTTATGTCGCCGTAAAGTACAAGAAGGAAAAAAACGGGAGGAAAATCTTTGGCTTGGGCTGTTATAGAGTTAAACAACAGGTTAAAATGTTTAAAAATGTTGTTGCTCGTCTTGAAAACCATGTAAAACACAAGCAGCTCATTTACCAACGCGGGTAAGTTAAGCAGCCGAAGATTAAATCTGGTAACGTTAGGGGAACTCTTAGCTAGCAAGTTAGCCGGCGTTAGCTAATGGTATTTAGTATTTCTTTGACTAACATGACATCACATTTGGTCTTTAAAGCTGCGAATAACATCCCTCACTTGTGTAGCAGTCAGTGAAAGTCTGCTGTAGTTTCAAAGTCTGTCCGTGGAAGCTGATACAATCGATAATGGTGAATATCAACTTGTGATTCGGCTCGAGAAAAATCACCGTTAATGATTAGCACTAGCTAGCCTTAGTTAAAGGCTAGGATTAGCTACCTAGCGTCAACGTTGCATTAGCCGCAAACAAACACCTTTGCAATTAACTTCTAGCATAATTCTATCAAAGCGCGGTGATGTTAACGTTACCTGCCGACAAAAGAAGCTGTTACCCGGGGCGGATAAACGGTGTTTGGCTCGGGGTCTTCTGCTAGTCAACAGCGGCACGTCTCGTTCGGCAGACGGCGACCAGTGCGATGCGGGCAGACGGACCACGTCATGACAGCCACATTAGTCACGACTGTAACGTTGCTGGACGAGCCGAAGGATTTCCCGGTGTTGTGTCGAAAACTGTTTCCCCCGGCGAGACCTGTTTCCCCCGGAGCCCCGCCCCTTTCTGAGCGACGGAGGAAGTCTGCGTTCACAAAGACCTCAGAGCCGAGGTTTCTTGTTGCAAAATGATTCAGAAACATAATTTCACCCCGCACAACTCTCAGATTTGAAATAGTAAAATGTAAGAAAAATTTGTTGCGAAGAAAATCTTTGTTTCACCTGGACTGGATGGAGAGAGGCATTTGGTCTGTTGTGCATTTATTGGCTACAAGAGGTAATTTACTGGATTATAGTGACATTTGCCATAAATTTGATTTTGAATGCGCAAAAAATAATGATGTTAAAAAAAAATTCAAATAAAATAAAGTTCAGCGGTTGCCATAGCAATTCCACAGACACAGATTAATTTGGTAAAGGTACTGTGCTGTGTAATGACGTAAATCCACAGTTACCCCAACTGTATGTCAGACACTTAAAGTTTACAGACAAAAAAAAAAACAAAAACGTGATAACAAATTTATGAGAAGCACTTTCACCTCTGAAGAGAAAATCTATTCAAAGAATATTTGATTGAAATGACTAGAGGAATCAGAACCAAGCCAAAGAAATTAACTTCATAATATTTATCCATGCAGTGAATTTCTAAGACAAACATTTAACTTTGAAATGAACACTTGTAGGCTAATTATGTGTGACAATGACACTGAAAAACAAAAACTTTTTTCTTTTTTCTCTCTCTCTCTTTTTTTTTTTAAAAACCTGCAGTTTCACAAATTCATTTTGGCAATCTTTTCTAAATTGGATTCATAATAAAGATCATCAGGCACCCACTGTTAATCATAAAACAGTGAAACTTGGAGCCCTAAAAAGGCGATTAAAATAAAGGAATGTTATACAATACACTTCAAACTTTTTATCAACAAATGTAGATTTACCAAAAGCAAACCACTCTTTACAATATTTCAAAATGAATGAAATAAATATGAAAAGTAATTAAAATAATATAACTGAAGACTAATACTATGGGATAGTGTTCCCCCTTTAACATGGAATAAGCTCACACATTTTTAACATTTGTAAAACTCGTTTTTCACTCTCCAGCAAACAATTCCAGTGATTTTCAGCCTGATATAATAAATTCACTCTTTAAAGCAGGGGGAACACATCCTGACAGCCCATAACGCACTGTCGGCATTCCCCCTGGGTTTAACATGAAAAAAAAGAAACTCGCACATCTTTCAAATATATATTCCAATTTTCTCAATTCCTGTGATTTTCAGCCTGATATATCAAAATGTACTGTTTGGGGGGAAAACACCCAGACAGCTGATAAAGTCACTGGCTGACGTCCTCTCTGTGTTTGAAATGAAAATAAAGCTCACACATCTTTCAGCCTTGTCTTTCCTGTGTCGTCCAGCAGGGGTCGTTCATGAGACACAAATCCCATAATCAGACCACATGTGCTGACAGCAGAACACACTTCATTAAATGCTGTGAATGTGTTGAGTAGCCCACAATTTTCAAGCAATCTTGAGACATCAAAACATGGCCTATAAGGACAAAGAGTGGTATCGATGTCGTGTAATCGGTGGGCTAGCATTATGAAAACTTAACACTGAATTAGACCTGTTATAATGTTAGTATAGGTCTACTTTTCGGGTTCTTTCCATTTATCCATTTATTCTATTTTTTTTTCAAACCTAGGCCTCCTTTATAAAAAAATTATCAAGAAAGACACATATAGCTTATCATTTAAAATAACCTTAACAGAACAGTGAGAAGGTTTGTTTATCTAAATATGTTGTTATTTATTTTTTTAATATTAATTTAAAAATGGCAACCCTTATGTAGGCCTGCCAAAACAATGATCTTCACAGTCAAAGGGGCAGGTCAGTTATGAGCTATAGATCGTGTGTGTGCTGGCTTTGCGACCTTTTTGTGGACCTTTTCTGGCATAAACACTTGACTGTGTGTGGACCATAGACTGGACGTGATGTGGCATGACTTGATTTATGAGGTCCTGGTTAAGTTTAGGTGTAAGGTATGAATTAAGGTTAGGGTTAGGTGTTGTGGTAAGGGTTTGGGTTTGACTGTGCAATTGAATGGGAGTCAATGTAAAGTCCTGACACGAATATCTGCGCAAACCCGTGTGTGTGTGTGTGTGTGTGTGTGTGTGTGTGTGTGTGTGTCAGGGAGTGGGGGGAGCCTCGGTTGTGTGTGAGCATTGGGTAACTGCAGCAGCAGCAGCAGCAGCAGAAGCTGTCTGTGTTTGGAGGATCTTCATTTGCGGACTCCAGGAAACGAGCAGGTGAGTCGGTCCGCTCTCCTCTCTGTTTTTTACCTTTAAAATGTGCGTAAATGTGTTTCTTCCACTTTCCCCACGCACACACACGCACACACACACACGCACACACACACGCACTCTGCGGGACATGTAGCCTATGTGCGCTCAGGTGGAGGTGATAAGAGAACGTGCGGTGCTGCAGTCCAGGTCGGACAGGTGCACATGGGTGGATGTTTGCGCGTCCGCAGTGCGTGCGGACACAGATAGCCTACGGTTCATACTGTTTTGTAACGAAGTCTCTGCTCGTGGGAGTTGAGGTGAGGGATGGATTACTTAGGGTAGCAAAGTGCCGAAGTGTTTTGTAGCCTGTTATTACGACTGTCCTGACCTGACGCGACTCGTCCCTGACGCCAAACAAAGACTCTGACAGAAAAATCGCGAGTCTCAAATGTGTTTGTGTCTTGCGTTCAGTGGGAGAGAGAAAATCTACGATGATGAGACAAAGACGGAAAAAAAGATGGTACTGTCTTATCACCGGTGGTTTGTTGTCAATGAAAAACTTCACAAAAACAAACTAAAACAAAACCAAATAACTAAACTAAACAAACAAACAAACAGTAGCCTAAATAAATAAACTTGACTCGTAATAGGACGTGAATGAGATAGAGCTTACTCGTCAGAAATGTGTTTCATACAGCCATTAATTAAGCTGAACGTCACTTCCTGATTAAGTTACCCCTCATAAAGGGTTTAAAAGCTATAAAGAGGTTTATTAAAAGTCAATATCATTCATTAACGCTTAATATTATAGATGTATGCCATACATGTTACGGGTTGCCAGGTTGGGCAAATTACGTCTCAGGCATTAACACAGATCCTCAGAATAAGTATTATAAATACTTACACTAGTCCTGTAAGGGTCTGTAACAGTGCTATCAGCAAAACTTAGCCTACTTAAATATCCAAAGAAACCCTACCAGAATTTGTTTTGCACAATGGATTCCTCTAGAGGGTTGTAACCTGTAGGTTACTATTTGATTATTACTGGTGCATTCAGGTTTGAACAGCATTTCAGTGTAGCTGCAGGTTAAGCTGTTCAATAAATTTGTTGGAGAGAGCTGTCTGTGACAATGAACATGTTTTACAAGTTGATCGTACGATTTAACTGTAAAATATTAACTTGTAAAGAAACTTAACTTGTAACTACAGTGTTAGATAAATATGTGAGAAGGTGCGGTATTTAAACAACAGCCACAAACTGGCAACTCAAGAGATGTTATAGGCTAATAGCAGCGAGAGTTCTACACAGTAGCCTTATTGATTTGACGACTGATATTCAACAAAGTCAATTTCGTAATGGCCAATTTCCAATCAGAATATGTGACACAATAACATTGTGGATTTGTGCAAATGACATTTTACTGTGAAGTAAAAAGAAGCTGGTAAGAGCTTTTCTATGGAGAACAACTTCTGAGTTACAAAGACCAAGTGGTGTCTACTTTTTGGATTGGCTAATTCCTAAGATTAAACGAATCAAAATGAGTTATTTTTTTTTCATCCAAAATATTAACAGATCTGAACAAGCAGTGGCTCAGAAAATGGCTCAAACTCATGATTTAAATATACACGAACTGTTAGGCTCTATTTAAAGAATGTTTGCGACCAGGCCTCAAACTCCTGCCTGAAATGAAACCAAGCAGTGCCCCAATTTGCATGTGTTGCTCAGAGCTGCTCAGCTCTGATTGGTTGCAGGTCAGTCCAGTTCAGAGGCCATAATGCCAGGATAATATATATCCTAAGAAAATGATTTCCTTTATGGGTTTGATGGCATGATGTCCAAGTTTTATCAGCTCTTAATCAGACAGACTAAAGGGGACAGCACTCACTCTGTAAAGTTTACATATTGTCAACAAATGAAGAAGCAGACTGTTATTGTCGACACAATTACAATTTCATGCTTCGAAGAGACAATATGTCTAAAGAATTCTCTGCATCACAGTAAATGTAGCCCACACGATGAACTCATTCTTCCCTCAATGTGCGAGTAATCTCATTCATGGTGCGGCTCTGTGCCAACTCCCAATGGTTTGGGATTAAGAAAGAAAAGAAGAAGAAAATGTATAAATATCCTCTCAGGTGCAGCACAGACAGAAAACAGCTTCATCTTCCTGCAAACCTCATCATACTCTGTAGGCAGGTTGTGACTTCATTTGAGGATGTCTGAGGAGCAACAGAGATCGAAACTTTGACCGAAATTAGGCCAAAATGTCCCAGTAGTTCTGCTGCACACCCATGGATCAATAAACAGGAAGAAACTGGCAGACTTTGCCAAGTAAAAGGTGTTTCAGACACCACCTGCTGTTTTGTTCGATTCCTCTCCTCTTCCATCATGCATGACACATCAGTCGTGCCACTGATGAGGCAGATGTGTTTACCTTTCCCTCCTGCAGCTCCAAAGCTTTCGTCAGTGAGGCAACATCTCGTCGTCAACGCGCTCGTCAGCTCCTGTAGAATATAAACAGCACAGATGCAGATGTGTTGAAACAACGCTGTGTTTGCTGTGTGTTGCATGAGGGCAGCAGCTGAAAAAGCCACATTAAAGGGCTTCTCACCTGTGTTCCCGCTTCTCTGGTTGATCTGCTGTCCTCTGTTTTGGCACAGTTTTGGCAGACGGTGGTTTTGGAGGCTTTTATCAAACAGGACTCATGTTGCTGTGTTGCTCAAATGCTCTATATTTGTTACAGTGTTAAAGAGAAACTCATCAAATTCTATTTGCAGTCAGGTCTTGGTGAGTATTGATACAAATGTGAAAAAACTTGTAGCCTATTAAACTTTTTTTGACTCCAGAGGCAGCTGCACAAAATTTGTAATTTTTCATCACTCAAGTGATGTCACTTGCCTCAAGTGATGTCACTGGAGGCATTTGGTTCTTGAGACTGAGTGAAATTAAATGAAATGTTAGAAATGTTAGAAAAATACGAGTTAACCAGATCCTTGTCGAGTCCTCCTTATCTCTGCTTAATGCTGGTAGAAGTAACTAGCACAACGCACAAGATTATCTGAACCAATCATCAACTGTTGACTTGCATTGTGGGTAATGTAGGCACCAAGCTACGATAAGGTATATGTGAAGTAATAAGGCAATATATAGCCTACACAGTAGTTCAACTGATTTATTTTCTTATTTTTGTGGAAAAGCAGTCCATTGTGAAACAAACAAAGTAATAAAAGTGCAATGCTAAACTGGTGGAGCGCTCTTTTAAGCCAGTTTGCATTGATGTTTATACAACAAAGGAGGATTTGTTGAGCAATTTTTTGTAGTCCATGGATTCAGTCCCAAAAAAGCTCGAGACAAATGATG
The DNA here is from genome assembly GCA_029783665.1 of Naso thynnoides. NCBI lineage: Eukaryota > Metazoa > Chordata > Actinopteri > Acanthuriformes > Acanthuridae > Naso > Naso thynnoides. The sequence goes on from JAQLOL010000014.1 coordinate 5,984,078, forward strand.
GCAAATGTGTCCCTGCATAGATTTTAAGTCACTAAAGCCCTGCTAATGCTTGAGGAGAAACGATGAAAGTTTTTGCCCCCTGCTGAGCCAAAAAATTCACACTTCCCTCAACAGAAATGTGTTTGAAAGGAGTTACTTCTGTGCTTGTAGAACATCAGAAACAACACATACCTTTGACGCAGCGTGATGTCTTTCTTGATGATCTAAGTTTCAAAGAAAAAAAATCACAAACATTGCTCTTAAAATAGCTAAAACTCCCTCCATTTATGTACATCTGTGATGAAATTCCGCTGTATTCACAGTTTCTGGTTCCACCATTTGAGTGCGTTCGCTCTTGACCTTTGGTACAGCAGTTCAACAAAATAATCACATAGTTTTTGGAGTGTTTGATGAGATGACAAATGAAAGCAACTTCAGTTCCTCACCACTTTGACTCAGCTTTAGCCTGGTTTTTCTGAAAGTAAGAAACAGGCTTCAAACATCTATTGGACTCCTTTTAGTAAGTTAAGTAACAGCAGTGGCAGACTTTGTGAAGTAAATGTGTGGATTACGTTAAAGCTCGCCTTTGGATCCCTTCACCATTCTAAACTCTTTTCATGCTTCTCATCTCTCACTTTGTCGTATTGTGGGTTAATTGCAAAGCTTAGCACCCAGACTGCTAACAGAGAGGTCGTTACCTTCATTGTACTTCCCACATAGAGCAAGTGATTGACAGCAGCATCCATGGAGATGAAGCTGGGAACTCTCAATGCCACTCTTACGGGAAGCGGGATTCTCAGCGTTGACCCTTTGATCAGCGACAGAGCTGGAGAACGGGCAGCCAGGCGCAGATTGGGCTGAGGGCTCAGAGCCTAATCTCAAGATTATCCGTTATGATGCTCCAGTGTGCACACAGCTAATTAAGGGATGGAGCTGTGTGTTGCAATATCACATTTCAGGGGCACATTATTTAACTCCCCAAACTTTTGAGATGGTCCTTTATGTAATAGCACCTTACTCTTCACTTTGGGTAATTGGTTGTAATCGGAGAGTGATGGAGTAAATCAGCAAGTAATTTTCCGCTTGTGGTGTCAGGTGGGCAAGAAAGTTTATAGACAGAATTTACTCAGTAAGCTGATAATGAAAAGTAGCTCAGTGGTTTTGTTGTCCCCCAAAGCAAGTTGAAGGTACTTTAATTTTCAAAAATATCAAGGAAAATATGCCTTTAACTGCATGACAATAATTTCAATCAGCATTTTACATCCAAATTACACTGATAAAGATGAAACCTTTATACCTTGTGAACCCTTTACATTTGGGTCAGATTTCCACCAAAAAGACATTTCTGCTATAAACTTTACAAATGGTTTAATTTAAATGACTCTCTGATATCCAAAGAGAAAAAAAAACAGTATTATTGGGAAACAAAATGCAAATATTTAAGTCCAAAAGTAAATAAAAGTATCTGTAGCACAACTTTGTTTTGTCCTGTTTCTTTAATGCATCAATCAACTCACAACAGGCATGGTTTATCTATTTACAAATCTAAAATTGTTGAGATCAATTCAACCAGCTGCAGCAAAAAACACTGATGCCTTATAATTAACAACCAAAAATGTCATGCTAATAATAAATCAGTCACACAGAGGTATTTTTCTCCAGAATAAGTACTTTTACTTTGGGTACTTGAATTACTTTT
>JAQLOL010000014.1:5985855-6001512 GCA_029783665.1 Naso thynnoides
TGGTAATACTTGCACATTTACCAAATAGGATTTTAAATAAAGGACCTCAACTTGCTAGGGAATTTGGGGAATATATTTACAGTATTGCACTTTTATTTTTACTTAAAATGGATGTAGGCAACATCTGGAAATCAAGCTAGCTGTAGCATGAGACTCCTAAGGAAGCAACTTCCCTGCACCTTCCCCTTCCTGTTTTTGCTCCAGCTCGTGTTTTTGTTTGTTTGTTGCCGCTCGCTCTTTTAAGGCGAGCTCGCACCAAAGATTCACGTTGAGATGCCGGGAAAGTTGCGGCGGTGTGAAGTGTTTTGTCTTAGCTCGAATCAAGCCAGCTGACAGTGTCGCCTGCAGCTCAGCTTGTCAAGTCGCCAGAGGCCAGTTTTAGAACGTAAGACACGTCACTTGTTTCAGCAGTTAATCAGCTCGTAGCAATGTCACCTGTTACTAAGAAGCACAGCATAAGGCAGCCAATAGGAACACACATTCTTTGAAATGATGTGTCACTGGCCGACAAAGTTCCCATGACAGTCTGAGTACGGAGCCAAGAGGTGCACAAGTCTAGTTTTCTTTCAGACCAGCTGAATTATACTCTGCTGAGAGGTTATTATGGAATTTTTGCCTGATAACACCAAAAATAAACTGCCTACCCCAGCTTTAAGAAAAATGATCAGGAGTATTTTTACCACCACCCACCCTCACATAACAAGCTTGAACATAACTAATCTGTTCAGAACAGTATTTCCCCTCAGGTAGAAGATTTTTTTTTTTTACTGCAAATGCTCATTTTGTTTTTAAATAATCTCTCTGCAGTGGAGCTCCACATCGAGACAAACATATTTGGTATGCTTGATCATTTCTCTCTCACTTATGCACATTGTTATTCTCTTTCTGTGCACAGACTTGAATGTTTTCTCAGCTGGAGGATAATCAACAAGACTGCATCTGCTTGCTGCTGCTGCTGGGCATAAACATACACATTTCTCACGCTCAGTTTTTGCCTGTTCGACTCATTGCGAAAGAGGCTGTGGTTGGACTTGGGTCTGGAGGTTAAACATGGGAGAGCAGAGGTCAGTCCAGCCCCTCCTGCTTCTGCTGCTGCTCCTGATGCTCCTCACAAGGATGTCACAGCTGTGGGCTTTCCCTTTCAGCCCGTCCCTGGACCTCGATGTCACTCCCAGGACGACTGTGTTCTCCAAAGGTGAGGAGCAAACTGGGTATTTTTCAGAGGTGAAACAGGAATGTGCCGCTCACCCACATGTTCACACAGCTCATGGAGACTTAAAGCTACTTCCTGTTATCCTAATTATCCATTAAAGTCTGAACACATATTTTTATATTCAGTTTGATTTGCCCTTTTTGAAATATGTTGTGCATCAACAATAAAGATCCATCTATATCCTTGTAAGTCACAGGACTAACCCTAATAAGACTTCTTTATAACCACAGAACTTACCTGAGAAATTGCATGTTTTTAGCATTTCTTTTGTAACAAAGTAACCAAGTGATGGTTGTTAGTACAAAAATTAGTGCATTACAAACAGGAACTGCTGGTTAACTAATTTGGCTTCCCTTTACAAATGCTCACTAGCCAAAATGTTAACAAAAATAAAGCTGCAAGTAAATAGGCTCAAGTTGTAGCTTAAAGTGTGACTCTTTCAATCTATGGCAATGTTGTGCTCTCTGTCTAAATCCCCTAAAGCATTATGTGAACTGTAGATGCAAAACATGTCAACATGATTAAACCCTTGAATAAAAATAAGACAAGACGTGAGTAAGACTAAAAGTAAGAGAATAATGAAATCCTGATGCTGAACAAACAAACCCCATAATGTGGAAAAAGGAACTGGGTCAGACTCTGACAAAAACTTGTTCTAGACACATTCGTGCAAACACACTTGCACACGCTCTCTATATGCTCTGCATACTGTCCTTGTTTGACGCCGCTCCTTCCTCCCCTGCCTGTTAAAGACGTGGCACAGTTTTCCGAAGTTGGCCCTGAAGACAGCTCCTTCATGCTCCGAGTTATTAATCGCCTCTCTCAAGCCCCGTCCTAGATCACACGCCTCAGCAAACACCTCTAATGAAACAATAGACAAGAGGCCAACACAAAGGAGGACCTGAGCGCAGAAGATCTGATTAGGGTCTGTGCAGAAAATACTGCTGAGTAAGAGTATTTTGGCACAGAGTCCGTATTTACACACATCATCAGCACCTTCCTCCCCCAACCTCACCTTTCCCCTCCCTCTCTCCTCGCTCTTCCTATCACTGCGGCAGAGGCTTCCACTGCAGCTGCGGCGAGGAGGGAACTCCGGCACTCGGACAGATCGGACGGCTCGCTCTTGCCTCCACTCCAACGCTCTTCAGTCCTCTGAGGACGAGTATTATTAGAGGAAGGGTGGAGTGAACAGGGCCAGCCGGGCTCTCCGGTGCAATGTCATTAGAGCTGTTGGGGATGTTGTAATGTGAGATGATGTTTCAGAGATGAGAGGATGCGCTGCTTGGTGTTAGGAATTACAATCACCCAGAGAGACAAGAATGTAATAGATGAGGAGCCACTTCAAATTGTTGGTTAGGTTTTTTCTAGAGGAATTGTTGCAAAAACAGGAAATCGAGTGAATAGTCGTCCTTCAAGGTCAAAGTTTGCCTCACAATGAGCTGATTCGTTGTGCGTGGAGAATATTTATGAAGAGGTATTTGTGGCAGACCCTGCAGTACTGAGATATACTCAAATACTGAACATGGCAGCACTTTGAAATCTGCTATTGAGGAGCTGTTTACTGAGACCAATGGGAGCTAACAGCACCGGACTGGTTTAGTGTCAGTGCAGTTATTTATCAGCCAAATGAAAAGGACACACTCGATAGACTCTGAAGAGTTCATTAGATGTGGCAGCACGTATAACTCATTAGGCCACATTAAGTAAGTTTTAGGTTCATCATCGGATGGAACTCGTCGACTGTAACTGAAACTATTTTGTCCTGCTTCTGGCTTTTATTTACACCCGTCTGAGATTCTAAATCTTTCATACTCTGCTCACTGTGGGCACTTTTCTGTGCTGCAGCCAGTTTCAGTCTATCGTCACAGATTTTATTTCACTCTTTACCCTCAAGTAGGAAGTTGTCCTTGACCTACTTTCTAATCATTAGGGGAGGCACGTGAGTGCATGTGAGATGTGCACGTGTGTCAGTATGAGTTTCATTTGTCTCCATGTGTGTCTGAGTGGCCTACCCCGTGTGTGCGTGTGTGTGTGTGTGTGAGGCCGTTTGGGCATGCATTCAGTCACATCATGTAAACTCATGCACCCCCCGCCACTTTCCCTGTGGTGACACATGTCACTTCAGGGGGGATGGAGAGGGGCAAGCTCCGTCGTGTAAAGAGGATGTGTCTGCCTGGACACGCAGTGCTGTATATGGAAATTGGATGGCTGTTCCACGTGGGTGTCACGTCCTGTGGGAATCACTGCAGGAGGATTTATATTATGTTGCTGAGCCTGGGTGAGGGGGCGCTCGTTAATTTACAGCATGCTTTGCAGATGGCCCACATGAGTGGGCATACAAAGATGTGTTTTATCAGAGGGAGAGAAGGAAAATGACATAAGATGACTTTTATGCACCTCGTATAGAAATATGGAGGAAAATAATATAGAGGAAACACAAACCTTGCAACGGTGACGTTTTATAAAATGTACCACTTTTCCAGTCGATAAGAAATGTGGTCGTTAATACAGTAGAGTCTGACTGATAAAGGACTTCTGGGGCTGATAGCGATATTTGAGTAAAAGGATTCCAATATGGGATATATGTATAGAATGTATAATATTGGCTAAATTTGATTATCAAATGACAAATACATGTAATGGAGCCAGAATATCTTACATTTTAACATCTCAGTTATTAGTTATTAAAAAACTGACTTCCATCTGCTGAACAAACTGCATAATTACACCTTTGTAAATCACTAGTCCAAGAACTTTTTCCAACCCTTAAAAAAACATTTCTGACTTTGACATACATGTTCTTCAGTATGTACAAATATTAAAACCTTTTTTTGGCCAATATTAGCCAATAATATTGGCCAAGCTATTTATCAGTTGGGCCTTAGAGCTAAATATTCGTGTATGTTATATAAAGATGCAATTATCAATATTTCTGCACTAATTATGGATCAGATGACTACAGGTAATGTAAAAGTAATAACTCAGACTGATGAACCTTCAGAGAAATATCAGCATCTATGCAGCTCCTCTCAACACTACAGAGACTTTAAGCATTTATTATTATTATATAATAATTCAATGCCTTAGAATGCTAATCAGGAGATTCACTGTAAATTAAAAAAGTTGCAGCCATAGAATGCAGCTTTGTGTTGCTTTGGTAGGCAAATCTGACACTCAGACAGCTAGAATGTGTTTGTGTGCTTATGAGACACTGTGCTGTTTTTTTTCCTTGCAGTGATTAAAGCTTGCCTGCGCTCTGAACTCGGCTGTTTGCCCATGGGGGTCCCGTCTTTGTGTTTTTTCTACCTCTGCCACCAGACCTGAAGTAATGCAGTTGTGAAATATTGATGCACTGTAAGTCGTTGAAGTCGTGTAAACTGAGGGGGCTAAAGAGGCCTTGGCAGCTATACTCCTTATGGCTGGCAGTATCATTATTTTGGTGATCTTTCTTTGTTTTTTTCCAACCAGTATGGTGATTACAGCATCCAGGAGACAAACCATCGATGGTCACCAATTTACTGTTAAGCCAAGCCTATTATTGTAGCTTTAACAGCTGCATCTGCTGTATACTGAAAACAGGAAACATTGATGATTTACTAACATTATCAGCTCGGCTGTGGCTGCTTTGAATGAAATAGTTTAATCTGCATCTCAGCTGTGTGACAGCCTTGTTTCACCGCGTTGGCCTAATTTGTTTTTACTGTTTTTTATTTTCTTCTCCGTGGCCACATTTCATGTTTTGGACCCTTAAATCCTCTGAGACCTAAGCAATGCTTTGATCTTATCCCCCTCTGATCTAGCTGATGTGTGATTCTGGCAGTGTCTATTCAGTGATTCACTGAAAGCATCTAACGAGACCTGAAGTAACACGGGGACTATTTTGTACGTGGAACGTGGAGTTGGCTGTCTTTTCTGAGATGAAAGTCTTGGCTTTCTTTCATCTCACTCTGCAGTCTCCCAGGTTGAACACAGTCCTGTGAAAGTTCTGGATCTGACACCAGCTGTGAACGAGGTTTTGTGTTTGTGTCATCACGAGATGTGTGGTTAATGCAACGCCGCTTGTTTGACGTGACGCTAAACCAGCGATCTCCTCTGACACTGGTTGACATCTTTATTCAGGAGGAAGTCAGTGCACATGTCTGAGTGGGAGGTTTCAATTTTCCTTGGTTTTTTCGAGTTGTGCATAAATATGCATGTGGAATTTTGAGGGTTTGTCCATCCAAATGATAAAATTAATGAGCATTCATTTAGCATGCATTGGTGTCTTGCCATGCAAACAGTATTCTTAATGCCTAAACTTTAAGAAATTCAAAAATAGGATATAATTGAACAACAATTAAAGCTGTAGTAGGCTGTTCACTTTTGGTGTCAATGGGCAAAAATTTCAACATAGCCTTTCATCATATTTTAATTCGGGTGGTTTGAAAGAGCAGCAAACTAATGGACCTCTCCTCGACTCTGTATTCAGGCTTTAGAAAATGAAGACTTTGGAGAGTGTGTGTTCCTGTTGGCTGCTCTACAAAGTTAGTTGCATGTTCACACACCCTCAGTTAGTGAAACCTTAATACAATGGCGGACAATCCAGGAGGAAGAGTTGCTCTCTCAGCTTCAGTAACAGCTGCAAACACGACAAAGTTACCCCCCTCCCCCGCCAAAAAAAAAAGAGAGAGCGACGTATCAAGACAATCATTTGATTCCTGTGTTGCCCAGGTTCTTATGAAGTCTTATGATGTGTTCTTGTGATGTTGAGTGAATTCATGTTGGTGGTTTTGTCACTGGTTCTTTTGCGGTTGGGGTTTTGGTTTTCTTGTGTTGTGTTCTTGCTTTGTTCTTGTATTGTATATTGTACCTATGTTAAAGCACTTTGTAAACCCTGTTTTTTTAAAAAGATCAATACAAATAAAGTTAATATTTTTATTATTGTAAAACATGAGAGTGATGTGCGGGGTGGAGGAGTCTCATACTAAAGCTAGCTTGATTTTCAGACATTGCTTACCCCTGCTTTTGAAGGAATACGCCCAATTTTTTTTTCTTTTTGTTATTTGCCTCACTTGTGAGTTCCATACAAGAAGATAGATACCATTCTTTGGACTGTGCGTGCAGTAACAAGGAAGAGATGGGCAGAGCTCGCCCACTGCTAACTGTCTTAGCTCAAATACTGGTAGTCACTGGATGTACTAGCCTGCCTCTGCCTACAGTCATCAGATAAAATTTCCAACAACACTTAACAACCCCGTGTGCTTGTTTTGATGTTTATTTACTTATTTATATGAGATTATATAGTTTTATTCTCATACAAGCATTTTATATAGTTTTAGAATCAAATACCGAAAGCCGTTTGTCCAACCCAGTCCAAATAAACCCAAATATAATATGACCTGATTGGGATTGACCCAAATAGAAAGAGAGCTCTAACACTGACTGCAGTGTTATGTGCCACCAATGAACACGCTTCTGTTAAAAACGATAGCAGTACAAATATTTTTCTTCTGCAGCCAACAGTTCACCCAGAAAATGTCCAAAGCTTTCGAAAGTGCTTGTTGACTCAATTTATTTGTTATTGCAGGAATTGGCAGAGGTTCCACAATGAAAATACACCTATGTGGAAAATAATTAAGAAAGCACAACTTGGCTACGCTTCCTGTGTTTGTATATGAGGGCACCCAGTTGTGTATTATTTCTTATATAACTCATGGTCGGGTTCATTGACTCTTGAGTTTGTTAAAGAAATAAAGAGATGCTTATGTAATATGGATTGAGTCGACAACAACTGACAGTTCTGACACTGTCCGAAGAAGTTAAGTCAGTCTCCCCTTTAAGCATTTGTTCCCAAATCTTTCCAGAAGTACACGTGCGTGTATGTATGCGTGTGTGCGTGTCACATGGCCTTCCTAGTGTGTCGAGTGATCACTGAGTCACACAGGAAGTCACACACTGATGACTGTGGTATACACACACAGGCACGCTCAAATGCACAGTGGATTTACTATCATCCTGGACCCCACATGAAGGATTACGAATATGTTTGAGCAGGATAACACACATTCTGGACGCGCCACCTGTGACGGCTCAGCGTGGAGACAAAGTCGCTCCGACAAACACAACGCACACACACACACACACACACACCCGTCAGATCCTCTGAGTCACCGACAGAAATGTCTTCATTCTTTCAGGAGAGGTGTGTGATGTGTGTGTGTGTGCATGTGTGTGTGTGTGTGTTTACTCTGCAGGAAATCTCACAGATGTTTCTGAGGGGCAGTTTTTTGACCTCTTCCCCTCATGGAACGATGTACTCTGAACATTCACACAAACTACTCTGCGTTCACACACACACACACACACACTCACACACACACACACACACACACACACACAAACACACACACTGTACCTTGTGCTTTGATGCAGAATCAATGAGGAAAGTCAACAGAGTACTAAGGTGTGCCAAGAGCTTCTCAGCCTGCCGGCTGGTTTCTGTTGACTGTTGTCCTCCTGTATGCATGCGTTTGTGTACATATGTGTTTCTGCATGTGTATGTGTGTGTGGTGGTTCAAAATAGTGGCTTCGGGCCAGAATAGGTCAACATTAAAATGGGTTTGTTGCTATTGTATTGAGCAAAGTCAAGCCTATACGAATGCTAATATTAATACGATTATCATATATGTTCTGTTTTACACTTAAAGCTGCATTGATCTGTATTTTTATGGGAACGACTGCTGTCGGACGAGTTCAAATCCACATCCTGGATGACTGCACGAAGGTCGATGTTGTTTCTCTTAAACAGTGCTGACTTGCAATTTTCTATTATCCGAAACAGAAATAAACAGAGGTCATTCACACTTATTCAAACTTTTGGCATAGTAGAGTTAAGCCGCAGATGCATGTAACAAGCTACATGTGTAATTTACAGATAAAAAACTATTGATTTAATGTATTAATGAAATTTATGTATTTATTTTATATAAAAGCATAATCCAGTTTTACTCCTGTAAGTTTTGTTGGTATAGTCAGACCCTTATTGTGTCCAGTCACTTAGTATGGGAAAACACTGTAGTGTGTAGTGCGTTTGCATCCTGGGTAAAAAGACCAAATTACTGGCTTATTTCCTCACAGGCAGTTGACTGATTTGTATCAGAGCGCAGCTCTGATTGCAGTTCATTGATTTTCAGACTAAAGTGAGTATTAGTTTTCTCTTTTATGCATCTGGGTGTGAAGGGGTGTCAGGTGTTTTAAAATGTGCCAGCAAGTCAGTGTTGTATCTGTGGAACAACACACATTCAGCCCGTGCCAGGTCTGAGACCAAGGTCGCCGTGCCTGTGCTGCCTTGGGGCCGGGGACAGTTTGTACGTCACCGCGGTCAATCTCGTCAGCACTGTGCTCGTTATATCACACAAACACTATTTTTATGAGATACAAACCAAGGCTTTTGCTCACTCTTGGATGACTCACAAGCAGTGGGTCCTTTACATTGCCCTGGGCTGCCATTGTGTTTGCATAACTTGTTCTCTAAATGTGATCTCAGAGAACATGTAATGTTCTCGTGACGAGGTTTATGATTTGTTTTTGCATTTTTGCAAGTTTGTTAGTTTTTTGCTTCCTCTCTGTTCCCGTCTTCTCTTTGTTGCAGACCATTACCTGTCTTATGTATAGATCCAGTATGGTATATTTATGTGTGAATGCCTTTCATGTGTGTGGTAGAGAGTGTGTCCTGCTGCGTGACTTCCATTAGGGCCCTCTATCTGTTAGATGAACCCTCCCCCCTCCCCCGCAGTGTCCTGACCTTTGGTTTGTCGGTGGAGCTGCTCATTGCTCACACCAATCTGAAGCTGACTGTCTATGAGAAATAACAGGTGACAGTCACACAGTATCATCCGAGGATTTTCACTGAGAGTTGCATAAGTTCCAGCGTTGCCATCATGGGGAGCAGCAGTGACAGGTCTTGGAAAGTTTAGTCACTAGAAGTGAACTTTGGCACTGTCGGTGAGGAGGCTGACGGCCAAACAAAGTCTGCTCAAATCTTCAACTAAAACATTCACACTGGGAATTATCTATAGGAATAATTCTGTGTTATTAAAACAAAATTTACTGTTTGGTTTGGCGGCACTCAACATAAAATCAGTCAGTGGGTGCAAGTTTTTATTATGAAAATATTTCATTCACAGTGTATGTATTTATTAAAGTCAAAGACTTAAGTGATTAGACCCCATTGATGTGGAGGAACCTAATTAAAGTTGGAGTAGGCAACGTGTGAAAATCAAGCCAGCTGTAGTATGAGACTTCTAAGGACGCAACTCAACTGACCCCTCTTCTTCTTCCTGTTTTTGCTCCGGCTCGCGTTTTATTTCGTTTGTAGTCAGGCTCTCTTTTAAAAGATGGTTTTGATACATCGGTCGTCCGTTGCTGGGTTTGCTGTTGTTGATAAAGCTGAAAAGCAGCTTTTGCTCCAGGGTTGTCCTCCATTGTATCAGGTTTCCAGTAGCTGTTTGGATGTGAAAGCGTATTTAACTTTGCAGAGCAGACAGTAGGAACATGCGCTCTCTGAAATTAACCGTGATTGGCCGACAAGTGCTCTTCAAGATGCTCTTTATTTACTAAAGCTGAGGAGAGGTGCCGAATAAACTGCCTACCCCAGATTTAAATGTTGTTCAATATAAAGATGAAAGATTGAAGAGAATCCTTGAGATGCTGGTGTTGGAGAAATAAAACCTGCAAGTACTCTACCCCTAAATAAAGTAGTATAATAAGTAATCCGCCCTCCTTGTCTGATTTGATTGCCAAGTTGTAATCAAAGAAGTTATAAAACAAGGAAGGGTCATCAATTATGCTTGCTGCTGGTTCTACGGGAGATGCATGGAGAAGCAAACTTAAACCCAACAACTACGTCGTATGACCCCTGATGAAGAAATGCCTCTTCCAAATAAAAGAACTTATTCAGGGAATAGCTTATAATGATTGTCTTGATATGTCGCTCTTACTTGATGTTCAGTTGTCACTCACATTGTGAGTAAAATCAAAGAATTAAGACGGGTACTGACCTTCCTCTTAAGTACCACCTGCCCTCTCGAGAAAATGTTTACACCAATAGCTAGAAATGACGGTTGATGATGTTAAAAATGTTCCTTAAACATGCAGGGTTGATGTTGTGTAACTTCGTGGAGGGTTTCCTTCACCATTGGCAATTTGTGCAGTGTCATTCTTCCCAGCTGTCATGTGTATAATCAGTCTGTCGGCTATGACAGAGCCAGCATGATAATAACCTCGTTGTTGACCGGTGAGAGGGTCTGCGTGGTCGTCTGGCTGTCAGCGATTAAGCCAGTAAGAAAAGGCTGGCAGGGAGGAAGGTGGGCAGCGAGAGAGGGTTGCAGTCTGACTCAGTTCTCTGCCTGAAGTTTTGGAGAGACTGCGGGCTGATTGTAGAGCCGCTGTCATCACCCTGCATGTCCATGTGACAGTCAGACAAGCGGCCCGTCATGTGGGGAGGAAAACACCTCCCATGTGACGCTGAGGAAACTCTAAACAGTCTTCATCATGTTGTATTACACAAGATCAAACCCTGCTGGGAGACTTGCTGTCACCCCCTTATCATCATGGTGAATTATAGAAGGAAAAACATTGGTAATACTGTAGCTGACATAGTAGAGTTGAGTGTTGGAGAATGTGTGTGTCTTTGTTTTGCATGAACACGCATTCCAGCTTATTTTTTGGGAGGATTCTGTAACTGGTTTGGCAGCTTTTCCCGACTAATTGTTAAGAGAAAACTTGTCATTTTTCTCACTCTATTCTGCATGTGTTTGATGAAACTGTAAGGATAAACTCTGCCTCTTTATATTCAATAAAGATTCTTCAAGTGTCACCAACGGAAATGTGTCACCCAGTGCTGACCAGTGAACTGTCTTGTGCTAACAGCTGGCAGTAAGTGCTTTATCAGACTCTTCATTCATGCGTTCTTTTTTGTTCCTCATTTTAAGGGAGACTCCACAAGTTTTACTCAGCATAATCAGTTCACTATTCATGGCTGAAATTACTCAGCCTGTCTCAGAAATTATATTCATATACAACTCATTTGCAACGGGAAACATGTTTTGAAGGAAACTTTTAGCAACCTACTTATGACTTTTACTAACATAATGAGGAAATGTTTTTAACCATCATATCTTGGGAGTCACAAAAATGCTGGTACTGAACATACTGGTGTACTCGATATATATGTTCTCCAATATGCACCAACAACCATCTAAACCATCTTTTAAGGCCACTAAAAATGCTCAGACTCACGATTTAATAGGTGTAATTTCATAATTCGTCCAGCAGAGGTCGGTCCCTTATTTAAAGGTGGAGTCAGTAGCATTTGTTCGTTGCCGTTGTAAACACAACATTTAAACTGGGCCCCTCCTTCCGGTTCAACGCACCAGAAGTATCGTGACTTAGCATGTACTATGTGTACTGCTATACTGCTTACCTAACGTTACACAGCAAGCTACATAGGAATATTATATTTGTTTAATGGAGAAGTCAATAATTTAGCAAGCTAACAAGCTAACCACCAGTGTTTAGCATCTGCCTGTCTATCACAAAATAGTCCAACTCTGCATCGCTCTTCCCAGCCTCTCTCTCAGTGTTCCAGAATGGCTAAAAGCCAAACCGAGACTCACTCTCGCTCTGGAATTAGTTTTATCCGCTTGCTCACAAGGGCTATATTTACTTTTCTTTGCGCTACGTTTGTAACTTTCTCCAATCCGGACGCCGTCCAGTAGCTGTTCTCCGCGGTGCTCTCAACCTCACCTGCACGCTGTCAGTGGCTGGGGGAAACGCAACCCTTTCCAACCCAGTCTCGTCCCGAGCAGGTCCTGAGTCAGCCAGAACATCAAAATACAGGCCGAGGTTGATGTGTCGCCATGTAGAGTCACCAGCGCACATATACAGAGGCCCAGAAGTGATGATTGAGCCGCATTAATTTTGTTTTCGTCTATATTTTATTTTTTAGTAAGATCCTACGAACTGCTCCTAAATAAATAAAGAAGTTGTATAAATTTGGAACTAATAAATAAGCTGGGGATATTTTTTGGACATGTTGATAATGTAGCAGACAGCTTCAGCTTTTCATTGATAACAGTGGGCTCAATATCACTGCTGTCTGATCTTAATATACTTGCTGAATGTTTCTGTGTGGCAGCTCCTTGGGGGAAGAGAAAGTGGAAGACTTTCAATGGAGTGCTGAAGGGAATGGTGCTTTACTTACAGAAGGTCTGTAACTGTGTTTTGAGTAAAATATGTTTCCCTACATTGTATATAAATCGATTTTTTGTACTTTAAGACTAAAAAAAATTGTAACTTCCTCTCTTTGTGTGCGTGTCAGACTGATTACAGAAGTAATCAGCCGACTAACGAGGAGGTGGTGAGCGTGCATCACTCTCTGGCGGAACAGGCAGCCGACTACACCAAGAAACCACACGTCTTCCGTCTGCAGACAGCTGACTGGAGGGTCTTCCTCTTCCAGGCCACGTAAGTCCCAGCGCAGCTAAACTGTGAGTGTGTTTGTGTGCATGTGTGTTTTGGAGTTCAACAGTAAGTGTCAGAGAACGGTTTGTTTTCCTCTCAGATCCAAAGTGGAGATGAATTCATGGATCAGCCGCATCAATCTGGTTTCAGCTCTTCACTCGTCGCCCCCGTTTCCCGCTGCCGTCGGCTCTCAGAGGAGATTCTTCAGGCCGATCCTCCCCGCCTCACAGTCCGCTCACACTCTGGTACGCACTCCTTTTCTCTTAGTGACATTCTTTCCCTCATAATTACAAGTAATTTTATGATTAAATGTTTTATTTTGTCAGTATATTTTGGTGTTTCAGCTCAGTGTTGTAACACATTAGTAGATGAAATTGTTACATGTTCAGTACCTGAGACAAAAAGAAAAACATGACTGTAGGTGTTTCCATTTGAGGTTTTTCTTCTATCATGAACAACCAATAAAGCTGTCACATACTGTATGTGTTTATGTTTTTTAAACCATCACTTTTGTTCCATTGTATAGGGCTGTATGTTAGAACTAATAAATGAATTGCAGCCACTGTGGCTACATGTGAGCAGTAGGGGATAATAATAAGTGCTTAAACGATTGTTTTTTACAAAGCATGTGTTAAGAACACTTTGTTCACATTAGCTTTTGTAAGCTACTGTTATTAACAGATCAAGAAAGGCTCTAGCATCAAAATCTCTGAGTGTATTAAAGGGAGTAGAGGTGCATTTAATTGTCCATCAAAAGTTACAATTTACATATTTGGATGATCCCCACCTATATTGTCTAATAACTTGAGGAAGAAAAGTCTCTCAAGATCCAGTTTAATTGTAAGTTTAATACCAGCTAATACAGTATGATAATTAATCACGTGCACATTTTTGTTGATTCACATTTTTTGCAGCTTGAAGACTGTACTTATAACTCTGGCCCATTCTGTTTTTTTTTTTCTTTAGCAAGATTTGCACTAATTTTGCATGAATTCTGTTCTTCTGTCTGACTCCCTGTGAAGGAACGTCAACTGCAGTCTCATTCAGGGATGCTGGAGTCCTTCAAGGTGGATTTGTCGCACTTGCAGCAAAACCTACCAGAGGGCAAAAAAGCCAAAGCAAAGGAGCTTGAGGAGCAACGCGTCCGAGCCGAGTACCTGCAGCACGAGGTAGTTAAAATTCTGTGAGTAAAACTGTGTGTGTACACATGTAGACAGACCTATAACCGAGCGTTTGTTTCAAACCCTGCAGATGAGTCGCTATGAGATCTACATCCAGGTGCTGGAGGCCTGGATGAGCGTGACGAAGACGGGCAACGGCATGCTGACCATCACTGACCTGAACCTTTTTGATAAGGCCGTGTATGCCGAGTCTGTGGGGGAGGAGGAGGATGAGGAAGGGCTGAAAAAGTCCCACTCCAGTCCCTCTCTGGAGCTGGAGATACCCACTCCAACAGTGGTCAAAGTCAGACGCAACATCTCAGAAAGGCGGACATATCGCAAGGCCATCATTCCCCGATGGAATAAAGAGTCCTGAAATGATGTCACGACCAGTAACGGCCTTTTGAAGATGCAGATTTACACGTTTCTGCCGGAAGCTGACAGGACTTCACTCTGTTGTGTGGAAGCACATATCTGAAATCTGCCTCAGCAAGTTTTTTTGTTTTTTGTGTTTTTCTGCCGTTTTATCTTGTGCACTTTTACAAAAAATAAAAAATAAATAAACCTCAGGGAAGCCCTTTAGCCTCAGTCTTCCTCAGGATAGATGGAGAGGGCCTGATTCAGCCGTTGAGTGACTCAAAATGTCCGGACCTAATTTATTTTGTTTAAATGTGTTAACTTGGGTTTGCAGTAGGACCCAAAGTGGTGCAAAATCAGTGAAACTTTGTCATTTGCTATTTTACTTTGGGAAAAGATGTGCCTTTAAAATTGAAGCCACTAGAGGGCGCTGTAGTACAGCACATCTCAAAGTGAACGAGGGGGAAGATATGTGCTGTCAGGTCAATTTAAACTTGTTTTTTTAGTAGAATCCTAATTGCACTTTTATAGTTTTTAATATTGTGTATAAAGTGTTGATTTGTTTTCTGTGAGTATCCATGAAGTTTGTGCTGCCGTTACATGTTTTTGTTTTTTTTAACCTAATGAAGGATCAATTTTTAGAATGTGACGTGTTGCTTTTCTCTTTTGGGAAAAAAAATAAAATGTTATGTGTGTTTATCAGTCATGTTGAAACTATTTTTGATGTTAACCCTTTTGATTAGTGGGCATCTAAATCAGTTTTTGTCTTTAAATTTAAATATGACAAATAGTAATTTGAACATCTTGTGAGCTCTAATGTCAGATTCAATTTTTTCCAGCTACAGCTCAACCCTAGTGTTTAGCATAATGTTTCAACAGAGTTAGAGATATAACACTGACTTTTTTTTTAAAGAAAATGCCCTTTTTGTTACATCTTCAGTCTTTCGGTAATAGCTTTTCTTCAAAATTTTCATCTGCGTTTGTCGCATTTTTTTTTTTTTTAAAGCAACCTCATAAAATCTGCTTAATTATTAACTTCCCAACACAGTTAAAAGATCAAAGTGTAGGAGATTTTTTTTCTCTTTTGTCTAAAATTCTCAAGAATGTTAAAACAATCGCAGGACCACAGTGAGTGTTGCACAGGGCTGTGTATTCTGGCTATACGAGATACAGGGGTTATGATACAATGTATGGCACTATACTGCAATTTTTTAAATCTAATTTTAGAAAAACTGTCAGTATAAAGAACACACCACAATATTCATAAAATTTGAGCAGAAAAAAACTTTATGTGCAATCACAATAACATAGCAATACTTTTTGGGCAGTAGTGGCGGGGGGGGGGGTAAGTATAGCAGAAAATTAATCTATGCCAAAAAACTTTGCAAGTAAAAAGTTAAAAATTTGTTTTTTATAATGAATTAA
>JAQLOL010000014.1:6015844-6034914 GCA_029783665.1 Naso thynnoides
GATTTTGTTTGCATGTAACTCAGCATTGAGTGGTTAAAAAGTGCTGAGATTCTGGAGTAAAAGTGGCAAAACTGCAATGTAAAAATTCTTAATTTAAAATAAAAGTGCTGTGCGTTATCATAGTATTATTAATGGCAGTGTGTAAAGTATAAAAAGTAATGCAGATAATATTTTGTTACACTATTACATAATATATAATTAGAATGTTAGGTTAGAAGGTTAGTTTGAATTATTTTTAACAAATTTATATTCTGTCGTGTAGTTTTATCTGCAACTTTGCAATATATTTTCCTATGTTTTTTACATGTTTTCTGTGTAAAATCTTCACTTTTAAAGTAATTAGTACTTTTAGCTCATAATTAATGTAATTGAGTATGAATTAGAATTGTAATTGGGATTTTACTGGTAAAATATCTTAAACTTAAGCAAAGTAGCTTAAATTTGTATGTGGTAAACTAGTTTTTCTTTCCAACCCTGCAAAATAAAATCTTATTGAAATACTCAATTAGCTCTGAATTCTTGTAGTGATTCTAATCAGTTCAGATTGTAAAATGTTTGTGTTGAAGTCTGGATGGGTTTGAAAACACTGCAAGTAATCACTTCCTTCCAAAACGAAACCCACATAAACACAAAAACGCGGTTGTTGTTGGGACTGTTTGTGTCTCTGTTCAGTCGCTCTGCATGAGTGAGGAGCAGACATCTTCATCTCCATTACAGCCGCAGACACATCAGCCCCCATCAGGATTTGTTTGAGGCAAGCATCACATTTACAGGGAGCAGCAAACAGGCTGCATCTTAATGAGATATGTTACTCTTTACCCATTTTGCAAAAGAGATGTACTGTCTCAACAAGTATGATCTGGTTAAATAAAGCTTATAAATATAAATAAAGCTAATAATATTAATAAAAACAAGTAAATAAAACAATCAAACTCTAGATTTTTTATTCACAAGGTTGCTCGAATACAGAGAGCTTTACTACTCTGATTAGTACTAATAAACTAAATGCAGAACCAGAATCGTCTTTATTGGTCGAGTTTTTGTAAAAGTAAAAAAAAAAGAATTGACTGGATTTTCATTGTTCTTGGTGAGCTAATTCCTCAGTAAACATGCAGATAACAAGATGAACAAATACAGATGATGTTAGATAATGAAGAACGGTCAGGACTGCAGTGAACACTAATATGGAAAAATATAGAAATCCCAGTGACTAAAATCATAAATAAAAGTCCATATATAAATAAAAAAAATATAAGAAATAACTGAATACTGAATGAATGTGCATGCATGGAATGGACTCTTCTGCATGTTATATGCATGTATACATATTGTTCAGCATGAAGGATCTATGTTGACCATGATATGCACATGTTAAAATCTTTGCATTTAAAACTGTGAAAATGTTACCTGAAAATGGAAGTATGTGCATGTTTTGGTGCAGCATTTATGCAAAATGTTCCTTCTGCCTGGAACCATCTGCAGTTGCACCTAATATTGAAATTTGCACCATTCTTTTCTCTTTATGAATTTGAACCTCTACTGCAAAAAAGTGAGCGTTTGCTTATTTGGCTGCAGATGTTTTGTGGCATTGAAGTGTTGCTTTAATGAGCTGTTGTTTCTGCTTAGTATTTGTATGATTTTAACAGTGCTGGAGTTGTTTTAAAGTGCCACTTAAATGTTATAACCTATAACCCCAGTTGGCATCTTTTGCACTTTCTTTTATTCTTTTCTTGTTATTTTTGCCTTTCTTAGTCATGACTTTCGTGAAAATTTTAGCTGAATTTAAAATCGCTCAATTCCAGGTCAAACATAACCCAGGATATCTTAAGAGGGGTCAGAGGATGCAAGGAGAATTCAGGAAATGGTATGTGTCACAACACACACAAGCATGTACTCACATGCATTATTTAACATGCATCACTTTTAAATTTTAAGAAAGTTTGGAATAGATTTTCTCTCCTGTCTTCTCTCCTGACTTAATCTGTCACAGATTATGAGGTGAAAAAGTGCAACACATCCTCTTTCTTTCTGCCTGAAATGTTGCACTTTTAGCAGCTATTAAAGGATTTCATTGGTGTACACTCTTACCGCTCCCTCAGGTCCCAGCATACTCATTTTAATCAGCTCCTCTCATGCTGGAGGTCAGGCGGTCGTGCTGGCTGCATTGCAGAGCTCACCACATTTAAAGAGGCTTTTGAAAAGTGATGCTGAAAGGTTGAGCTGTACAGGTAGCTCACCTGCACTTTGAGAATGTAACCTTTGTGATCTGACATCTAGCTCTGTGTTCATCTCACTGTCCTGCTGCATTTTTGTCAAGCTGTCACATTCTTAACCTCATCGGCTTTGTGCCATATCTCTTGTCGTCTCTTTCTGTTGCTCAGTGGTCCATCGGAGGCGTTCTGTGATGGCAGGTGATGACGTGCTGCTCCAGTGCGAACTGCGCTCCAACCTGGCAACTCCACGCTGGACGCTTAACGGCAAGGAGCTCCAGGGATACGGCCTCAATTCGGGATACCGCATCGGCACAGATGGCCTCCTCATAATCGGAGCTCGTGTGCAGCAGAGTGGGTCTTATCGCTGCTTTGCTGTAGAGAACTCGGTCTCAGTCCTGGTTTATCTTTACACAGTCAGGGTGCACACAGACTCGTACTTCCCTGTGGAGCCTACAGCCACAACAGACCCCACCACAGTTTCCAGCTCGACTGTTTTCTCCACCAGCAGCCCCACTGAGCAGCCTCTGCCATCGCCGCCTGCCCCGCTTCCTCCAGCACCTGAATTCCAGACCTACAGACACATGGAGGCCGTGTACATTTCCCTGGTGGCTGTTTTGGGAGGGCTTTGCCTGGTGTTGACTGTGGTGCTGCTTTATGTGAGTTTCTGCACCCGACGGGCTCCTCAGGACAGAAAGTTCTCACAGCAGGGGCTGCACGTCCTGGGGGCCTCTGAGAGAAAAAGAAGCTCTCATGTGGAGCTTAAAACCATCTCCAGCCACTGCAATGGCCGCCAGGGTCGTATGTCCATCTCGATGCCAACATTCGCGGACTTGGGCGATGGATTCATCCAGATCGTTCCAGGTGAAGGCCAGTTGTCTCCATCCAAGACTCCTCCCCCAGCCCCTCCTCTCCCTATGCCACCTCCGCTGCCCAACATCGACTATGCCAACGGGCTGTCGGCCACTCTGCCCAGTGTGCTGAGGAAGATGAATGGGAACAGCTACGTGCTGCTGAGGCAGGCCGACTCGGAGGCCATGTCCCCGCTATACCACTCCTTCACAGAGGAGCTGAACAGGATCCTGGAGAAGAGAAAACACACACAGCTGGACCTTCAGCCAGATGAGAGCTCCATCTAGGGCAACTCTCTAAGTCTTTGTCCCAGTTATTTATTTTTACCCCAACGGTGACCCGTAGTTGTACGGAGAAGTGACTGTTGTAAGAAACGCTGCTGTTATTTACCCAGTGTCAGAGAACCTGCAGGTCATGTCCTCACCTGATCTGAAATGTGCCGCCTCTTGTGTCTCACTTCAACAATGGACTACAACAAACAAGAGACTGCTGTTCAAAAAGGGGAGCTGTGAAAAATTTGTTCCATATACTGCACTATTACAGATATACCATGAGTTGGAGACTAAATGATGCTACCTCAGTGTAGACTCTGCAGGATGTGGGTAAAAAAAATACATGCATGAGTCCAGAGGAAGATCATGCATTAATGAGGCTGTGGATGTGGTCAGGAAGTTATTAGTGCCATGGAGTATTTTTCCTCTATGGAGCTTAAAGTGATGTTCAGATGAAAATCTATCTTTTGTGCATTGCTACATGGCTGCGCTTATTTTAAAACTTCCCACCCAACATGTCTGCAACATGAGATCCTGGCCCTGTTTTTTGAGAAACCCATTAAAGCAACCCAGAGTTGTAAGACTTAACTCCTACGCTTCGGTGGTTGTTCCATTTTGTTTGGGGCTTTTCAGAGTCCTCTTACAGGCAAAAAGGATGGACAGCAAAGACAATTTCTCACCTGCAGATGTGCGGCACTCGAAGCATTCCACCTCTCAGTCTGTGACATCAGAGCTGACCTTCTTGACTCCTCCTACAAATGCACTCATCTCTCAGACCAACAGACTAATGGTATCTTTCTCTCTTGACATGCTCAAGCATTTGCAAGCATCCAGCGAGCAAGAATGGCGTCACAAGTTTCATGTTTTGAACCACTTGTTCAGTGAAAACTTTGCTCAGATTGGAATCCACCACAGGGCTGCAACATTTGTTTCCTTGAGCTCTAACTCTGATAATTGTTTTTTTTTTTAAAACTAATTATTTGGTCTTAAAAATGTCAAGAGAAAAGAATGTACATCACTGTGTACAGAGTCTAAAGTGATGTCTTCAGATTGGTGGTATCAATGACCAGCAGCCTAGAAAAATCTGTAATAGTCCATTTAAAGGATACTAGAGAAAATTGGCAAATCCTCACATTTGAGGAGCTGTATTTTTGCTTAATAACTGGTCATTAATTGACTAATTTATATGAATTTTTTCTGACTAAGAGTCTCTGTGAGCAAACTGCGGTCACACAGCCCCACAGAAAGCAACTGTTTGATTCTCAAAAGATGGATTTCATTTGGACCATCACTTTAAGAGGCCAAACTGTTACAGTGCATGAGAGCTCAGGTGGTACAAAAAAGTCATGCATTTCAATTTATCAAAACCACTTTCTTCATTTTTCTCTGTTCTCATGTAAATTGCAATAATTGCATCACTGCTGCGGCTGCTAGCGACGTGTTGTGTCAGTGCCGACGGAAACACCTGAGGCAAACTGTGAAAATTCTTTTTCCTGCTGTGTTTCTGTTTTTTAACATCTGTGTAAGGAAAGAAAAGCAACTTTAAGACAGCAGTCATCTGTTGTAGATAAATAAAGGAGGAGTCAGTTTGTGGTCCGACCAATCGATTGATTCATTGACGACCACAGAGTGGCTTTAGGAAAGCTGAGAGGAAATGACAACTCACGGTAAACAAACACTTGCGCTTATTTTAGATTTAGATTCACACAATTCGACATACTTTGTTGGACATTAATTGCTCCTTGAAGGTTTTGCTTTTACTAGATTATTTAAAATGACGTCACAAAGAGACAAAAATCGTCCTCATGTGGTGTGACTTACAGACTCAGGATTGTGTTTAACATTTGCTGTGAAAAAGCTGCGGGTTACAAGTCACCAAATCGAGGCAGAAAAGACCTTCACACATGCACCCACACAGACAAATTGTGTTTACCTGCCATCAGAGCAATGCCAAAACAACAAGAGCTGCAGAGTCTGCAGTGTTTCACTGGCAAGGTGAACAGTGCAATGGTTAAATAGCACATGTATAACTTAGAGGGAAGTGACTGAAATGGATCTCTGAGTGGTTTGTAAACGTGTCACGGCCAGTTGTAAATAAAGATCTGTCTTACCGGCAAAGTGCCGAATCAGCCCTTGTGGCGTCGGCTCAGCAGCAGCCCTCTGTGGTGACTCGCAGCGTGCATTCATCAGAGTCGCTGACAGTAACAGCGGCACTTGGCTCGCCTCCACCAGGAGAGGAGGAGGGGGGAGGGCTTCTTGTCTGTTTGCATAGAGAGCTGTCGTCTTTGCAGGTGGAAGCAGACAGAAAACATTTACCCTGAGTGTCCTGCTGTTTAGCCAAGCAGGAAACAGACGATAACACAAGGAGGCAGGAGCTGTTCTGCACTTGCAGGTCATCTTGTCTGCTCGGTGAATAGCTTCATTTTGAATTTTTTTAGATGAGGATATCCTCCAGGAAATGCACTTTTTGGAGAGTGCTAAAAAATTCTGTTTGACTTAAGTCATCAGTTTTGACCTTATTTCATAGAGATCCCACAATGCATCCATATAGAAGAGCTGTCATTACACTGGCTCTGCTGTTTTACACTAAACCATACCACACAGACACATTATGACTTTGCCCTTTTCACATGTAGCACAGAAGCAGGGATTCTCCAGGTTAAGCATGTTCTTACATACTGGAAATACTCTGTGGGGTTTAGGTGAGGAGTGTTGTCGGGGTAGAGCGTGCAGGAGGCATGACATGGGTCGTGTGTATATCATCAATAACAGATGAGGGTACAACCATGTCAGTAAGGATGACTTTCTTTCCTTTTGTATAAATACAACACATATCTGGACATATTTGCAAAATCAACACAAAGAATGGAAAATAAACAGGGAAGCAAACAGTATTTTACTAAGTAGTTTTGTACCTTCTGGCAGGAGAACTTTCAATGGAATCTAGCCTACTGGCTTTAATTAGGTGTATTTTTTGTTTTATTTTAAATGTTCATTAATGTACATGGTCCGTCTTGATCAAATAAAGATTAACATAACTAATGAAGCAACCGCTCTCCACGCACTTATATCCCACCAAACAAAGAAAGCTGCCTCATTTTCTGTCTTTGTTCAGCAGCAGCTCGCCGTGACTTCCCAAAACAATGACCTGCTCTATTCCCACACGGGAAAATGTGCACATTAAGTCCGTGTCAAATAAAAGGGCATGTGCATTCACACCTACAGCTCGGGTGGTCAACAACTGTTAGCAGTCCATGTGTGAAAGAGGCTTTTATGTAGCTGCAGTGTTTCATTTTAGGTAGCATGAGGACTTTCCATAAGCAAGACAGGCATCACATGTAACACAACACATTTTTCGACTTGGATAAAACTACTCTATTCCTCACCATTTGTCTGTGTGAGCTACACTAACAACTGTTTTAAATATTTTCCTCTTGGCTGCAGCATTAGCCAGAGTTGTTCACTTTAACTGTGCACTTGGTCCTTATGGATTGTGGTATTCATGGTGGAGATAAGCAGAAATCGATGCTTTATGCAGATGACCTGCTTTTATATATTTCAGTTCCTACTTAACTGACTGCAAATGTATTGAACACCGTTTCACACTTGTAGGAAATATTTTGGTATAAACTTAATTTGTGGGAGAGCAAGCTTCTGTTGTTAATGCTAATGCCCAAACTGTCCCATATCTTTGCATAATTAGCAGTTTAGGTTCGGTTACATTAGCTGTTTTCTCTCTTGCTAAAACAGAAAAGTGTTCAGCCGTTTGACCTTAACATGTGTGTTCTGTCTAACTGTGCAGAGGTCAGACGACAATACAAATGGACGTGTTCTTAGAAACTATTTTGCGCTTAAGTGTTTTTCACTTTCCTCTTTTTGTGGCCATTTCACTTGTTTTCATCTTGATCTTCATTCCTCCCCTCACTCCCTCTCTGCTGCCTCTTTTGTTTTCCTGTCTCATCACCTCTGCATGACATTGTCATTTTTTACTTTCTCTGCTCACATTCACACCCTCTCAAGGGCCCTGCTTAGTTTACAAATGACCATGATGGCCTCTAATCAATTTGAGCCAGTTTTCAAAGAGCTTTTGGACTTTGTGTTTGTGAAAGCACCGGAAGGCATTTGAATTTGCATGGGTTTAACAGCACAGATACAATCAAAACTGGCATGACTTGTGACAGCTTAAACATGAATCTGTATCCCTATGGTGATGTACAAACAGTGCTCAGAAAAATTTTTGAGGATCATTATTCCAAATGAGTGAAGGTTTGTGATCCGTGCTAATTTACAGGTGTGATTTATGAACTTTTACCTTGAGTTTAATACAGTCGTAAAAGAGATGCTCTTGTTTGGTTACATTTTACTGAGGTTTAAAAATTATACTCTGAGTTTTAACATGTGACTGTATTTAACCATGTATCATGTAAAAATTCCACAATTAAGTTCCTTTATCACCAAATCTCATCTGAATCTGCTACCACTGCTGCTGCTGCTTCATCTCACTTAAGGACAACCTGTTGACTGTAAACACTGTATATTCTATATGGACTTAAGTAAAAATAGCAAACATATTGGCTACTGGTTTTACATTTATCTTGTTTGTGCACACGGACCCACAGTGATGCAACTTGTTTCCACCCAGTTGGCAAAATAAATGTTGGCAATGCTCATTTTTGCAAACTATTGTTATTTCTTTTTTTTATGTATTTAAATTTTAATTTTAGGTTGTCAGTTCTGTGTTTAAGGCCAGGCACAAAAACACTTTATTAGGATTAGCAAAAAAGTTCCTGTTTTGGCTTAAATCACTTGGTTATTTTGCAAGAAACATATTTGGACTATGTCCCAAAGTCTCAGTAAAGATATCTGTATTTTTTGCCACGAAAATGGCTGGAGAAATTTCTGACATCTAGCAGAAAATACACGATTCTGTCAACTGAAAGGGTAGGCAGATTTGTTCTGAAAGTGGTCTCCAACACTGATCTGCTTTCATCTTGCCAAGCACCGTCCCCTGCTCATTCTAATGAGAAATTCAGCTCATTTACATGTGATGTGAACTTTATTGCTTTGTCATCTCATGTGAACTTGATCACTTTTACACATGTTGTACATTTGTTGATGTGATACGTTAGAAACAAATTTATTGTGTCCGTGTTTTGAAGGAATTTACAATGCCAGCGTTTTGTTCTGTTTTGTGTATTTCATAACATTATCGACATCCTGCTGTGTCTAGATGCAAGATGCAGCACATTTTCCGTAGAAGTAGATTATTTTTTCCAGGTGTTGGCCAAAGAAACCAGTGTAGAGTTAACAATTTGCACTGTTCTGTAAGTATTTAGTTAAAAGCCCTGTGGTAAACCCTTGTAAACTGTGACACTTTTCTTTATGGCAATAATGAACTCATCAGTGTGTTTTTCTCAAAATATAAATGTCTGTAGTCACATCCTCGCTTCTTCAAAACCACCTCAGCTGTTCACAAAAACGTTGTCTCTCATGTCTTATTTATTTGAGTTCATTAAATTTCCACTTGCTTTTGATCAAATTAAAACAACACTTGTGCATTATGTTCAACCTGGGAAAAAAATGTCAGTGTCAACAAGCCTGAGGGGAAGTCAGGAAATTAAATGCAAAACATGTTCAGACTGAACCGTATTCTCCAGACCCCACGATGCTCGGCTGTTTTTAGCTGTGGCAGGCAGCGAGGCCACTGTCCTCCACTGGGAAAAGAGCCCACATGATCCTAGTCACATACACTGCATGACTCTGGCAGAGCGAAGGTATAACATGAGCTTCAGGGAGGGGTAAGATGTTTTCATAGTAGCGTTCAAGGCAGTAACATAGCAACAGCACCTTTATTTAGAGCCTTTAATGTCTTAGCGTGGGTCTAGCTGTGCCAGAGATCCCATTGAGCAGACCGAGCGTGTGTGATGAGAACACTGTGGCTCTGATATCTGCAGTCGGTGCCACGGATGAATTAAAATGCGGGAAGTGAGCATGAGACAACAGAAAACATTTTCACATCTTCAGCCAAAAAAGCTTTTATTTAAACAAGCTAAACTGCTAAAGCAACTGTCCCTCCTTAATGTAGTTTAATTTTGTTATCGTGTCCTCTCTCTTAAAATTCAAAGGGAGAGGGCATCCACACATACAGCTCAAGTACAGATATTTGGGAATAAATGAGCGTCTTGCTGCATAGCTCAGCTGCACTGTCTCACACTATTTATCATCCTCTAGTCTGCAGTCGCCTCACGCTTCTATTCTGCATTAATGTTCATATTTAGCTTAACTAGCTCCTGCGGCCAGAGTTTTATTCATGTCAGCTGACAAGCAATCTGTCTTTGGGCACCTTTCATGTTCACTCCACACAAGACTTACTTCTTTTTATTTCTCTGATGACCACAGAAGCACTTGTTTATATGGATTGAGTTGGGGAGAAGAAAACCGAGGTCATTTGTGGGAGCAGGGTCGGCCAACATGCCCTTTGCGGTCAAAATGATGAATTAAGGGTGAGAACTGCAGAGAAAGCAGCAGTAGTTTTACTGTCTTGTTGAATTTGAACAAATCGCTCACTTTAGGAGAGCTCTGTTCGGTTTTCTGTTCCTCTTGTAGACGATACAGAGGACAGCTCCGTGCTGAAGGTTAAGACTCGTCCCTGAAGCTACCACTCAACCATCTGTCAGGTTCGTTTAAGCTCTGGATCATGTACGGTTGGGCAGGGAACCTCTGAACTTTAGTATCTAACTGTAAAAACACGTACATTGCACGTGCATACAAATAAAAAGTGCTGTACATCTCACATGTGTGTCATCTGTGGTTTAATCAGTCAAACTTAACGATACAGACACTTCACTGGAGTTTTGCTCCGTTGGTCCTCTTCTGACAAGCTTTTCAAACAGAACTCCAAAGAAAATCTAAATTTAAACATCAATGCCAGCATTTGCACAAAAAAGGTTGTTTTTTTTTGTTTTGTTTTTTTTTTTAATTTCATACATAGTTCCATCTTCTTCAGAGTAGCACTTATTCCACAAATAAAAGCAGTTATCTGCTGTTTAATATGTCAGCACAAGAGCCTCTAGTGGATTCATGTAAAGTCTATTCAAATGTGGCATTTAGAGCCGCTGCTGTGAGCACTTTCTGCACAGCTAATGTGGCTTTGCTGCCACCAGCAGACAGAAGGGCATGCTAGAACATATTCATTCGATGGTGGGATCTTCTGCAGAATTATTCAACAAACACACCGGAAAACTGCCGCAAGAACAAGTCGACCTTTGATTTAATTTCGATTCCATGCACTTGAACGGCTTCATTCTACAAGAATAAGACAGAACACGTAAACCAGAGTTTTCTGAAACATTCACACTTTTCAGCTCTGGTCAGTCTTTATTTAGCGTCCTGTCTCTGTGGTCTGATGGGGTCTATGGATGGGGGCCGGTTGGTGAACGGGTGCCACTGGCCCTGGATGCTGGGGTTGTCTGTGTGGAAGGGCTTGCGGATGCGGATGATGTCCAGTCCAGACTGATTGGTCAGTTTAGTTACAAGCTCTGAAATCTGCGCTGATGTTTTGTTTGTGATTATTTCTTGCCTCACGTTGCCGTTTACTGCGGGAAGGAAAAAATGGAAATAATAAAGTGTGAATGACCTATGATAAACTCTCCTCTTTGACAAACCTGTCTATTGTAAAATATAATGTCAACAAGAACACATGTGTCTGGGTGTGACTGTTTAACTGAGTCAACTGAAACCCCCACTGGCACTTCACTTTAAGTACAGAGGGGTCTTGGGTAAACTGTGTTATACTGCCCCCTACAGTATCAAGGCTATAACAACATTAATACCGTTCCATATATGTTTCTTACAAATTCCCTAAACCTGCCACATTCCTCACTAGTTAACAGATTTAAACCTGAACCTGAACTTTGAACTGTAAAGAAGGTCTAGCATACTCAACACATATAGAGAATGTCATAATAAATGGATATTTGCTTGGATTAAAAGTGATCCGTGTGTTGTCATCAGCAAATCTTTGAAAGAAATTTCTCTCCAACTGCTTTAAAATAAACACAACTAGCCTCACTCACGTAACTTGCTCAGAATTCCTCTACTTCCTTGTAACTGGTAACTAGTTACATATTTCTTTACAGGTTAATTTCAAGGAAATATTCCGGAATTGGTAGGACATGTAAAATAATGCATTTGTATTTTATGTAAAAAGTGTAATAATTGGAAAAGACATCTAGAATTGTTGTTTTAAAACACAAACTCATGAGCACTTACAGTATTCTGCCACTATCTTGGGTATCCTGCATGACTGAGGGGAAACATAGACAACAGTTGAAGGATTCTTTTTGGCATAATCCACCACCCCCTCCTCAATAAACTCCCTGGGAAGAAAAGAGAAGAAGAAAATGTAGCTGTGGTCACTCTGCTTTTTGATTGGATAGTACAGGATATACAGTGTTTGTTGCTTATGAACAGGACTAATTAATACTGTCTTGTCTTATTTGTGGTAACAAACGTCTAACCAGTTTACAGCTACTTGTGCTTTACTTAAGTTTTTCCTGCTAGGCTACTTTATATTTTAAATCAACGATCATTCCAGGGCTCGACCAATATATAAGTTTGCTGATATTAAAGGCTGATATTGGCATATTGTAGATATATCAGTATCAGTGTGTATGTTGTCTGATAAGTGCTGATTTTAAAACTGTTTTGTTTTTTGTTTTTTTTACGGCTGGAAAAAATGCTTGGACTAATAATTTAAAATGGTGTAAACACATAGTTTATCCAGTAGAGGGCAGTCCATTGTTTCATTCGTAACAAGTGAAGTGTTTACTGCTCAGTGCACTGATGTTTGGAATAAAATTTGTAAGATATCCTGCGTCCATTACATATCTTCATCACACATATTTGATTACCACATTCAAAATATTATATGTAGAATGTCGGCCGATATTTCGGATATCAGAATTTTTTTTTAACTGTATAATATCGGTATCAGCAACGGCTCCAAAAATCCCATATCGGTCGCGCCCTCATACATTCCCAAGCAAAATGCTGTAGCCTACTTTTTCTTCAGCTGCATTCGTGACGTGACAGCTAAGGTAGTTTATTTTTAAACACCTAAGGGTGAAAGGGTTTTAACAGGTCACACTTTGGCCCGCCTTGACCAAAAAAAACACACCAAGGAGTCAAGACATTGTAATCAAATTAAGACAAAAGGAAAACGTGTCATCTTCACATGCTTATCCGACCGAGTTTGGCAGCATTTTCTTTACCTGACCCCTCTTGAGCTCTGTGCGTTTTTGGAGAAGATGATGGAGATCCGTTTCAGCTGGCAGACGTACCGACCGACACCGTTTCTTAAAACGCTCTGCAGGAAGCGACTCGGTGTCCCTCTGGAGGTCATTGTTAAACCGTCAATACACGGTTAGATTAAAATTTTTAGATATTGTGGGGGAAAAAAACAGACAAAAACACACAAAAGACGAAAATTAGCAACAACTCCCGTAGAGGACGACCTGACAGGCACGTTTGCTTGGTCCGTCAGGCAAAAGACTCCGGAAGGAAACGCACACGCCGTTTAAAAAAAACAAGTCTTTATACTAAGACCTTCAACCACGAGGAAATAAAAACGTTAAAGGGGATATTAATTTATGAACGAAACAAATAAATCTATAAAATGTCTTAAAATTCTAAATTTATACGTAGCTGCAGCGTATTTGTAGTTCGCTACGTTTTATCGTGTGTTTCACACGGACATGTTTTAAAAACGCACCTAAAAGCCCGGGTTAGAAGAGCATGGAGGAAAATAAGAGCGAGCAGCAGAGACAGTAAGCTGTTTTTTAAATGTTTGTTCGATTGCTTAACGTTATCTTTAATTATTCCTGGTTAGGGTGTATTTCAATGGTATTTTCATGGACAATAAAGAACGATTTAATAGAAAATAAAGGCTTCCTGCCTCACTGTCTTTTTTTTTTTTTGACCAACATTAGCATAGGTCAGCCAATACAAACCTTAACTGTAACGTTACGTTAACTGAACTTGCCTGCAGGCTGACGTGTCTTGCCACATTCTGCCAACTCGCATGTCTGATGTTTCATTTCATTTTCACGTCTTTTGCAGATAGCTCATGTGGAGGAGTTTGCTGTTGAAGGGCACCACCTGCCTCATGCAGGTGGCAGCCTCGAGGCTCCTCCTCCAAAGACGCTTTTCATCCCCCTGCGTGACACTTTTCACCCAGAGGATCCTTCACCGGCCTGTCTGGGCTCCATGTGGTCCACAGCTTCTGGATAAAGGCTGCTTCCTTGTTCATATACGAACCAGAGCTTATAAAAAAGATGCCAGATCCACTGTAGAGTTTCCTGTGAACCCCGTCACAGTCACAGACATCAAACAGTACCTGCGCTCTAAAGACATTCCCTTCCACGATGGCTACAGCTGCCTCCACATCCAGAGCATCTTTGTCGACTCGGCTGCCAGGAAGGACAGCTTTTCCCTTTTCATTGACAAAACCACCGGACAGTTTCTGTGCAAAGACACGCTGGTGGAAGGCAGCTGGGAGGATCTCCAGGACTGCCTGGAGGTGATGCAGACTGAGGGGCAGGACTTCCTCAGCCCTCACGTGCTGCTGGGATATCCGGAGAGTGTGGAGGAGCAGGAGGAGAGGGAGAGGGAGCTGAGGGAGGTGCAGAGGATCTGGTCCAGCTCTGTGCCTTTCACTGACCTGCCTGAGGACGAGGCTCAGCTTATCAAAGCCATGTTCCAGGTACCACAGATTGAGAGTTGGCGAGAAATGTCCCGGGGTATCCAAAAGAACATGAGCGTTTTATACGTTCTTTCTTTTTTAAATCGTAACGATCAAAGCAACAACTATCCCACCAGACACCACCAGTCATTGAAAGCAGGGAATGTAAATCAAAAGAAAGCTCCTCATTATAAGCTCGTAATTATCAATGCTCTGAGATTTTTGAAGAAGATAAAGGTGGAAGTGCCAAAAAACAACGTGTACCGTGTTTAAATGACTATAATGTCCATTTTGTGTCGCCTTGTAAAGTGTGTGAAACTAAAGTTATGAATTAAGATCATTTCAGAGATAAATTCCGCAGAGATCTAAACTCAATAAAATGCAGGCGTCACATGTTAAATAAACAGAATAATAAAAAGGGAAAACAATATTTAAGTCAGGAGCTGAAAGGAAAAACAATGTAAGAAAATACGACTCAATAATGTTACCAGAACATTTGGAATTAAAGCATTCTGACATAAGGTTAAACTTTTAAATTATAATATTTTAGATTTGTTTTCAGTTGCTTGGAGGCCTCGGTGTGATTGTAATAAACATGTTGCAGGTCTGCATTATTTTCTCACATGGAATTTAGAGAAAATATCTTGTTTTTTTTCACAGGATGATAAGATTTGATAATGTCTCCTTTTCAGATCACAAAGATCTCTAATGCAACACTCAAGAAGTTTGGTGTGAGGCTCTTTAAACCGACCAAGAGTCTGGTTCTTCCCTGGTTTGGTGGACCCGACTCCTCTCTAAAGGGGGTGAAGCTTCTTTCAGCCCAACAAAGCACAGACACTGAAAAAGTTATTTATAATGAAGCTACGGTCCCAAAGTGTAATTCTTACCACAACCTGTTTGGCCTCCCCCTCGTGGGCCGTATGGACTCGGAGGTGGTGCTGACTGGACACGAGCTGGACACTCTGGCTGTGAGTCAAGCCACAGGACTCCCCAGCGTTGCTCTCCCACGTGGGGTCAGCTGCCTCCCGCCGGTCCTGCTGCCTTACCTGGAGCAGTTCAAACGTGTCACACTGTGGCTCGGAGGCGACATTCGCTCCTGGGAGGCGTCGAAGATCTTTTCACGCAAGCTTGGTCTGAGGCGCTGCTCGCTGGTGCGGCCCGGGGAGTACCGACCCTGTCCTGTGGAGGCGCTGGCTCAGGGGAAGAACTTCAGCAACATCATCAAATCCTCCATCCCAGCCGCACACAAGTCCATCGTGTCCTTCAAGCAGCTCAGGGACGACGTGTACGGGGAGCTGGTGAACACGGACCAGGTGGCTGGAGTGAGGTGGTCCCGGTTTCCTGAGCTCAACAAGATCCTGAAGGGACACCGTAAAGGAGAGCTGACTGTTTTCACAGGTAAACGGAAACATGATGTTTAATGACCCATTAAGAATTTTTTTTAAAAGGGGCATTATATTTCCCTTTTACTCGTAATTAAATATATAGTCTTGGTGTTATACTTACTTTATCAAACCTTTAGAACATCCTGAAACATTGAAGATGCACTTTTTTGCTTTATCACAGTGGATCGAATGATTATGTTCAGGTGAAAGGTGCCCTAGTGGTAGACTAGTAGTGACAAAAACATACAGAGACGTATCATCCAGCTCTGCAGGTGCTATTGTAGCGTCTTCAAGGTCCTAGTTTTGATTTTCTTGCCCCCAGACCCAACATTACCCATATACTAGGCTACCTGCGCATTGTAAAACATCAAAGAGAAAACTTTTTTTTTTTTTTAAAGTACAATTAGGTGATTAAAACTAGGGTCCAACTGATATGAGATTTTTGGGGTTGATACCGATTACAGCATAATTACACCATTTTGAGTAAAAATTGGGGAATATTCACGCCGATGCCCATATGTCTGCAATAGGCCGATATCGGCCTGTGATTTCAGCAAACAGATATATCTTTCGGGCCTTAAATAAAACTAAGCATTTGGTTTTCAGTTTATTTCAGTGATGCAAGGGGCCAAAGAAATTAACTCACTGCAGCTCTAAAAACTTCATTTTGTTCTAATCAGTAAGTTTGTAAATGATGGCAGGTTCCAATTCTGTGTTTTGAATTTTTGGTTTTGTGGCTTCCCTCCGTATTTATATAATGATCACAAACTCAAAGAATGGGTTTTAAAAAACAAACAAACAAACCACTGATTAATATTTAATTTTGGGGGCAGGAGGGCTGGACCATCAACACGTCATTTAAAGTTTTCGAGGTTAAATATGAGATGGAACACTGGCACATGTCGTTATCTCTTCTTCGCTCTGAGCAGTTTACAGCCAAACACTCAAAGTGTGTGTTTCTTTGTTGCTCAGGTCCAACTGGCAGCGGGAAAACCACCTTTATCAGTGAGGTAGCACTGGATCTTTGCATGCAGGGCGTCAACACGTTATGGGGCAGCTTTGAGATCAACAACGTGCGTCTGGCTAAAATCATGCTGACACAGTTTGCCATGCAGAGGCTGGAGGAAAACCTGGAGCAGTACGACTTCTGGGCCGACAAGTTTGAAGAGCTGCCTCTCTACTTCATGACTTTCCACGGGCAGCAGAACATCAAGTGAGTCTTAGGAGTGTTCCAAATCCTAATAGGTGTTTGGTAGTCATGACATAATAGTTTATTTCAGTGAGGGTCAGGCACCATTTCAACATCACATAATTTGACTGGGTTACTCGAAAAGTATCAAAACATATGCCAACAATTGCTTGAAGTATTTCTCAATGTTGCACCAAGTTTAAATTAAAAAGAGCTGCAGTGAGTAGTCGATTGATTGATTTGTTGATCAACTGCAAATTGGAAACTATTATGATAACCAGTTAATTGATTGCGCCCTTTCTAGAAGAAAAGCCAAAGAACATTTTCTGGTTCCAGCTTCTCCAAAATGAGAATTTCCTCCTCGTATTTTTATATTTTATATCGTTACTTGAATATCTTTAGATTTTTTTACTTTTGACAAAACAAGGTGTTTGAAGACATTACACTGGACTAGAACCAGAAAAAGAATTTTGTACGAATCTGAGATGAATTTGTTCGCTCACCTCTAGTGTTATGCGTGTTTTACGTCAACGGATTGATTTGATTGAAAATCAGCATATTTATGTGAATCGCTTCGACCTCTCCTTAACCTTTTCTGCAGAACAGTGCTGGACACGATGCAACATGCTGTCTACATGTATGACATCAACCATGTCATCATAGACAACCTGCAGTTCATGATGGGACAGGAAAACCTC
The DNA here is from genome assembly GCA_029783665.1 of Naso thynnoides. Lineage (NCBI taxonomy): Eukaryota > Metazoa > Chordata > Actinopteri > Acanthuriformes > Acanthuridae > Naso > Naso thynnoides. Next base: position 6,033,192 of record JAQLOL010000014.1, read on the forward strand.
TCAGTAGACAAGTGAGTAAAAGCCGAGACAAACCAAAGTAAAACTCTGTTTAACCTCGTTATTCTGACATGTTTTGGTCCAGTTATTTGTTGTTTTTGTCAAATGAAAGTTAGCTTTAGTTTCGTCATACACAGTACTTCTGAGAGCATTGGCAAATATCCATGTCATCCAGTAAATGATATTTGACGTGGTCCAGGTTTGCCGTCCAGGATCACATAATCGGAGCATTCAGGAAGTTTGCCACCAACAGCAGCTGCCACGTCACTCTGATCATTCACCCAAGAAAAGAGGAGGATGACCGAGAACTGCAGACAGCATCCATCTTTGGTTCAGCCAAGGTACAACAGAAGAGCAAAAAAATATTACATACTGTTTTAGATTCAACTCTGCAGCACATTTTCAACTGGAAAGAGGGTTTAACTCCAGTTTCAGTTTAATGAATGTTTTACACGTACCTGTGGCATTCATGAATTCATTTGAATAAAATCAGTGCAGATTTCTATTTTTTAAAATAATTTTATTTCTAATCTAGTAAACTTAAGTTGTGAAGAGTACATAACAAAAATATAAAATAAACAAAAATAAGATCAAATGTGCAGTTGTTATGATGTTTACATCTAAATCAAAAATAAAACAGTTTTATATTGCAAATATACAAAAGAGCAGAGAATGTCCGAACATAATATAACACCTTTCTCATATCTTTTAGAAATTAAATATTGAAATTATGTTATACCTATAAAAGAATAGAAGATGACACCTCTTGACCTTTAACTTTTCCCAGGCCAGCCAAGAAGCCGACAACGTCCTCATTCTGCAGGAGAAGAAGATGGTGACGTGTCCCGGCCGCAGATCCCTGCAGGTGACAAAGAACCGCTTCGACGGAGACGTGGGCATCTTCCCTCTGGACTTCATCAAGTCCTCGCTCACGTTCTCAACCGTCATCAAGGGAAAGCAGAGGCTGAGGAAGGTCCCCAACAAATCTGAGAATGAGGAGGTCGAGGTGGTGGCGAAGAAAGAAGAAGGTAAAAAAGAAAAAGAAGACGGTAAAAAAGAAAAAGAACCGGTTAAAAAAGAGAAAGAACAGGTTAAAAAAGAGAAAGCAGCCAAAACAACTAAGACTCCGCGAAATGTCAAGAACCCTGCAACAGGAAATGAAACCATGCAGAAGTAATATAATACTGAGAATCATTCGTTGTCAGTATTGATGATTTCCTCTGTCGTTGGGGTTAGTTTTAGCACCTCTGCATCTATATTTAGAGGTTATAAAGATCCAGAGCGATATCATGTAAAAGAAGGTTAGACAGTTTTATGTCCATATAATGTGAGCTTCAGCAAGGCTGAACATTAAGTACATGGCAGCAATACGAAATAATATAAAACTTTGATTGTAATTCACAATGAAACAAACTTCTGAGGTCACCGAAGCTTTATGTCACGATGGAGCCCGTACGGATGTCTCAAGCAGAATCTGAAATAATAATAGTGAAGTGTAGGTTCATGTTAAACAATTTAACCTTGTATACAATTTATAAAGATTTTCTATGCAGGTGTACTGTATGATTGACAGAGACTGACTTCTCTGTTTAAAGTGTTGATAAAATACTGTTCTCTAATTTCAAAAACTGCTGTTACACAGCTGCTGTTTTAATGCTGATGTTCAGTATGTAATGGTAAAACACTATCACACTATCTGCTCGCCATGTTGACTTAAGCACTTGAA
>JAQLOL010000014.1:6039694-6052570 GCA_029783665.1 Naso thynnoides
GTCATACAGTTGGTGTGGTTCGAAGCTCTGAAGCAAACAAGGAAATGGAACTTCAGTTGAGATGATTTTGTCAGCTGCTGTGTTGAAGGTCAAAAGAAACCGTTTAGCTCAACTTTTTTGCTAACATGGAAGAAAAGGGAAGCTGTTGGCATCTATAGTTCATTTTCAGCTGAGCAAACTGCTGGGAATGAAGACCATGTGAGACAGCTGACACCATTAGAACATGTTTGGTCAAATCCTTGGCTTTGTTTGAGCATTCTTGGTGAACCAGTTCAGTGGGCTGAATTGATGAACAGTTAAAATAATGTTGGGTGTTCATCTCAGCTTTAATTCACTGAGTCTTAAAAGCATTTTCAGACTTATGCTAACATTTTGGCTCTCAGTTTTCAGATTCTGTTTGATAAACTCCAAATTAAGCAGCCTAAAGAGAGAGTGAGAACATGTTTGACCCAGACTGACATTAAAATAGAAAGTGTGACAGAACATGCTGGGAGAACATTGAGAACACGGCGGGCTACAGTGAGTATGTAGAGCAAGTTCATCACTACACTCTGTCTGTCACATTTACAGTTTGTTATGAAAAACTGGGACCTAGTATTTCTTTGCATTGGATGCAATGCCTCTACAATCAATCCCATCACAGCCACACAAACTGCATGCTTTTTTTCTCTGTGTATTTGCATGCTGAGGACGTGTGTCGCTCGCAAACAGACCAGAGGGCTGTTTCAGACTGACTCAAAGCTGATTTAAGATGCCCCTCCATCCCCTTTATGTCAGGACATGAGGGGCGTTGCTCTGCCTCACTTACTCTCGTGCACTCTGCACGTTTGACCCATATTATCCAACAGTATGCCTGCAAATGTGAATAACCATGTGCACAGCTTCCTTCCCTCTGTGCTATTTGACCAGGAGAAGGCTCATGTTTCAGCTCATTATGCAAAACTGGAAGGCTATCACTATACAGCTTTTCTTGTTGCCAAAAAAATCCCATGAAAAGAGCAAAACTGTACAGCCAAAGTTCAATTTATCTTAAAGGACCATACCGGTCTATTTTTGACTTTTCACCATTAACAGAGATTTACCCTATCTTCAACAAAATGCTGTTATTAAAATGTGACCATGTGTGTACTTTAGTAGATCTCGGACTGCATTTTTAAAGCCCCTTCACTGTCATTCATGTTGAAACAGGGTATAGAAACACTGTAGGACACATGAAAGTTGCTAGCTAAGTCAGCCTTCTAGAGAGAACTTCTGAGTTTATTTGGTCAAAAATCACTGAGAGAGAGAGGAGCCGGGAGCCGAGGATATGACACTTATTGCTAAATAGTTCCTTACAAGTGTTGCCTTCCTGATTTTGACACAGATGCTCTTTTTAAATAAAGCCACACATTTTCAGCTACTTTCTGTAACAGTTATTGAATATGAACAAAATGTAAACAAAGGTGATATCTAATAGGTAAAGGTATTTGGGGGAAAATGGGTGGGGTTTATGTAACCTAGGTGGCCAATATTGACAAAGGACAATGACATGTAATAACACCTGTACAGTCCTCTAAAGCTCTGTCTCTATAGCTCTACATGTGGATCTTTATAGTGTATTTCAATTAATTAGCCAGTTTTATGTTTGGTGAGCTAAACGTCACTGTTTGGTTCACTCTCACTGCTTTTATTGTGTTGTTTATTGTCGCAGCAGGTGACTGAAGCTCAATGAAACTCACTGTTTGCTAATAGCAGAAAGACAAAGTTAGCAATTAGCTGGTGAGCATAGTGGAGAATTTAGCTGTTGGAGCTGATGGGCTATTTCGTTTAGTGGTTGGTGGAGTCCAAAAAAGTCCCCAAAAACAATGACCAGGTGGGTGAAATTATTGCTGACATTGTTAATTATATGCACGATGTGCAAATAAATGAGCATTTGCTAACAATTTTGATGTATCATCTTAAAAGTAATGATAAAGGCAGTGTTCTTTTACTCATATTTTTCAGTTTTCACTTTTTTTTTACAATTGTTTCTGCGTTAGAGCTATGTGTCAACCTAATGCATGTGTGACTCAAAGTAAATCTAGTGGCTTTGAACTATAAAGCCCTTTGTGAGTCACAGTAAAGTGCAGCTGAGTGGACTGAATTGACCCTTAGGAGAGAACCTGTAGTGCTTTACCTCTCTGCGAGTGACAGGTAAAGAGGTCCACCTTCAAACACCAAAAGGTCAACCATTATTGCTTTTGTGTGCACTCACATTGAGCTGTAGCCTGCATGTCTCACAGCAGGTCTCGCATCCTTGCATGTGCCATCACTTTTCCACTTAATGTTCCCCTCCTGGTCCTCTTCCGTCAGTCTAGCCGTACCATGTGCTCGTGTCTCAGATGCTGATCTGTCATGTAGCATTAGCAATGGGCCTTTTGCTAACCATCCACCCACAGTGACAGTCTGAACTGTAAACACCTGCTGTCTCTGTGTGCATGACTGGCCATGTTCTGCCTTTTGAACATGACAGGGAAACATTTTGAGATATACCAGGGTGCCCGAGGCTTATGTAACCCTGAGATCTGGCCAAAGAGAGCACTGAGGGGCTTAATCTGCGCTGGCACAGCTGGTGAAGAACCCTGAGGGGACTGGAGAGGGTGCACCATCTTACTCTGCAGTTCTGGCTTTTCTGCGTGCTGGAAAACTCATAGAGGTTAAAAAAGAGGGCAGGTGGAGTGACAATAAGAGGATAATTACAGTGGTGGGAGTGGTATGGTTAAGAAAGTGGAGACTGAGGTAAGAGGGAATAGTTGATGGGGTTTTGAGGTGGAGCCATCTCTGTTTTTAATGAGTGGAGGGCCTCATTCCTCTTCAGCAAGTGGTCAGATTTAGCAGCTCTACATCGGGAATAAGTGAGGCTCCTGGCAGGGCTCCAGAACCTCACACCAGCCTCTCTTTAATTCATTCTGAGAGCGAGAATGACAGAGAAAGGGAGATGGAGACAGCTTTGCCCAGCCAACCAGGCGTCCTCCACTGCCAGGCCAAAGAAAATGCCCATTCACTCTCAAATTAGCCGTCTGCATGGCCACCTTCAAAGGAGGCCCCTCTCGGCTAATCTTCTCAGACTGTGTGCACACACTGACCGTCTGCTTCATGAAAGCCCGAGTGCAGAAAACCAGAGCCAGTGCAGCAGTTAATTGACGCATTATCAGCAGAAGCATGGTCAGTTAAGCTGATTATCTAACAGTGCAGTATCCTCCATGGAGATACTTGCACATGAATGCAGAATGTTGTTATTTCACAAGCTTTTTCAGTCAATTTTAATAGTGTGCAGGAAATACATCACAATAATTGTGAATGGAGAAGTGATCTGTTGAATATTCTTCTCGTAGTCTGCAGGAAATGATTGCATTTTTTAATTAAGCTCCTCACTTACAAGAGGACAACATTCGATAATGAGAATAAAAGTGAGTGAACTATTCAATAAATGACAAAGCAATTCCCGTCGCACAGTGATGCCCAGATTAGACGGCTGAGGGAGTCTTTGGCAACTCTCAGCTCCAGCCAGTAACAACAAAAGAAGCTGAATTCCTGCAGAAAATAAACACCCAGAGCCGACACAGAACTATGCCAAAAATATTAACATTTATATCAAGTGACATGCTCTTATTATACATGTGAAGCTTTTCAAACTGAGCCTGCTGCAAGTGAAGACAAGAAGGAATATGTGTAGCGTGTTACTGATGCTTTTTTTTTTTCAACATATGGTAATATGATTCATAATCGACTTGACCTTGATTAGGCAAAGCATTGAAACCATATGCTCCATTCAGCTGACGGACAAATTCTTTAATGTGAGTAACTTCATAAAAATACTGACTCTGCAGCTTCCATGCAAACTCAGTTTATAGTTGCCGTCCATCAAAACTGCCATTAAATCATCAACCACTGTCTCACCAGGGTACAGCTTTTTTTTTCTCAGGCTATGAGATGCCTCAACTCATCTTCTTCATTTATTATTTCTTTTCTGGGTTTCCAACACTGTGAGAGCAGCAGATCAAGGTAACACAGGGGGTGTGTTGGGGTTCAGCTATCTGCAGGTCACTCTCTTTGTTCCCCCCTCTCTGTCATTCATGCAGTTTGTTTTGGTTACTCTTTTCCTCCTTGTTCAAATTGCTTTAAAGGAGAATTTCTGTATTTTTCCTTTCTTCAAGGCCAATTCTTATTTCCCCACGTGCATGTGTGTGTATGTGATGGGGTCAACTATTTTGGAAGTTGGTCCAGCATTATAGCTGGCAGCCAAGAAACGGGGTACAATGGGATTCTTGGGGGCGAATGCACACCCTCAAAGTTAGTTTACTAAAAATGCTTATTTTCTCCCCTGACTTGCTCAGATCGATAGTGTATGTCTCTGATAACAGAATGAAAAGCATTTCTCTCACCATTCACTTGTTGCTGTGTGTATCCAAATCTGGTTCGGAATTCTGGTCTTCTGCTCTTCAGATTGTGGGAGCTCCCCATATTAAATACGGAGGTCATCGAAACCAAAGTCTCCTTCACACTCTCGACATCAGGTAAACATTTAGCCATGACACTGAAATGGATTGTACAAAACTCCCAACTGTACTCTCAAATGACCAGCCGTGCTCTTCAAGATCCTGTGAGAATGAGACTTCAGAATGACATTTGTTGACACTTTTAGTGGACAAACTTTGACAGTGCGCATTTGCCCCCAAGAATCCTGCGCTATTTGCCCAAGTTGGAAAATACCCAAATTTTTCTCTAAGTTTGAGTCTTGAAATTTGGATGACTGCTGGGGAGTTAGACTGCAAGTGTTTGCTTGTTTGCTTGTTTCTTTGCAGTTGTAATATTTTATTTTGATGAGAATTTTAGCATTTTTCCTTTGTTTATCTAAGGTAAAAATGCTGACAGAAGAGCACAGTCGATTAACTCATTGAAACATGTAAAGTTCATGCATACAGACATACAAGCAAATGGAGAAAAACACAGGTATCATGTAAATCAAATGCAAAGTGCACAAGTGGGAATATCAAGTAAGTACATGAATTTCATAATAAGGCACCTGGGGAAACCTTAAAAATGTATTTCCCTGGCTTTCTCTGCACTCGCCTAATGTATCATAATGGAAAGAGCAGGAGTTTCCCATTCAGGAAATGGACTCTCAAATAGAGGAGATCTATGGGCCATTTCTGAATAAATGAGTTGCAGCGTCATTGACCAATTACTTTTCGCCAATTATCTCCATCCGGTATTTGTATGAATAGAATGAGCTCCACAGTGGACGCAGAGGGCAGGTCATTATCAGCAAACACAACATAATTGCAGATGGGCTGGCCGCTTCGGGCAATGATAGGCATCTTGGGCATGCACACCCCGGCCAAGCCAGGAGCAGGGAGCAGCAGGAACACAATGTCCCCACACCCGAACGCTGAGGAGCAGAATCAGAGGTTTGATTTTTTCGGGAGTCATTATCAACAGACACGCTGCATCCAACCCACATGCAATTATCAATTACTCTAACAACTCTTCTCAAATTCTCTAGTGGCCAGATAAGCACGGGGCAATTTTCCTTCATTCCCGAGACTGACTGATTGCTGGAGCTCCACCATCTTCACAAAGCCGCTCAGTTCAGTAAATGCAATTTCCTCACAAATGGAGTTTGGCTCTTTAGAAATTTAGCAAAACATAGAAAATGCATCATCAAGATGCAAAGTGTTTGTGAATGTAGACTATGCTAATTTTGTTAACTGCTTTACATGTAGAAAGTTTATGTTGTAATGTAACTTTTAAAAGACATATGGCCATCGTTAGCCTAATTGTCATGTTAGTCCATTTTATGAGAAGTTCTCTAGACTTTTGTTTTAGTTTTTCTCCTCGGCATTTAGAGTTTTTTTGGTGTGCATTGCATTACTGAAACCTTAAATGCTAGCTTGAAGTGTTAGTGTTCAAATTGAAAATGTATCACCTTTGTTTGCTAATATTGTCCTTTTTTAATTCATGACAATTCTTGTACTTTTAATCGTCTGTTTCCAGCCATGCTAACAGGAAGACTCTTGGGATGGCAATGTTGTTCGTTGTGTCAAAGCCTAAAAATCTAGCACGATTCTAAAATTTGGTACACTCTTCATTCATGGTCCCCAGAGGATAAAATATAGTAATTTTGGTGACATTATTGCATCTAGCTTCACCATGCTGCTGTCATCTGTGGTTCTGAGTGAAATACCAACAGCTTTGTGCTGATGTAGAGGAGACCTACAACAGCACTGAGACTTTAAATGTAAGTAGAACTCTGCCTCACAGGTGTTCTTATCACTAGCTGTCGGTTGCTGGGCTACTTTGTAAGAAACTGCACCAAAAAGATGACATTTTTCCAGATTGTCGTCAAAGGAGGATGAAGAGAAGGAAAGAAGAAAGCAAGCAACAAAGTGAAGTAGTGGGTCCTTCTGTAACTTATAAAAAAAAGCTAGTGTGCAGGAACTAATTTGTCGTTTGTGTTGCATAGCAGCAGTCCTGTACCGGTCCTGTTGCAGAACTATTTGTGTTGGCAGAGCCAAATAAATTATTAAAAACACCTGAAAAATCATAATCTGTTTTTGCTCATTACTGTCAACTAAATGAAGTTTGTAGAACTGTTGTATAAATGCAATATCACACTTGAGGTCGTGCTGTTGGACTGAATATCGGCCTCGTGCCGATGACATCACACCAGCGATGATATTCAGTACAACAGCACTCCCTCTCGTGTGATATTGCTTAAACGACTTGATTCCCGGGATTTTCATCTAGTGCTCAACACCAGCAAGTTAGCAGTGTCATTGTAAGCTTTATGCCACACTAGTGTTAGCATTAAATTAAAAGCACCACCTATGTGCAGCACTGGGCAGCCGGTATGCCTGCAGAGTCTTAGTGATGTTTCTACGTTTTTGTAGCCCAGAAATTTTGTAACGACCATGCAGAACTATTTTGTATGGTGCCTTTGCATTTGAAATTCTATGTGACTGATTTAATATTTAAAAGCATGAAACCTTATTCAACTCTGTGACAAGCAAATGGAATTTTAAATGTTACTACACGTCTAATCTCATTTATGAGAAAAAGCACGACGACATGCGCCGTTACAGATTAAAAAAATCCTTCTGTGGTAATATATATAGCCTTGTTTTACTCCTCTGGAGCAGAAAGGCTTGCCTGGGAGGGTTGAGGTTAGTCAGGTATGACCTTGTTCTACATATTTAGAATACAGGGCAAAGAACTGGTTGTGCTGGAACAGGCTGTGAATCTAGGGTACTTTATCTTCATCACAAGCTGCTGTGGGCCTCATACTGTAATCCCTTTAAAACGCAATTACACTAATTCAGTTTTTTCAGCCATTACTGTACACTGCTCAAATATTAGGCTATTATGTGTCTAATTGGCCCTTGTTACGCAGTAACTTTGACGTGTTCTTATGTAGCCTAACTCTGTCTCTACCACATGCAAATAAACCAGCCTGTTTTATGATTTTGCTAGTTGCAGGCACAGTGTTTTTTCTTTTTTTTTGGTCTTTTCATATTTAACATTGACCCAGAGAGTGTACTGGCTTGAGGCAGATTGTGCAAAGTTGTGCTACTACTGGTGTTTGTAGGGTAAACGTTTCTGTGGTTTGTGTGTGAGTGCATGTGTGTAAAGAGAGCCATCTAGGTGCGTCAAGCACCGCACAAAGAGGACAACACCAGAAGCTAGCAAGTTAGCTTTCAAAATAAAAGTGTGTAATTTTCCAAGAAGGGTCATCATTCCTTCATCAATATGCCACTAACTGTAGGTTAAAGACAATTTTACACCTCAAGTTTTGTACTGTGGCTTACATAGGCTTCTAATTTTATGTTCTGGTTGCAATTTAAATGTTCGGTTTTGTGCACACTGTTATAAAGAGATGTTGATTTATGTTCAGTTTTGTGCACACTGTTATAAAGAGATGTTGATTTAACTTCATTGTCATTTTAGAGGTGGGAGTTTTTCTACTGATTTGTGCTGTAGTCCATTTTACTGACAAGTTTTTGTCTGACATTTTTCAACTCAATATATGTAAATAAGAGTGGACTAAATATCAGAAACATCTTTCAGCATACTGTTTGAGCCAAGTGTCCATAATTTAAAACATATATTGCATTTGCCATTGACTAGAGGTTGATATAGCCTAACATTGTTTATTTTATTTTGTTTTATTTTTTATAAATTTTAATTCCTTCATGTCAAAATTTCGGTTTGGAAGGTAAATTTAAGGGAAAATAAGAAAAACACACAGCCTATTCTTACACATTGTAATGTAATTGTTGTGGTAAATCCTGACTAACATTTTCTGTCAGCAAAAATCCCTCAAATGCAAAAAAAAAAAAAAATGTTTTTAGGGATAAGGGTCACAAACCAAAATGTTGAGAGCATCTGGTTTATGATGGTTTTTTTTTTAATATTTCAGGAAATAATAAGTAGGATGTCTTATTTTGAAAGCGGTAAGCGGATGCAGCCGTTAGCTTTCTTGCTAACTTTCTTCAGCCCTCAAAACACGAGCACAGGCTGTCCAACAACAAACGCGCTTTCCGCTGCAGGAAGAGGTGCAAGACAGCGACACAAGAAATTATACATGCATTTTTGTCAGCAAAACATTTTGATAAAGTTACGAGAGTGTGGATAAGACGCTTTTAAGGAGAAAAGAACAATTCACGTCCAGTTTTTCTTAGCAGACTTAATAGAGAAGAGCAGCTGCCCCGGACAGTCCACTCCACCGTGCATGGTAAGTTAGGCTTAAACTGTATTTGTACTGTAACTAAAAAAGAACGATGTAAACAGTAACGAAAAGTAACGTTGTTGCTAAAAAAAAACTACATCTGTCCTTTTTACGTTTGAAAATCAGCTCTGCCACTCTTTCCGCCGTCCTCTCCCGTGTACAGGTGTGCGAAGTTTAAATCATTTCCTCGGGATTGCTGTCGTTCTCTTTGGCTAAAATCCTGCATTATGTGTAAATGCGCAAATCGTGGAGGATTTTTGTGCTTTTAATCGAAAAAAGAAGATACTTTCCGATTCAAAATACCCAAAATACCAGCCGGAGGCCCCTGAAGCCTTTGTGGTTCTGTTTAAAAAAAAAAAAGAAAAAAAGAAAAAAAAAAGAGCAGTTGGCTTTTTATCAAACCTGTGAATCTGACACGGCAGGTTGACTGAGTTTAGACATAACAAAGTGCCTCCTACATTAAACGGAGTCATTTCCTGCTCAGCTACTTCAGCTGCAGTCCAGACCATAAATCAGAAGTTTTATTATCATGGACACAAAACAAATCCTTTGAAATGTATCTTATCTTTCTAGAAATGGGGGGGGCATGGACTATGCTCTGTGTACTGCTGTCCCAGCTGGGAAGTTTTTTGGGACTGTGTTGCACATTTATTTTTATCATCAAACTTTTTTTTTTAAAGTTGTCCGCTTGCAACCAGCCGGCAAATGCTACTGATTTATTATTTGTGTCCTTGGATGGCAGGTCCAGTGTTGGTGACTTTGTTCCTCAAATGAGCTGAAAAATCTTTAACTTGTGGATAGTTTGACTCTAAATATCTATAGGCGATGAATGTAGATGTAGTTGTTAAAAATACTATATCCTAAAACAGGCCTTACTGTTGGCGTAAACCATTCATTATCTAAGGGAACAGTGCATCTCAGTGACTGTTTAAAATAATCCACAGTCTATTCTCTGGATTGAATGTAAGAGAAAGTGGCTCGTGATAACAAGTATCGGCTGAACTGCCTTGGGGTGCAGCAGTAACATATGTGAATTCTTAAAATGAATGACATTCCCCCTCTGACGCGGTCTGCAGCTACTTTTGGCCTGACACAGAGGCACTTTTCACTGTATTCTAACGTGGCCTTGTGCACCGTGGGACCACATCTCCAGTTTGTGTTTTACTAGCAGAGCCGAGAGCATAATTCACCGTTTTGCACACGAGCGTGAGCTTGTAGGATTTATGGTGCATATGTGCGCTGCAGCTCTGTGGTGCGTTTTTTTATGCCAGAAATTCCCAAGTGTGCTCATTTAAGTAATGAGGTCGAAACAAACAAAAAAAAAAAGCACCCCATCTATTTTCGTATGCAGCTGCCTTATCTGTAAACAAAGGCCCGATACTTAGAGCGAGATGATAACATGACAAAGAAGAGCAAACAAGCTGAACAGCAGAGCATCACTCCAAGCTGCACCACCCAAACTCTGCAGGATATTCTGTTCAAATCTCCTCAAACTAAACAAGCAGGGAGGTCAAGTGCTTACCTCAGCTTGCAAAGGTCGGACTGTGAGCCTTGACATTGGGGGAGGCAGTTTGTTTGCATTGGTAATTTCTCAAGTGATTTTATTAGCGTGTAGCAAGCTTCCTTCAGAGAAACTGCTCGGACAGCATATTATAGTTTTAGCATTCATGGGAGCTTTTCCCAAGTGTCCATGCTTATACATGTTAGGAATATCATTACTCTGCATGTCCAGGGTTTGTGTTTGATAGCATTCAAATCAACTGTGGTCAAGGGAAGAAACAGTCAGACAGTCAAACTGGTTTTAAAGACAACTCCAGACTAGCTAAATATGTTTGGGACAAAAATTTAGAGTGGAACTAGTAAAAATGACCCAACACTGTCTGTTGTGAACATTATCACAGCTTAGAGGGCTACTCCGAAAATTCTGACCTACGCAGTCCTCTTCCTATTGATAGAAACTATTTTCAGCGCTTTGCATGCAGTAAAGAGTTTCATGGTCTCACCGTTGTGCCGCTAATGCTAATGCTAATGCTAGCGCAAGTGTCACCAACAAACTCTGATTCAGCACTCCACAGTGCACCCAAAGCAAGTTGAATATGACGACAGTCAGTTGAGGCGAATTTGAGTGTTTGCAGCATAATTTTTTAAGGTCAGATTACGGATGAATTTATTCAATTTGTGTCTGGTAGACAGTTCAGCAACTTCCTGTTGCTGTTAACACTAACCAGAGCCACAAATGGGAAAAAAAAATCAAGCCATAGTTTGACTTCTAAAAATTATGCTACAAACACTCAAATTCGTCTCAATAGACTGTCGTCATATTCGACTTGCTTTAGGCGCGCTGTGGAGTGTTTAATCAGAGTTTGGTAGTTGCTGTCGCTGGGTCCATTGACTTGCTGTAGCATTAGCATTAGCGGCAAGACAGCAAAACGCTTTGCTGCATGCAGTGAGCTGAAAATGGTCCCAATCAATAAAAAAAGGACTGGTTAGGTTGAAAAAGAGGCGTTATCTGTTTTAAGACCCAATCAATGCTTCAGGTTGCCCAGGGCAACTAAAATGCCATGTTTTGGGTTAGTAAATTCAGGAACTTATTTGCCCGATCAGACAAGTGGCAAAAATGAATACATAAATAAATGCATTTTACATTCAGAACTGATGCTGAAAGTGGCTAAGGAATAAATTAGCCATTTCAGTTCTGTATGATCTTTGTTGAGGATAAACTCTGTTATCAGTATAAGATTCTCTAAGTGAGTGACGCCTCATCTCTCCATGTAAAAATTCCTTAAAGGAACACGTATTGCAGAGCAGGTCTGTAAGATATGCAGAGCCCCGAGGTGACGTGTGCTGGCGGTTCAAACGGCTGCGAGCAATGTCATGTGTGGGAAGTAAACCTGAGTGTGTGTGTACAGAATGGCATTTCTTCTCTCATATCTTTGAATTGTGGTTACTCGAGATGGCAGACAGGCACTTCATTCACCAGAGGGCGGCAGAAGTAGGACTGAGTGTCGGGACGATTACGGAAGATTTAGTGTGAAATAAATTTGGATATTATGGGTTTTACCCAGATGCCAAAGTTTAACCCAAGGATATTATGCAACATACCAGTGAACTGCCTTCATGCGTCATGTTCTGTGTAACATTATTATCTTATCTTTCAATATCACATTCCATATCTATCCATAATGTAAACTGCTGCCATGCAGTGCAGAGCAAATCTGTGGTGAGCGGGCGTCCAAGAAAATGGAGATGCTGGGTATCAGGTCAATGGAAAAGACACAGCTCTGATTTTGTGTCACGTTTTAAAATTCACTCATTACTTGTGCTGGTTAACAGCATTCAGGCAATGAACTTGACAGAGACTGCACAGCGGGGCAGAGATTCTAGAGCAGACCTTTTCAAATAGCAGCCCGTGGACCACATGCGGCCCTGAAGCAACCCCCGAGTGGCCCAGTCAGAAAAGCAGAGAAAAACCAAGAAAAACATATTGGGCCAGCCTACAGAAATTCCTTAAGACGCTGAATGCAACACTCTGCAACATTCAACCCACAATACATTGCGCTGTTGTGATGTGTGTCCAGTAGTGGTAGCAGTAGTAGTCCAGTGATAGGACCTCTAAAAGCATGTCTTTCTCAGCACTGAAACGTAAAACTGACAGCGGAAACTGTCAGTTTAAACCTGCTGGGACTGAAAAATACTCATTAATTTGAGGCCAGATTTAAAAGCCAGATGGATATGTTTAATTTGCGATGCTTCTGTCGCGATATTTAAAGAATACAGTGTTTTGAGGCACCACATGGAGAAATACCGGACTTTCTGGACAGACCTTCCAGAGGGATCACTGTTGAGGGCTGCAAAAGTGCAAAATTTGATCGCGTCTCACAACCACACCTTCTCGTCGTCATGTGCCCGCAGCAGATGTGATGAAATTTAAAAAGGAAACAACGAATAGACATCTTGTTTTTCATTGCATTCATGTGCGTTAGTTTAAAACTTGTCATTACCCTCTGCTTACCGGCCGCTAAAAAAGCCCGGCCCAGCTAAATTTCTTGGTTTTAAAATCTGGCCCAGTTGAATTTGTAACTGAATTCCTGTTCCCGAGGTCGTGTTGTATGATAGTTTTGATAGTGACT
>JAQLOL010000014.1:6069174-6079711 GCA_029783665.1 Naso thynnoides
ATTATTATAAAAACAAAAAAAAAAAAAAAAAAAAAAAAAAAAAAAGTTCCTTACAAGTGCTGCTTGTAAATATAGCTTGAATATTGGTGTGAAGAAGGATTTGAAACAGGCATTCGTTTTAACTGAAGTTGTCACATCTTTAGCTGCTTTCTGTAACGTTTATTAAATGTGGACAAAATGTAAACAAACACCAAATCTCATAGAAAAAGCTATTTTTGGAAAAACTGGCTGTGTTAATGTATCCTATGTGGCCGACGTTGACAAAGGACAGTGACATGTAGGAACACTGGTGTGGTCCTTTAAGTAATATTAGTGCAGATTTTTGATCAGATTAATTGAGAGAGAGACAGCCTCGATTATGAAGAATTTGCACAGTAATTGATTATTTTGGTAATTCTTCCCTCCTTGTTTTAGATCAGCGACAGACGATAGGCAGGTGTGCAGTGTTTGACGTTTCAAAAAGATATTTTTTGCAAGACATCTTAACACGTTTGCACATTGAGACTCTGTTGTCTTGCTGCCACCACACCTCCCTGTCTTTCCCTTCCACCTTTTTCACTTCCATCTTCTTTAGTTTTTCTCTTGGATGCACTCAGATGAAGACTCAATTTTGGCAGATGAAAAGGCTCAAGTCAAAAAAAAAAAAAAGAAGCAAATCCAGACTTTTTAAAGTGACATGATATCCTAATGCAGTTACGCTCTTTTGACTCTCCATCGCTTTCTTCTGGAAATAGGCAGCGAGCAGAAAGGTCTTTAACTGACAGCTCGCCTTTCCCCGGCTTTCTCTTTCTCTCTCTTTTCTCTTCTTTTTGCTGCCTGACAAAGGCAGCAGAGGACTTTGCAGAGTGTCGTTTCTTTGGTCAAAGGAAATGGTAGAGGAGGAGTGGGGCAGGCAGAGAGGAGGTGTATGTGTCAGAGAGAGGCTGGACTGTGTTGAGGAGGAGGAGGTGGGAGGAAGGGGAGGGGACTGTGCTCCCATTCACATTGGCGGCATTTGGCTTGAGAATGAGCTGTTTCTCTCTGTTTTCCTTTTTTTAAGGGAGTTAGAGAAGTTTTCCTCAGGAGAGTTGGTCAGAAACAGAGCCAAACATCCAAGAGAACAGGGACATAGTGAATGTTTGAGCCACTTAACCTGAGAGGCTGAAGGAGCTGGATGATAAGAAGGAGCTGGCCAGGCAGCAGAGCAGATATGCAGGCAACAAACTGGGGTAAGAAAGTCGGAGGGAAGGAACGTTGGAGAAAAGGGAAGTTGAATTTATTACTGTTTTTTACTTTGGCAGTTAAGGTGACAGTGATGCTTGGTGATGGGAGTCTGACTTATACAGCCTTTGTGGAAGAATTATCTGCTTCATAAAAGATTCACAAGTTAATTTATGCAAGTTTTTTTTCCACAGTTGTGAAAAGAAAATAATTAGAGCTGCAATTATTGGAAAACTAACACAAACCTTTTTTGCTAATTGATTAATATTTCAGTCACACTTTCTCTGGTTTCAGTGACAGTTACCTGTTTTTTTATGTGGCTTTTGACAGTAAATTAAATAAAGTTTTAGACGGTCATTGGAGTGAAGACATCATTGTGGCCTCTGAGAAACTGTGAGCCATAAAAATAATCTATGAATTTGATGAGCTGCAGGAATATTTATGGATCTTTTTGTTGTTACTGCTCGTTGAAACAAAACCAAGTATGTTAATCCACAAGTGTACAAGTGTGTGTGTGTGTGCGTGCCTGTGTGTGTGTGTCTATGGGAGAGTGAAAGGAGGCTTCTGCTCTCTTTCATGCAGTGTAATCATTGACAGTCTTCAGCGCACCAAACAAACCTGTTGTCTCTCATGAGAATTCTTGTTATCAGCTGCCACTCTTACAAAACCACATGGGCTGATTAGTCTGTAATATACCAAGCATTTGATAATCAAAAAAGTAAAAGTTTTTTTAAAATAATTTTTTAACCCCTTATGTTCTGGGAGGGTCATTAGGATGTAAATCCTGTCTAGGAAAAAAAAAAGCGCCGAATAGGTCTAGACCCTGCATATAGTTCGAGCTGAAACAAACAGGTGATGAATCTGTGAGCTGATTGGTGGAAGAGCTGAACATTCTGTTTTTGTGTCTACTTGAATGTGATGATTCAAAGATTTGGGAGTTTTGGGCTGCTGGTTGGACGAAACAAGTATTTTGAAGCGGGCACTGTGGGTTCTTGCCTCTAATTTCTGACATTTATAGACGAAACTGTTAACATAGTTGTCTGTTGGAGCCCTTGTCGGAAACATTCACATTTGGCACGGTGACCAGCCGAGTCTGCCAGGGGTGCGAGGTGTCTGCCTGAGGAAAGGTAGGTTGTCTGCAAAACTAAAATAGCGTTGTCACACTTTCCCTCAATGTTCCAGTTTCCGGAGTGAGGGGGAAGAATAAGGAGATAGGAGGTGGGGAGCAGGACAGAAGGAGAGTGGGATTCAGAGGGAGATGGAGAGTGGAGGAGGGGGTTTGTTCCCTCGTGCAGACGCTCCCTGCTGAAAACTGAGACTCCCTCTACCCTTCGTTCGGTCTCCACTTCTTTCTCTCCACATCTCAAACGAGTCAGAGGTGGTGTTGCTCTCAGATGAGGGCCGGTATAACAGAGTTTCTTTTTTTTCCCCACCCGTTCCAAAACTCCACCTGGTGTGGGGAACATTTTTAGACTGTGGCTGTGGATGTGTGTTTATGGCTTGGTGCTAACAAAGAGGGATTTAGTGCGAGCTCTCGCAGTTTGTCTCAAAGCAGGTTTGTGTGACGTTGCAGTCTTGCAGGGCAGGGCCTAAACTGTGTATAATGGGGCCTGTATACAAATGCTTTTATTTTATTTTTTCTCTCTGATTGCTTTTCTCAGTTGCAGTCAAACAAATGGTTGCCAATGAGTGAAACTTCTACAGACCCACTGTGCCTGTAATGAAAAACACTTTGTCTGCAGTAACCTGACTGTCAGTGTGGTGTTTCTAAGCAAACTGCTGACTCATTTCATATTTAATGATTTTTTTTAAGAATAAAATGTCAGCCAGAATTTTTATATATGTAGGTCTCAACACATGGATTTGTCCTCCTTTTCAGAGCTCCCAGTCACTCCAGAAAAAAGATGAAAAAAGTAAGCTTTGATTCCAGCAACCTATTATCCAGCCTTTTATGTGCTTAGCAAAGAGGAGTGTACAGAAAATGCTTAAATGTCAAGTCTTGAAGAGTTACTGTAAGTCCAAATTAGTGTCACTTTAAAATTAAATGCAAATCCTAAACGAACTGAAGAGAATGAAAAGCTGATGTGCAGATTTTGCTATGAGACTCTGATACTATAAAATGTATTTATTGTAAAAATGCAAGCAATTATCAGGCTAAATGACCATCAGGACAAAGCAGGAAACAGCCCTGACGCCCCATTTTCATATTGTGCCACCTGATTTGTGATCAAGTGATTGTTTGGCAATATTCACCTGTTATCAATGCACGAAATGCAAATCTAACGGTGAGAGCTTTAAGGTCAGACCAGCATTCTCTCCTATGCTGTCTTCCTGTCTTTTAGAGGGTCTCCGTGTCACAGTTATTCGTATATTTGTGAACATTTTTGTGTTTTATCAAGTCAACAAAAAACAAGAGGTCACTGTGGGCTTGATACTGGGTTGTGATGGCCACAATAACAATATGAAATCAGTTGAAACAAACTGGAGTTCGTAGGTTTTAGTTCACGCCGTTTTATGCAGGTAAATCTGATTTTAGAAAACTGCAGCAACTGCACATTCTCTCCATGCTGCTCTTCCTTGTGTTTGATCCGAATGAGTAATTGTATAAAAATGACAGCGCTGAAAGCTCGAGGATAAAATGCTGAAGCCTTGAGGCGACAGCAGATCCCCAGAGCTGCTGCTGTTGGCTGCCGCAGAGCAAAAACACTTGATGCAGGGAAAAACTTGACATTAAATCTCTTCTTTCAAGCTGAGGCATGAGATTGATGAGACATCATAAAAAACAGTGGCTGTAGAGTCGCCTCGTCCACAAACACACTGATGCTGTTTATGTTTAGTCTTGACGCTCATTAGCTGGTGAGGCTGCACATTCCTGCTGCTGGAGGAGTGACAGACTGACCAAGCGTCTGTCTGCCGCCTGACTGACAGGCGTACAGCGTTCTTCAGACCAAAACAGTCTGCTTACCGTCAGCTGATACTGGCAACTCCTTAAAGCTGCTCAAGATGTCATCGTTATTTTGATGTTGGTATGAGATGTGCGCTCAATGTATTGTTGTTGCAGTATGTTGGTGCTGAAACAACTGAGTTCATTAAGTAGGTAAAGTGATGGAAATTTTCGTCAAAGCTTATTTTAATCTTTGTTTTTATACCAAAGTTAAATAGTAGCATCTTGCTTTAAAGGGGCCTTTCTCTGTTTTTGCTGTAATATGAACTAGCGCACAACCAGAAACAGGTAAAGTTGAAAAATAAACACAGAAGTTAAAGGGTAAATAAAAATAGTTTGAGACATTTATTGGGTCCATCCTCTCAAATACAATGATTTTGCTTCATTTTTAATAGTAAATTTAATTTTTTGGGGTTTCAGCCTCTTTGTCTGCCAAAGTATTTGTCCGAAGACATCAATTTGTGGTTTGGGAAATCGCAATGGGTAAATAAATATTATTAACTATTTGCAAATAATTGTAAAAACATACTCAACTTATAATAAATAGCGGAAAGAATTAGTTGCCACTTGCCACTGTACTACGGTACATTCAAACCATATTATAGAGACATTAGCTCCATCCAGCCATGTGCACATTGCCACTGACTCGTCCACTGATCATCAAATGTAAATATGCGTTAATCTCAGTGTCAGCTGGAAGCATATGGGAGATTGTCAGTGCTACAGAACGAGTGAAGGTTTAAAGAGGCTAAGGAGGGGTCTTGGCCTCCCTGTCAGCCCTCTGACCCTCTCCTCTCCCCTTTCATCCTCCCCCTTCTAATGTTTGAGGCCCCAGTTGCTATGACAACAAAAGAGAGACCAGGACCGCATGATCATGACGGGTGCTTTAAAAACAGTTTGAGACCCCTCTGCTCCCCTCAGTAGAGTCTCTGCATAGTTTCAGTCATCTTGAGTCCAGAGGGATTAGAGCTTATTCACTTATCTGGAGAGCCTGAGGGCAACAAAATGAGCTTCACTCGATCAGGAATACTGATCTGAGGGTCATGACGGAGGGATGCTTTCAGAGACGCTTCTTAAACTGATGCATCATGGTCGGTTTGTACTTTAACCAGACCTTGTGTGGTTCTTATTGTCAAACCCTCTAATTTCTGTTCAAAAAAATCGTTCAGGCCAACTGTGCGGATGAATTAAGGAATAAAAAGCTTTACAAGCAGCATGTGAGCAAATAGAATATCCTGAAACAGGCAGAGGAATAACGTTAATTTTGAAATGGATACAAATGTATCAGCATATTTATTTTTCTGACAGCCGCAATTTAGAGCAAACTCTAAATGTTAGCTGAGCACAGTCGTTAGCCGGATTTCCAGCTATTCATGGAGGATTATATGTAATAAATATCGTCATGAATGGATCGGTTTTCTCAGCACACAGAGGATTCTCATAAGAATAATCCTACAAACTCTGCTGATTAGGACGGTTAATTGTGCACCCCAAACACCACATGGTGCTCCTGCTGCCGTTAGGTTAGTTCCCTTCATAGTGACGCTAATGTAGTAATAAAAGTATGCAATAAAAGTCTTGAATTAGATGCATGTTAAACTCCATCACAAAGTGCTTTTATGGCAAAGAGTTTTAAAGGACAGAGCATTTATACTTGTCAGCCTGTCCCATTAGGGAGCAAATGGATTATAAAGAAGTATTGTCTGCAGTACGACTGTTGATTTCCTCATATTTGTTGTAACTGAACCACCTCTGACAAGCAAAATGCTGCTTAAAAAGCGCCACAGAGTAGAGATTCTCAACGATAAAGATTATAGTCGAATAATTTTTGTTTCAAAATGTACCCCCTCATAATTAGGGCTTGACCGATACACTGGTTTGCCAATATTATTGGCAGATATCGGTCTATCACAGTTATGTTGGTATTAATGCATATGTTCTCCCATATGTTCTGATTTGTTGTTTTGTAAGATAAAAAAAATGCTGCCCTCTGCATTTAAAATGATTTTGTTTATGTAGTTTGTCCGGCAGAGGGCAGCCCTTTTTTTTAAACAACTAAGTGAAGTGTTTACTGTTCGGCACACTGATGTTTAGCATAAAGTTTGTTAAAATGTGAGATATCCTGCCTCCATTACATATGTCAGAAGTACTTGATGACCACACTTTGTAAAGAATATCAAATATTAGTATAGCCAAATATTAGCCGATATATCACTTATTGGAATTTTCTTGCTCCCTTAAATCGGTGTTGGCATTGGCCCCAAAAATCCCATATCTATCAGGCCTGACTTCTAACATTCTGCTGTACCAGCTCTGTCTGATTCAGTTATGAGTCTAATTGTAGATCAGCCCAACTTTGAGCGTGCTAATTAACTTGTGGTTATCGCAGGCAAATCACAGTCATTAGCCGCGTAGGCTCTCAGCAAACTTGGCAGGTCGGCAGGTGACTTGGCACGTCCCCGTCCTGGCAGGTGGAGTCCAGAAATGTGTCTTTCCCGCATGCCTGCTGTCAGCTTTTTTTCCCACCTCATTAAAGATCTCCACCACTAATGCAAACACAGACAATCTTTTCCCCTGAGATTTTTGTCTTCACTGTTTCAGCAGGAAGGTCAAAAGAGTTAGAATTTGTGAAACAAGAGGGAAAGTCCCAACAGAGATTCACCAACAGACCTCACATTCACCAGTGTCGTCACAAGCACCGCAGTCTTGTCGTGATTTAAATCCTTCCGTCATATTTTTGTGACTTGCAAAACGAGGGTGAAACTCAAGAATGGGACGCACCCTTCTGTCGGATTTCCTCCTAATCTCTGACTCATTATCATGAATTTAAAACACAACTGGCCGTGCTGTTGGTGTGTTGTCAGTGCAACATGACCTCATCATCATGCGTCCTGTTGGTCATTGTTCTCCTCACAACAAGCAACTGTTCTCGCCAGTGCTGACATCACAGTCTGTATATGCCTGTTCTAGTGTCAATATCAGCGGTCCTGTGAGAGTGAGGGAGTGAAAAAGTAAGTGACATCTTGTGCCTCCTTTGTTGTGACATTATTTCTCAGCTCTTTGTATTTTTTTGTGTACTATTAGATTTACTCAGCTGCAACTTTAAACACCATAGCTACAGTATCACAGAGTTGCTCAACCTGTCGTCTCGTCTCTGTTTCGCCTTTGAGGTATTAGCCACAGTTCTGAAGTTTAGTTATTCCTCAGGCTGATGAGATGTGTAGAGACAGTAGCCTTTGTTGCTGTCAGAGAAAATGCCAGCATGTTCGAAGCCATTTTACATCTCAAATGAAAAGAGACCCCTTTCTTCTGCTGCCTCATGCCTCGCAAGCCTCATGCCTCAGACCCCGTTTGTGCTGCTTGAATGGGCTTCGTGAATGACCCCTCCTGGTTCTCCGTGTGTGGGCCACCGTGGTCGTGTGGGACATTTGTATGGTTCTGTCTACTGTATATAATCTGTTTGGCCTCTGTCGTCGTCGCTGTGTGTGTTTTTGACAGGGGAAAAATTCCTTGAAATCACTCTGGTGTGGAGATTGAACAGCCAGAATCTGAACTTATCAGTATCAGGAGAAAAGTGCCATTTCAACCAGTATTTCATTTCCTGAATAAGATTACTAACTATACACAGAAATGTTTTATATTTCACTTTAATGAGCAGCATTTAGAGATACAAAACACTTGCATAACTAGCAAAATTAGTTTGTGAAAGTTGCGAATTGACCTGACCTTAAATACCCAATGCTTGATATGAGACTTGGTTTTCTGTGACTTGGGGCTTGACTTGAAATTGATGAATGTCATGAGACTTCAGACTTGAAGTGGACTTGTCTTGAATAACTTGAGACCACAATTGACTTGAACTTCTTGTACTTATGAAGACTTTTCTTGGACTTTTGAGACTTGTTCTTACAGATCCTAAAAATTGAGTTTAACTTGTCTCAAAGCTTTTGTCCACAGAGACTGGAAATCAGCTTTTGGACCCATCTTGAGACTTAAGACTATTTAATGCAAGACTTAAGACTTGACTTGAACTTGCTCTTGAAGGACCATACCAGTCTGTTTTTGACTTCTCACCAGTAGCAGAGATCACCTCTATCTTCTACAAATGTTGTTGAAATTCGACCATGTATATGTTTTAGTAGATCTCAGACTGCATTTTTAAAGACCATTCGCTGCCATTTATGTTGAAACAAGATATAGAAACACTATAGGGCATGTGAAAGGTATCAGTAATTCGCCTTTCTAAAGAGAATGTCTACGTTTATTTGGTCAAAAACCACTGAGCAAGAGAGAGAGAGGGGAGCCGTTGAGACGAAATGTTATTACGCCTGGAAAAAAAGTTCCTTACAAGTGCTGCCGTCCTAGCTGGAATGTTAGCTGAAGGATTTTGACGCAGACGTTCTTTTTAACAGACGTTGTCACACATTTCCAGCTACTTTCCGGAATATGGACAAAAAGCAAACAAACAAAATATCTCAGATAAAGCTATTTTGGGAAAAATAGATGGGGTTTATGTAACCCTTGTGACTAATGTTGATTAAGGACAATGACATGTAGGAACAGCGATACGGTCCTTTAAGCCTTGACTTGGACCTGCTCTGAAGGACTTGAGAATTGCTATTACAGGACTTGACATGGATTTGTCTTGCATGACTTGAGACTTGACTGGACTTGCTCTCACAAGACTAACAGTTGTTTTTCTTTGTCAGAGCGAGTGACCCCTCTGAGCTGCCACCATGGCCTTGGTTCAGGCTCTGCCCATTTCTGCTGAGCCCCACAACCCAGGCCTCAGCGGAGGAGCCCGCAGGAGACACCCCTCCAGCTCTCCACCTCCCATCAACGCACCCCCCTCCACCCTGGATCCTATGGGTTCTGTCAGCAGCCTCATAGCCAGCCGCCCCGGACCCTATCAGGACCACCGTTCTGGTGTTGAGCTTGGAGCCAGGGTGCGACGGCCCACACCAGGGGCCCCCTGTCTGGGTTCTGAATCGCCCCAGGACCCTTTACTGCAGAGCATCCCTCCACTGAAGAAACAAGGCTCCACAACGTCTAGCAAGGGGCTGGAGAAGGAAAGCGGGAATGGGAACTACACCTATCTGAATGAAGACTATGTAGGTGACTGGAATGACAACCATGTAACACCTGCCAGTCCAGGAAGTGATGCAGACGAGATTAAAGAAGGATCAGGGTTGAATGGAAATGTGGGAGGGCCTCCTCCAAAACTTATCCCTGTGTCTGGAAAACTTGAGCGGGTGTGTTTGAATGAATTGATCTGATAAAATCTTATTTTAAAATAGATGTAATTGTTTGTCAGCAGTGTGATGTAAAAAAAGAGTCTGAAGTGAGCATAACTTTCTGACGTTTTAACTCAGCTGTTTTTGTTGTAAATCCTTGTTTGCTTCTCAACACCCATTATGTTTTCCCTCTGTAGAACATGGAGAAAACAGTGTTGCGTCCCACTGCCTTCAAACCTGTCATTCCGAAGAGCCGAACCTCCATGCAGTACCTCTCCCCTCGACACTGTGCCAACGTATCGGAAAGCCAAAACAACTTGAACCTGCTCAGCCCCACCCACAGAGACGCGTCACCCTCCAGCTCAGAGAAATGCAGTTTGTACAGCAGGGTTCGTAACAATGGCGGTGGCAGCAATCAGTCCTGTCAATTAACCGACTCTGGACGCAACTCCCTCTCCAGCCTCCCTCCTTACAGCAGCGGTGGCTACAGTCAGGCATCTGCAGAGGCCACTGTTGGCCACCTGGAGCCCATGAAAAGCGCTCCACCAGTCAGCGGACACGGACACTCCAACTCTGACAGCGGGCGTTCCTCTTCCAGTAAGAGTACAGGTTCTGGCTCGATAAGCGGTCGAGGACAACCTCTGTCGGACTGCGGGTCCAGCGGGCGCTCCCCTGGCCCAGTGGAGGGCTATGAAGGGGTTGTAAAGGACCTGGAGGACAAGCTGAGGGAGAGAGAGCTGGAGCTGCAGCAACTCAGAGACAACCTGGATGAGAATGAAGCTGCAATTTGTCAGGTGGGGACCTTCACTCGGCGCCTTGAAAAGGGTTTTTTCATAGGGAAACACACACTTTTCATCCTTTTAATCTGGTTACTGTGGAGTTTGTAGTTAAAAACAATCAGTAAGTTCTAAAATTTCAGCTCTAATAAGCTTAATGCTTCTGTATATTTCAAATCCTATGTCTGTATGTGTATGTACTTTAAATCTTTTGACCTCTTAAGCTCCTGTTCTGTGTTTTGTTGCAGGTTTATGAGGAGAAACAGAAACGCTTTGAGCTGGAGCTGGAGGAGCTGAGACAGAGCTGTGCCACAAGGATGCAGGTGGCCTCACAGAAGGCCCAGCGAGCCCAGCAGGTGCTTCAGTTACAGGTTAGAACCTTC
>JAQLOL010000014.1:6084550-6095549 GCA_029783665.1 Naso thynnoides
ACTGAAGGGAAATCTTGCACTGAGTGATTGATGTTCTGGTGTAAATTACTGTTTTTCCATCAACCTCTCTAGTACAGGATGTGTTTCATGTGTCTTTACTTCCCTGTGCAACTGAACGAGAGAAGACGACGTTTGTTCCTCAATTACTGCTGATTGAATCTCCTTATCTCCTGTAAATAACCCTGACAAATCATAGAGTCCTCGCTGAGACGCTTGTTGTCTCTCAAAGTCGAAACATAGCCACTGTGAATAGACCAAAGCAATGTCGCACATTATATTTTGCTCCTACAGATATAACGCCTGTATATTAATGTTTGTGTGAATGTTTTGTTCCGGGTCCTCAGTATAATTTTTTTAATCCACAATATTTGTATGAAGACATTAAATGTATATTTTCACGCTGTACATTTCTTGAACAAACCTATGTTTTAATTAAAAAAGACTAAATTTGAAAGCTGTGTGTGATAAATAAGAATTTGTTCTTCCGTTTCCTACATCATAATAACATTAGATGGATTCAGTACCTTAGTTGTAGTATTGCAACCAAATACATACACTCCAGTGCACCATCATATCAGAGTTTGAGTTTATTTTTGTCAGTACTCACCAACAGTTTCATCTGGGCCGTAATTCTCCCCGATGGCAGCCTGGATTATTTATGCTACAGTACTCATGTTGGTTTACATTTAGGCATGTTTTAAGGTTTGTGGTTTCTTTCAGCTGCTGCCAGGAGAGAAGTTTCTGAACAGTTCATGTCTGCCCCCTGCAGGTCAAAATTCAGACCTCATAGACGTTCAGTCGGGGCTGTTAAAGGCACTCGGGTAAGAGTTTAGTTTGTCATCAGAGGCACAAACATGTACTGCTGATTCATGACATGTCTTTAATTTTTTGTGAGTATTTCATGTGAAAGGACCATACCAGCATTACGTTTCCTTTGTCAACGTCAGCCACATAGGTTACACAAACCCCACCCATTTTTCCTGAAATAGCTTTATCTATGAGATATTGTTTGTTTACATTTTTCTCATATTCAGAAAACGTTACAGAAAGCACCTGAAAATGTGTGACAACATAAGTTCAAGGAACACTCATGCCAAAATCCGTCTTTACACTGATATTCCGGCTAAGACGGCAGCACTTGAAAGGAACAATTTTTCTGGCGTAATAACTTTCGTCTCCACAGCTCCTGGCTCCCCTCTCTCTCTCACTCAGTGATTTTTGATCGAATAAATGCAGTCGTTCTCTTTAGAAATGTGAATTACCTATACTTAGCAACTTTCACGAGTCCTACAGTGTTTCTATACCCTGTTTTAACACGAATAGCTGTGAACGGGTTTTAAAAACGCAGTCTGAGATCTACTAAAATATGCACACATTTGAATTTTAACATCTGTAAAAGATAGGGGCGATCTCTGTTAATGGTGAGAAGTCAAAAACAAACTGGTATGGTCCTTTTATACGACACAAAATGTTAAAAGAAATTCATGCTCTTGATGTGTCGGCTCCCGGGTTGTGATAAGTGAGAGGTTAAGGCATCAGGAGCACCAAAGTTTCATGATTTTAGGCCTTGAGGACACAGAGTTCATTTACTGTGAAAGTCTTTTGCTGCATCCATTTATTTTTCATTTTCATCACCTTTCTCCAGCCCTGTGATCTGCAGCCATTTTTGTTTTTCAGCAAGTTGCTCAAAAGTCACCAGAGTCCATGTCATAATTTTGAAATTTAACATGATGGCAAAAGCTCATAACACATCAGTGTCTTTGAGCTGGAGATCAGTTTTCGTGTCTTTCTCTGAGTCCGACGCTGCTACTCACAGGAGGTTTGTTTAAGTTCATGTCTCAGTCTCTTTCTTGAAGGTTTTTGGGGACTTTGACCACAAACATCATGGGGTCTTTGGCCTTATTGCTGAAGGCTTTTCGGATGATGTCAACAGCGTGCTGATGGGTGACTCCATGCAGGGAGACTCCGTCCACAGACACCAACTCAAATCCAGCCTGAGGACACGAGAGGGAAAGTTTAAGTCAAATACAAAATACATTAAGTACAAACATGCTTCCTTTCCATCATATTTTCCAACTATGAACTGCAAAATAGTGAAATGGATAAAAGCGAATCCTGTGAGGTATTAAAAGGTTTGACTGGACTCTGCCACATTAACTGATGGTTCACCTTGAGAACTTCGCAGGTGGAGGCAGCTCCTCCAGGAAAAATCTTCTCGATCTTCACCACCGGCTGAACTCTCGACTCCATCCCACCAGATATGCTGATGCCTGAAACACCAAAACAACATGAGTGACAATCTTTCAAAGCTGTGAACACCCCCAGATGAAAAGTTTAGGTGCTGCCTGTGTTGGAGGATGGAGGTAGAAATCTCAGCGTCAAATATTTCAAAACCAGGACAAAAATAAAACAAAAAATATGACTAACCCTGTAAATAAATAAATTGGATCTATGGTGTGATTCTGGCTGTTCAGAGGGTGAAATAATCCTGATCAAACATTTACCCAGCGACTGTTTTGTCTTGGAGATGCTGACAGTTTGGAGCTTGTACTCCTGTTCAGGGTTGAAGCTGCTGACTCCGTTCTCTGCTGGCACCTCGTGTCCGTTCATCAGTTCGCTCCCCGCTTGCTGATCTGGATTTGAACTGAACACCTGCGACAGCAGGGGCCGACTCCTGCGAGCAGCACTCTGCAGCGTGAACACACCTCCTTGGCTCCTGTCTCCACTTTTCCCCTTTTTCCTCTTGGAGTGGCCATTGCTGAATGGGGACCTTCCTCTCTCTGACGTCGAGTGCAGTGAGACTTCATCGAAGTGGACGGAGCGAATCGTGCCGAGGTCTGTGCGGAGAGGAGGGCGGGTGTCATCGCTGTGGGTCAGCAGCCAGTTGGGGACCCCGGCTCTAGCGGAGGGGGATCGGAGATCTCTGGACTCTGTGTTATATCCATCCACTGGTATGTCCAACAGCGGGGTGAAGGACCCAGATGTGTGAAGCCTCTCCCTGGAACTTCTGGGCCCTGACAGACTGAGCTTCTCCAGCTCCTCCAGTAGGTGGCTCTCCTTCTCCACCTCCTCAGCACTGTGGAGCTCAAAGCCTCCTCTGTAATCTGCAAAGAAATCACAGGTTAATTTCAGCACCCTTTTCTGTGCTTGATGCACTTTTAACTCTTGTTTGATGTTTGTCCGCCAGGTTAGCTCTGGTGCTGGAACCCGTTAACGTTCATGATTCTTTAGACCTTGATGCTATCTGGCAAACCAGCTTACCTTTCTGTCAGATCTGAGTGGAAATAATGTAATCAAACATACGTCATCAACAGGAGAACATTATAAAAAGCACAACGACCGGTAAAATTTGAAATGCCCTCTGCGGTTCTGAAGCTAAACCTGCTATTTTGGGGTTTTAGGCTTAA
Organism: Naso thynnoides; assembly: GCA_029783665.1. NCBI lineage: Eukaryota > Metazoa > Chordata > Actinopteri > Acanthuriformes > Acanthuridae > Naso > Naso thynnoides. Next base: position 6,087,958 of record JAQLOL010000014.1, read on the forward strand.
CTTTACAGTCTCCAAACTAACTTATTTTTGGCCAAAATGCTGTGAAAGCGTCTAGATTAGGTGCGTGAACCAGATCAGAACTGTATCATTGTTGGTGAAAAAGACAGAGCTGTGCATGGAAAGAATCCACTACAGAGTAAAATAAATGGAAGTCCGATTCTGCAAGGATTTGATTGATTGATTTTCGTTATTGTGTCAGGCACCAGCATTTCGCCAAAACAAGCCTACAAGACAACATTATTTAGAAAAGCAAATGGACCAGAAACCAGGTTAGACATATACATTATGAGTAATACTAAACAAATAAACCAACCTGACATTTTTTCCAAACTATGGAAACAAAAGTGGCTAACTTATCAACATAAACGTTAGATAACCACTTCATTTTATCACCATTAGAGCACCAGAACATGTCTGAATAATTAACAGACATTTCTTAAATAGTAATTTTCTTTTTCTTAACTCATAAAAAAGGGTCAATACAGGAGAAAATGTGAACTTGAACTCAACCAACTTGTGGTTCAGAAGAAAGATTCCTGTTCTCACCGCTGCAATTAAAGACCTCTGACTCGTTAGGTTTGCTGCAGCACAAGATTCAGGGACATAATTGATTGATTTGAACAGAAAAAATATGAATAAGCATTTTGCAAGGAAAGGAAACTACTAGACATGCATGATACAAGTAAAAATACAAATTTTTCGCCAAAATCATTAGATTCTGAATGAGAGATCAGGTCAACATTTTTACTTTATCTCATTATTTTTGATTCAGCTTGTCTGGAAACTTGCCATGTGTTTTTATTTCTTTTCCTGGCAGAAATTAACTCCTATTAGATGATTTCTTCAACTGTTTAAGCAGTGACGAATAGCTGAACTCCTGACACAAATGTAAAATTAAAATACCTTAAAGCTACTGACCTGGGATGGGAGTGATGAGGCGCCGTTTGGGTGCTCGACCTGATGTGGGAGAGCGAAGAGGAGGAGTTCGGACTGAAACACAAAGATGAGAATCGAGCTTAACAGGATGTTCAGAGCAGATTTCTGCTGTATGGTTACTAAAGTTGCTTCACCCAAATTCATGCATGACGCACTTGAGCGATGCTTGAGGATATCGTAGGCCTCGACTTCGATGGGGGCCACCATGTTGTTGAACGCACTCAGGTCAGGAGGAGGAAGCAGCATCCTGAGAAACAACAGATTGCTGAGTCATTTTTATTCTGTGAGATCACGAAACATTTTCAATTAGTCATCAGTATTTTCTAGTGGAGCGTTTGGATTTGGAAAGATTATCCTGAAAAATAGTTAATCCCCTTATGGCGGAATATTTTGAACCGTTGTTTGTTCCAGCTGGAGTTACACGAGCTGTTAAAGTGGAAATTAGAAAGTTTATCCTTGTTTATTTGTATGCAAAGAGAAGAATTCATCAGCATTATGAAGAAATTAGTTTTCTGGAAGTTTAGTTTTGCTTACATTTGTAACTGGTCTGTGATTATCACCATGGTTTACTTCAATAATAATCACTGATTCAGTGGTAGCTTTTGGAGTAAATATTTTGTATTTATTCCCTTTTCTCTTCCTCACCTGACTTCCCTCAGCAGCAGCAGCTTCTCAGGTCTGTCCAGCACGACCAGCAGGTGGCGTATCAAGTTCTCCACTGACTGCTCTGCTACATACTGTTCGGAGCAACAACAACAACAAAAAAAAAATCAGGAACTTAGCATCCAGTTGATAATGACTTGAAGAATAACGGATCCGATATGTGAAGTTTGTTGTAAAGGAAACGTTTTTTAAAATTCTGTCACAAATTTAAAACTTGCTCGTCTCAGCATGTCGTCTGTCTGCAGCTGTGAACGAAGCTTCCTACCTTTCGACACGTCTTCATCACAGCAGCCACCTCGTCCTCAGTGAGCAGCCTTCGGGCCATGTCCTCCACCACTCCTAACATCTCTGAGCGAGGCGCCGCACTGAGCTGTCGTCCTTTTGAAAACATCACAGGAGAGCATCAGTGCGAGGTCACGCGATGTTTGTTTTCATCTACAGGACCATTAATACCTCTGCACTGACTTCTGGTATCAGTATAGTTTCAATATAAAGGTGGGAGGAGTCATAATAAATCAACAATCAATAAACCAAAACCAACAAATTGTTTGTTTTGTTTTTAAAACAGGGACAGTGCACAGCTTTTAATCCATATCTTAGTTAGCTTAAGCTCTAAGCTAATTTACATTTGAAGTAACAATGAGTTGATCCTAGTAGCACTGTTCTGTGTACTCAACGCCTCACATTGTCTTCTTCTGTACCATTAAGCTAAACAAGGGGTTACAAAACTTTTCAGCCCGCGACCCCCAAAATAATGGTGCCAGGGACTGGGGACTCCCAGTGACCCAGGAGGTGGCACATTGTGGACAGCCATGCGCACACACCAAGGCCACCAAGGCCAATGCAAATGTGGGCGTCAATACAACACGAAATAACAGCAGCCTAACATCCGGAAAATTATTTTAAAGTAATTTAAGAAAGAATATAAACAGAATTTATACAATAATGGGTTAAATATACAAATTTAAATTATTTAAAAAATTTATTTGTTTTTTGGAAAGCATCTGGAGACACCAGTGTTTTTTTGTTTTTGTTTTTTTGCGAGATGTAAGTATGTTAGGTTGAAGCATGTACGATTTTCAGCAGAGGTGAGAGGGTACAGAGGACATAGGAAGGAACTGAAAGACTAACAGATTGTTGGTTTTGTACAGACAAAAGCAGCTGCTGTAACCTTTCGTAATGCATTGTCATTTTATTGACCGGGCAGCTTCTTTACAGAGCATGCAGAAAAATCAGACAGTTTTATAGTCAAAGCTTCTTTGAGTGAAGCGGAAATTAATCCCCTGTGTTGCATCTACCTTTGCCAGCCTTGTCCTTGGACGGGGACCTGGAGCGTCCCCTGGAGGCGTCTCTCTTGCGTCCACCCTTGAACAGCAAGTTGACAAACGTCTTTGAGCGCTGCAGTGTGCTCTTCTCCTCTGAGTCCTTCCCTTTTTGCTTCTTCTCCTTCTTTTGCTTGATCTCTGTGATTGGATAAGCAGCAGTGAGTCATTTCTGCATCTCAACTGTTCCGTCTTTTAACAGATTTGTTATGCTACCTCCTCGCCTCACCTGCCACAGTGACTTGGCTCTGGGACCTGCTGATTGGTCGGCTCGGCCTGCTGAGAGCCAGCAGCATGGCGGTCTTGGGGGACTCTTTCCTCCCTCCGGTCTCCTCTACACGGATCACCGTGTCTCGGAGCAGGGTGGTCGGCCCCAGGCTGCGCGTGGTATCTGCAGCCGTCCTCTGAGAGGGAAGGTCCGTCTGGATGGCAGTCTCCATTCGCTCTGACTCAGATCTGGACAAATAAACTACCATGATTGTATCTGATGTAGACTGTGAGTGTAAGTATATTTTAAGCATAACTGCAGTGAATGAAAACTATTTTAAGAGAGAAAAAAGGTCAGTAGTTCCCAAAAATAATATGTGGTGTATTTCTCATCATTGCTTTAATATAAACCATGCAGATTTGGGGAAGTAAACAAGCTGCCCCTGACCTCTGGTCCTCAGTAGAGATGCAAACATCCACCATGTCTGAACCAAACGGCAGGCTGGGAGGGAACATGACCTGCGACAGGCCGCTCAGGGAGCTGACCGGAGTCCCAGATGACAGAGACGAGGCTGAGGAGTTGGATTCTGAACCCTGGGAGGAAGATTTCTGAGCACCATTGGCCACTGAGGACGAGCACAAGAGATCATCTGATTAAAATGTATCTAAGCTTATCACCTGCTGTCCTCACAGACAAAGACGCTGACAGAAAAGCTCACATGACACTTTAGATACATACGCTTATTGAGCCACCTGTATTCTGCCACCATCTCCTTATAAGCAGGGTATCGTCCTGCTTCCTGTGAAGATATGGCCACAGATATGCAAATGAGATACAGTGAAGACCTGAAACTTTTATGGGATCACATATTTGATAAAGAGAAACCCAAGAGGCTCTCAGAGATCCCAAACCGCACACTTCCTCCTCCTCCTTCTCCTCCTCCTCAGAGAGAAACATTTCCCTTCTTGTCTTTCTCGTTACCTTTGATAGTTGGGATGCTTTTTGACCCTAGTGCGTGTTTCAGTTTCCACAGGGCAAAAGCAAAAGGATCCTGAGACATAACTTGTACAAAACACGGCTCTAAGCTTTGATCAGCACCTGATCCCAGCTGCCTGGTGAATAATGCACACGGCCTGGCTATTTTTCACAGCGCGAAACCCAAGCTGAGACAGGTAAAGTGAGTGAGGAATATTACGACTGCATGCCAGCTGTCTTCCCTGCCACACAGACCGCCGCTGTGTGGGCCGTGCGGCGACACGACTCAGGTGGTTTGTGTTTGGCTTTCATGTGTGAGAGAATTACAGATGAAAGGTAGGAAACAGGTCAGACAGTTAATGCATGTCAGGTCAGAAATGAAAGAGGAAGCATGTTTTCTAATAACAAAAATGTGGAAAGTGATACAACATCCTCAGCTCTGAACATCTCACATTCAGCTTCTGCTTCATTAAAGGTGAAAGCTGCCATTTTTTTTACTAGTGCTACCTTTTCCAGTAGAAAATATCATTATGCCATTGGATTATAATCATTACATTGGTATTTTCCCATCAAACTGGATTACTTTTAAACTCTGGATAAACAGTTTATGTCATGATGACTTGTGATGTTTGTCTTTGAAAAAAGTAAAATAAGTATTTTTTTAAGGACACCAAAATGTGCATTGAAGACAGAAATTTGTCGATTTTAAGCACAAAAAGGGAGATCTGTTTCACTCAAATTTCTACACAAAGCTTTTCTAAACACTCTAATGGTTTTCTTTTTTATATTTTCTACCATTTCAGCTTACAATACTGTCACATGTGAAAATCTCTTTCTCGCCATCTTGCCTTTGAAGCTCCTCAGAGCAACTTTTATTTTGTGTTGACTGTGGCACTGCGTGTGGACAAAAGCGGTGCTGCTTACTGTCGAAAAAATCTTGTCGAGCGCAAGCATTTGTTTTGGAAGAGAGTGAAAGACACATGCCACTTGTTTGTTTTGTTAAACACAAAATGTTGAAATTATCTCAAGAAAAACATTCGCCAGCCTCCAACCACAGTGCATTGATCATGCTCATCTGTGTGCCGTGTAATGTAGACTGCTTCACGACCAGTTAAAAGTTCCTCGCAGGGATTTTTAAAGTATGGTGCTCAAAAATTGTCGGACACACACTAAGTTAAAAACACAATTTGGAATAGTGCACTTTTCAAGATATTTACAGCTACCCCATTTTTCCTAAAAAGTATTTATGCCTTATGTTACTGAATGTTGCAAGTCAGCACCGTTTGAGAAAACATCGGCCTGCCTGTGGTCATCCCGGAATGTTGCTTTAAACACCTCCGACACTCGACATATTCACACTCAGGCTGCTTCCTCTTCCTCAAGAAGGGGCATCTCAGTAGTCGCCATTCTGAGAGTTTTTCAGTGTAGGAACTGTTGAAAAATAAACGTTATGTTTTCTTAATTTGATTCTTCTACTTTAGGCCACGAACTTACCAATCACACTTTTAAAATGTTTGCGATGTCATGCTGCCTGGCAACGTGGTGCTGCTCTGCGCTATTGTTTTCTTTGCTCTCGAAAACAATGCATAAATATCATTCAGAGGTTTTGAACCACTTTGTGCCGTCTGCGTGTCATCTCCGCTCTCACCTTGATGGTCAGCATGACGTGCGTGTGGCTCTTCAGCACCTCCACAGCATTACTGTGGCTGATGTCCTCAAAGCTCACTCCGTTGGCAGCAAGGATCTGGTCCCCCATCTTTATCCCATTCTGCTCAGCCAGGCCACCAGGATCCAGCCTGGAACAACGAGACAGGAGTGAGAATAAACCGCTCAGTTAATGGTGTCAAGAGATTTTATTTTCCTCTGCTGAAGTTCCTGCCTGGAGACATAGATGCCAAGACCAAACTCCTTTCCCCCTCGGATATTGAAGCCCAGGCAGTAGTCGTCTGAGGTGGTGTAAAGGTGGACGATTCTTTGAAGGGCGCTTCCTGAGCTCGTCTCCGAAGGCGTCCGTCCGCTCTCCTCCACCACCATACGCCTGTGTATCAAATCCACCCTGGAGGGTTTTAAAGTGAGTCACAGTCTGATATTTTATGTCAAGATGAGTTAAAATAAACAGGGCTGTTTTTATTTTTTTCTCACCAGGTAGTTTTCTCTTTGGAGTAGCGGATGCCGGGGACTTTGCCAACACGCCTCACCACCATCCTCAGCCTGTTGTTGCCTGTCAGGACCTTCACAGCGCTGCTCATCGTGATGCTCTCCAGGCTGATCCCATTCACCTCCACCAGTTTATCACCTACGAGCAGGCCAGCTTCCTCTGCGAACAAACAAAGAATAAACAAGTAAACATCAGTGACATCATGTCTCAAAATTCCCTCACAGTTGTAGTCGAGCTCACCTGCAGTGCTGTTGTCCTCCACCTTGCTGACGAAGATGCTGAGGCCGTGTTCGGAGCCTCCTCGCACGCTGAAGCCAAGCTTGCCATCCACACTTTTATCCACTGTGATCGTGTGGAGGTCCTCGCTGTCATCGCCACCTAGAAAAATCACAATGATGCAGCATCAATGGTCACAAATTCCTAGATTATAATTGTGAATGGTCAAACTTGTTTTTGACGATTGATATTACGCTGTAACACCCTTGAGCAGGTCTTAAAATTATTTCAGAGCTCTACAGGATGTAAATATTTCTTTAATCTTATTATTCGTTTGAAGTATTGATTGATAGCGAAATTAAAACGTGGTCAGGCCTCCTCTGAAGAATAAAATGACACTTGTAGATTGTCAGCTATCATTTTATGCTCTACCAGTAACGGTGAACTGAATATTTCCTAATGCTAACCTGGTCTCAGGTGATGATTAATATGCTCTCCTAAGGCCTGAAAAAATGCTTGGACTAGATTTTTAAAATGATGTAATTATGTAGTTTTTCCAGCAGAGGGCGGCCCAGTATTTAAAAAGTAGTAAACAAAGTGTTTTCTGTTCAGTGCACTGATGTTTGGAATAACATTTGTTAAAATGTGAGATATCCTGCCTACATTATGTATTTGACAACCACATTCAGACAACATTAAGTAAAATATCGGACAGCCTATTAGGTATCTGAATTTTCGTGCTCCCTGTTATTGGTTCCAGCATCGGCCCCAAAAATCTCATATCAGCTGGACCCTAATCAAGATGTTTCTTTTTTAATGCTGACTGTGTGCAGCAGTTTACAACCTTCTTTTACATATTTTCATGAGACAAAAAGGTTGGGAACCTCTCAGCGGGTCTGTGTCTTGCTGTACTTCAAGATAGTGAAACCATTCTGCCTCATCTTAGCTAGATCCTGTTTATTTAAAGTAATTCTAGATGCCTAAAAGAAGTAGCAGATATTCTTCTCTGATGTCTGCTGGACTCAAACACCTAAACCAGTTGTGACACGCACAACAAAAGCAGCCAGCCCGGCCTCTCCTCACCATCCACAGGCGAGTTGATGAGGATGACCCG
>JAQLOL010000014.1:6106119-6123298 GCA_029783665.1 Naso thynnoides
AGGCACTTTGTGCTACATGTGTATGAAAAGTGCCATATAAATAAAGTTTATTCTTATTATTATTATTATTATTATTATTATTATTATTATTATTATTATTATAGGGAATGGACAGGAAATGGGGAACAGAGAGGGGGGATGGCATGCAGCAAAGGGCCAAGGGGTGGAATTGAACCAGCAGCGAGGACACAGCCTCTCTGCCCGCTCCACTCTCAAGCCACACATTCGATTACGTTGGATTCAATTTGACAAACATAAAACAAAAGAGAAAGACTTGCAACTCAGCTTGCACATGACTTCATTTGGACTCGATCCCTTTGACTTGAAAATTCATAACATCTTCCCTCATGCCCCAAAACTTAAAAGTGTGCCTCAAATTTATTCCCTAATTTGAACTAAAATTAACACCGTTTATTTCCAGCAAGTCAACACCAGATTTTCATTTATTCTGACTCAACAGCATCCAATCACGTTGCGGGAGAGAATGATGGAAAACTAATTTTACGCAACTTCTCAAGCTGGAAAAAAAATGACACCGATGACAATTTACCTACACAAATGGGAAATTTTTTTTTTGCATAATGCGAAACATGCAGCTCACGTTACAGATGGAGATTTTACTATTTAAATTTTCATGTGATATTGAAACTTGAGAGGGGCTTGTTGTTGGTCTTCACTTCAGACCTGAACGAAAAGGTTTCGAGACCCATTTGCAACGTGAAAAACAATCAATACGGCCCCATCAGCTCTGTAAACATCATACAGTGACTTCAGCACGGCAGAGAGGGATAATCGAACACAGACGTCACGGTGAGATGACATGACGTCACTGGGTATTTAGAAGGGGGAAAGAAAAGTTTAGGCTTTAGAGTCGTGAATTTCACAGAGCACGGCTGTGAAGAGGAGCGTACCTCTCTGCACAAAAATCATCCGGGTCGTCTCACCGCCATGACGACAGCTCCAGACTTGTCCCACAGAGACTTGGCTTTCACGTTCCTCTTCTCTGGGTGGCGAAACGAGGCAAAAAAAGGGGTGGAAGAGTTGAGCAACAGACGGATTTCCTCTGAACAAAAAGCTCGTTTTCCACACAGCCACACACCAGTTCGAGCAAACAGATTAATAACAATCAATAACTTCTTTGGTGGGTCAAGACAAATGCGGACAAACCTCCTGTCAGAGTTTGGAGCTCAGTCTCCTCCAGATGCGTGAGCGTGGCCTGCAGCGGTGCTGTCAGGAACATGTCGGTGATGTAGTTCATAACGCCGGTGACGAGGCCGCCGATGGACGCCACCGCGTTGGTTACGAGCGCCAGGGCCATTCCTGCTCTCTTCTCTCTCTGACGCGTCGGCGCTCAGAGCATCTTGGCCTCTCCGCGGCTAAAAGCGACCCGAGGCTCACGCCGAACTGTTTCCCGAACGCGAGCTCTCCGTGGCGGAAGATGCTGATCAGACGACCTGATGACGCGCAGCTGCGGTTGATGAAGTCTGCCGCCTGAGCCGAGGAGGCTGAAAATTAAATACGGAGCAGTTACGCAGTCGGTCCTCCTTCAGTTCAAAGGTCAGTGGGGAGAACGAAATGTGCGCAGTCATCAGGCTGAAATCTCCCACACGGCGGCAGGAATGTCGCAGTGTTGCGCAATAAAAGCAGAGCTGTAATCTGTTCTGTTACTTGCGAAGTTTTAATCACACAGAAATACTTGAACTGCTCAGCAGACCGATTGTGAAATAAACAGAGTGAATAGACGTCTCATAATGATAAAGTTTATTTTTCACTTCACATTGGCATATTTACAGCTGCACAGCAGACAATCAAACTGCTCTTGTGCTTGTAAGTGGTTGCATCTGATGGAGGATCAGTCCGAGAAAATCTGAGAGCTGCAGCTCCTGCAGAGGTGGAGAAACTTATTTCTGCTCGTCACTGGAAAATGTCTCCTCCGGTTTGAGGCCTTCATCGCTCTGTGGGGCTGAGGATGACCCCAGCTGAGCCCTTTCATCTTCATCGACCTGAAACGATGGAAAAAAAACGTGTGAGTTGATCTGCCTTCGCTCAGGCCTGACTCGTGAACACTTTGTCTTGTTGTCATCCGGCTCGTAGTGTCACGCATCATCTGAACCTTCTGTTTCATTCATCCGCAGGCTTTCCCTGCTCTTCTGCCTGAACTTCAAACATCCTCAAAAGTCTCAGAGCGGTAACTCGTGTGCACAGGGCCAGTATGTCAGCAGCATCACCTTCTCTGCGTGTTGTGTCTCAGAGGAACGAGGGCTTGGTTTGTGTGATGCTTCGGTCGGCTCAGAGTCAGCAGCGTCAGCTTGGTCGACCTCCTGCGAAGCAGTTGCGGGGAAAATACGTCATTTACAAGCAGATGTTTTGTTTCTGCTCTCACGGCGTCTCACATCGAACCATTGCTACATTTTCATCCGCTCTGAACTCTATGTGATGACCTGAATAATCCAGGCAAACGGCTGCACATCATGGCACTAAAGTATCACCTCATCCTCATCTCCGTCGTCTTTCACGTCTGCTTGATTGGTGCCCGCTGTTTTCTCTTCTACGTCGCTGCCACTCGGGTCCACTTCTGTTTTCTCCTCCGCCTCATCGCTCCCCGACTCCTCTTTGCTTTTCACCTCGGGCGTTTCTTTAGACTCCTCTTTGACCTCTGTGCTGAGGGCTTCAGAGACAGAGGAGCCACTGGCTGCGTGACCGATGTTTCTGGCTGACACCAGTCCTTCCTTTAGAACAAGAGAAGCGGATTAAAAGGTGGCTCTACATTAGGGAATGTGAAAAACAAATCAATAAAATACACAAACTCTGTCAAGCATACTTGTACGGACTCTTCCAAAGCCTCACTGATCTTCCGCTCTTCATCCTTGAGCGTGGCGTGGTGCGACACCTCCTCCTCTCCGGCTTTGGCCTGCTCCTGCTCCGCGAGCTCCAAATGGGCCTTTTTCTACAAGTGAGACGATACAACACAAGGCTTGTGACTGTGACTGGGGAAAAAGAGACACTTCAGGACATTTAGTGCCTTTAATATCCGTAGTTTAAAGGCTTGTGAATGGTTTGACCCCCTGACCTTTAGTTTCTTATAAGCCTTTGGCAGCCTCGCGCCTCTGTTAGCAGCATCTGACTGTGAGCTAAGGGCAACTGTGTTTTTGTCGCTATGGCCCTAATAAGCTTTATAGCTTTTCAGCGCTCAGCCTGAGGAGCTTAGACTGTCTAAGTCTGTTTCATCCTTTGCTGCAATCCTCAAAACCAATTTAATGATCAGAGCTCTGAGGGAGTGACAGTGAAGGTATCGGTACTGGCAGTTTAATGGCGGGCAGCAGTGCTCTCTCCAGGGTTAGTCTTGTTGTGGGTGTGTTCATATTCTCAAGTTTCTAGAAAAAAATATCTTGTTTTTTTTGTTTTTTTTAAACCAGCTGTGAAAGCAGGAGACTCAACAAAACCTTTAAGTCTGGAAATGTTGAAATCTTCAGAGCACGGTCACTGCTCTCTGATAAATGGAGTGGAACAGGAGCAGAAATGGAGGGAAAACACAAAGTACTCAGACTTGCGTATAAAACAGTTCTCGATGCACCACTAAGATACTTTAAAATTTGTGTGCGGAAATTCATTTTTCCCACGAACTAACATGGAAATTAGGGAATTAAAATGCTTTTTGAAAAAATACAAAGGAGTAGCCCACACTTTCTAGAGGTAACGCTGTGCTGAATACACACACCAAACACACACGTTTCGTAACGCTGCCCCCTGCTGACAATAAGCTCACACCGCAGCTCACCTCCGCCTCGTATTGAACATTGGCGTTGTACTTAAAAAGCCAGTGAGCCAGAAACAGGATGGGGTCTTCGGGCCGCCGCACGACCACTTCAGCGAGTCCCTCCGCCAGACATGTACCCAGATGTGTCTTTAAGTACTCCGAGTCCATCTTCGGTCTGCGTAGATATAGACAAATAACGCACTTTAACTCCGTGAATGGTAAATATGGGCCAGTAGTCCTCATAAATAATATTACGAAGAGATTTGATTCAAGCTACAATACCTGCTTCAGTCGCACAAACGGGCGTCGCTTAAGTTAACAGGAATTTGTTTTCCTGACTTTTTTTTTTTTTACGTTAATGTCCTACTGAAGCCTAACTTACAGCAAGTAACTCATTCCGCTGTGTTTAATTGATACCGTTGATTAAATTCAACTACGTACTCACATTTTTAACCACCAAACAAGGCTAGAGTATTAAAAAAGACGAACCTTTTTTACCGAGCTTCCGGATGTAACACTTGTGTCTCCAAGGTAACGGTGTCACGTTTTTAACGCTCCCCTCAAAACTTTACGCCAGTTCCACTACCGTGGATGACGCTAACGATAGGACTGCTCGGCCTTCTTCATTCATTCGAAGTGTTTGCAGCGATCATTAAAAAAAACAAAAACAAAAATGTAATAATTGCTTGTCAAAAAATCTTAAAGTCTGATTATTTTAATATAGAAAGCTAAAGAATATACACACTGAAATAGCCTGCTATACCGGCCCTTGTGAATTAGCCTACAACATGCAAATATAAAAAAATGATAAAAATCACAGATATTTCTTCGGTAGGCCTTTATGCTTCACACACACACACACACACACACACACACACACACACACTGTACTGGAAACTGGCGCAGTTTTCCCACACAGGGGAGGAGAAGGTGGGAAAATTTGCAGCAGGCTCCACTTCCAAGAAAGCAATGACACCCAGTTAACATTTGTGATCACAGATATCATTTTCCTTGTATAATCATACTGCACACCTTTCAGCCAAATATAACCTTCACGTCGACAGGAAGACTCACCCAGTCGCTGCACTGATGCCGGCCCGTCCCTCTTACTGGACACAGAGATTCATTAATTTAAAGGGGGAAAAAAAAAAAGGAAAAAGACCGAAACAGCTTTGACAGCTCAATCCAACATCATCAAATGGATCATATGTAGTAAAAACATCAGATTTAAGTGCTTTAGCAGTTGATTTATTTATTTCGGCTCAGTAATCTGCCCTGTGTAAGCCTTGTCTGTAACTCTCAACTTTCTTTAATCATAAAGTGTGTTGAGTATTGAAATTTCTATATTTTCAACAATAAATCTTTACACGTTTTATTTTATTCTGGAGAGATACAAGAAAAGAAGGAAAGAAAGTAAGCAAAAGGTACAGGCCTACCTTTGAATAAAAGGGCAGAAATGCTGCCCTCTTGTGGTTGAATGAGCAGCAGCAACTTTTGGGGGTTTACAAGCAAGTCCAACAACTTTCATTAGTAGGACACGCTCCTTTACAAACCATCTATGCAAACTACTTTGTGATAGGTCTAAGTTACAGTAGACAAACGGTTTATTCATCATGGCAGTGCAAATGGGTTAAGAGTTTAGTCGGTGACCGGCCTTGCACATTCACAAAATATTATGAAATAAGTTTAGGCAACTCTTTGGCAACTGCTTTTGATTTAGACTCTGTAAACTTTGGAAACAGAAACTTGAATTTTCTGTTTGTCTGTGTATGAGTCAGCACACTTTTCAAAAGCCTAGTTTGCCTAAGTCATAGGTTAATAAACACATGGCTCAGCAAGAAATATTTAATGAAACATGCCTCGTGTCCAGTTTTTTACAACGGTAACGTTATTAACAGCCCATGACTCCATGATTTCTGCCGCAGATCTTGCAGACGGATCCGTTCAGAGCAGAATTTCCAGCCGCAGCAGAGGCCCCGTGCTCGTCGTCAGCTCAGCGTCGCAGAGCTGTAGGCGCGCTCGGCCGACGGGAATGAGCGCGGCAGCGACCAGCTGTGTGGGAACGGTGAGCGGCTCCGCCGCTGAAGTGTCAAAGGTCTGACGTGACCCTACCTGGAGCAACTCCTCCGGTTTCACTGCAGGACACCACAGTGCGTCAGCAACAGCTGTCCTGCAGCCCCGCGCTGGCTGCCAGCACGGGAGACTTTAGGCTACGTCCTCAGTGTAAGGCTTCACGGGACACTTGATTGTTTTTTTTTCTCCAAGTTTCTTGGATTCTGTGGGAATATATTTGCTTTACCGTGCAAGGTAACCCGCCACCTGCCTTCTGTTGGCTTCCATGAGTCGCTGATTGGCTGCATGAACCTCAGAAAAATGAAGTTTCCTCTCAGGCTGCAGGTTGTTTTACTTGTAGGTTCCGTTTCGTTTGGCTTTGCTTTGTCGTCACTAGTGGTGGGTTTGATATTTACTTTATGCTTCCCTTTCTCTGGATGAACTGAACGTATTTGGCGTTTTCCTGCTCAATGCAGGGTTACAGTTTGGCTTTTTTTGTGCACTGGTGTCATTTTTTCCCGTTATTTGGACTAAAGTGAATCTTTGCACAAATGACCATTTGGCTGTTTGATGAAGAGCAGTTTCAATTTACAGTTTTATTTAGAAAAAATGTTTTGTTTTGTTTTTTTTCCTGGCCAAAAATGATTTGGAAGGAACTGAATGCAAAGCCCTGTTTTAATATGAGTGCCTTTGTCTAATAATAAACATGAACCTGTAATTGAGCTTGCGGTCAAATTTGGAATTGGTAGATTTATGACTTCTCAGCAGTGTTTTAAGTGTGTGTGAATGAGCAAGCGTCTGTGTTTTAATGTTTTATCACAGTTTGCTGCAGTATCTACAGCATGTATAAGGCAACACTGTGCGTGAGCATCATAGCAGACGTGTCTTCACCTGCCTGGTGAATGTTTTCCTCCATGCACATGGCTGTAATGTCCAGTGTGGACACTTCGCAACCTTCTCAGTCCCCACAATGCCTCCTCCCACAGAGCCAAAGCTTTATTTTTAGTTTGCGTCTTCATGGCAGATGGGCAAGGTACTGTGATGCTGTAGATGCGCATACCTCACCGTTTCTCCACCGTTAATCCATGTTGCCAGAATCAGAGGTGTGGGACTGCAGAGCCAGCCTGGCTCCATGCAGGCAAAGTAGACCTTTGGACACATTTGACGATTTGGACACTGGCGATCACGTTCGAGCCCGTGTTTTGCATCTGCAGCAACAGGATGGCTCCTGCAGTGGAGCCCAGCCGTAGGGCCAATGCAGATTTCAGCGTGGATGAGGGATCATTAGCTGGTGTTTTTAAATTCTTAGAGGGAGATTTCGTTGCATTTTGCATCATTTGTCTTAATATTTGTGATTTATAATCTCCTCTGCACTGCATCCTCCACTTTTACATGTCATCATATACAGTATGTGGTAAATCTATATCTTTGTTGCTGTAAACATTCATAATGGGTTAAGATGTACATGTGGTCTTCCTCTGCCTGAGAGTTTGTGTGTCTCGCATCGCATGTTCTTGGACGCAGAAGGTGTCGGTTTTGAGTTTCTTTCACCAAGTGAGCCCCATGTGACCGCTTGGCCAGGCCTCTGTATTTTCCAGAGCCTTCAAAAGGTAAAATAAGGTTAAAGATGAGTGCAGTTCTTCGTATCAAAATTTACCGTCTCGTTTGTTCTGTTCCTCAAGTCTGCGTGATTGTGAGGTTTGTTGCGATAATGTTTTTGTTTTAACTCCACAGCTCAACATGAGCAGCTCCCTCTGTGTTTTTTTAGCACTTGATTGGCGTTATGAATATGATAATAGCAGCCCCTGGTCCGTCACAAGCTGGATGGAATATCCTCCGTATCACTTCCACATGTAATCTACTCAGATTTCTGTGCAGCGAGTGCAAAGGCCAAATAGGTCAGTTTGAGGCAGTAGAAGTCTGTTTAGAAGGCTGCATCAGACTGTATCAAAGCTCTACATGATTCCCAAAAAGTACATTTACACGACAAATTTACTTTATTTGCCATCTACTTGTTCAGATTTAACACTTAGGACTGTTTATTTGTACCTTAAAGGTTCATATTGTGTCAGTAACATTATATTAATATGCTGTCATTATCAAGGAGACCAAAATGTTTGTGGTGACACGTTTACTTGGCCTTGGATCGTCCAATAAAAGTCTGGATTTATAAATCAGCAGGCCTATATGTGTCTGTTGGCCATCTGACTGCATGAGGGAGATTACACAGGGTCTTCACAGCTCCTCGGTATGCGGCGACAGAGGCATACCACGAATGACGGCAGCTGTCCTCTTAGCGGC
The DNA here is from genome assembly GCA_029783665.1 of Naso thynnoides. Lineage (NCBI taxonomy): Eukaryota > Metazoa > Chordata > Actinopteri > Acanthuriformes > Acanthuridae > Naso > Naso thynnoides. The sequence goes on from JAQLOL010000014.1 coordinate 6,114,230, forward strand.
AACATAATGCATGTAGGGATATACGGCGACTAAGTCTACTGTGCACTCATCTGATAAAGACATCAAAGGGGCTTGACCCTGAGGAGTTGCTGAGGCCAACGAACACGCTGATCACTTTCAGTCTGCTTTGGCACTGCATGCAGCCCAGACTTTTAAATGCATCATACAAAGACACGGTGGAGAAGAGGAACAGGTGGAGGGGTCTTTTTTAATGTGGCTCTCTACAGAGTTTGAAATACAAGGTTAACTGGTGGGTGACAGGGTGTTGAAGCAAGCTGGGAGAGAGCGAACTGTGGTGTTGCGATTTGACCCCGTGAGAAAAAAGGGGGAAGAGGAGCACGGCAAATGTCAAAGGACGTGTTGATAAAAGCCCTTGTTTGCTCTGTGGATCTGTTGTTTACAACTTGACCACATTCCAGGAGTGGTTTGTGCTGTATAATGAGGGGATGGATATGTCTGAACCCCTGACACCTTCAGGAGTCCAGCCTGTAGGTCATTAAAATTGATTAAATTATTAGATTTTCATACCACTTCTTCAAGCATGGCTTCAGATTAACGTTTTCTCGGTTAAAATCACCTCCGTGGCTCAGGACAGCTTCTATTAAGATGACCGTGCCTGCTCATCTCCAAGATAATCGATTGGCTTTATCCGCCAATTTGAAGGCCTAAGACTCAAGGAATCAGAAAACTATTGAACTAAAGAAGCCAGCGCACTCTCTCTTCCTGTATGAACTTGGCTGCCGTCTTGACAAAAGCCAAAAATGAGTTTGGTTAGTTTCCGGAGGTGAATATTGGCATTCGCATTCCACAGCCGGCTAGTGTAACCAAGAGTTGTCTACATTACCCCGTCTATATCCTCTACTGGAATGTCACGGGTCACATGGCCTTCACTGACATGCAAGCTGATATATATATTGCTGTCGTGGAAGACTTCTGAAATCTAAAGTCACCCCCCCACCCCCTTCCTCAGCTTGCCACCTGTCCACAGTGTGACTGAATGAGTAATATAATGTAAAGAGTTGGTTGTCTTCAGCAAGACTCTTAAAATCAAACCAGAGCTCAGTGTGTCACTTACAGCAGATGCTGGTTTGGAGTATCGATGACGTGTAGCAAGCAAAGCATTGCAGGGCTTTGAATGGTGGGTATGAGCACATTTTGCCAACCTAAAAACTCAGAAGAATAAAGACATCGCAATTTCTATTCTTAAAACAGACTGCATGTTCACGTGTTTGTGTCCATCGTAGGCCTAGGCGATACAGCTGGAAAACCTGTTATGATAATCAAGTTTCATATCGGACGATATCGATAATTATTGATCGTGTAGGTTGTGTCTGATGACTTGTTATGCAGTCTGAGGGGTGGGAGTAACTAGCACCCGAGTGTCAGAATAGAGACACTGAAGTCACACAATAACACAAACTCACTGATCGAGGTTAGGACCCGATCAATATATCAGTTTGCTGATATTAATGCCCAGTATCGGCTTATTGCAGATATATCTGTATCAGCCTATATGTTCTCCAATATGCACTGATGTTAAAATTGTTTTTTAGGATCTGCAAAAAGGCTTTGACTTGTGAGTTGTTATGGTGTAAATACATAGTTTGTCCTTTATTTTACATCTGATAGGTGTCTATTTCCTGCCTCCATTCCATATCTTTTTCAAAAGTATTTGCAAACTGCAGTCAGCCAATATTATATATATAAAAGATCATTCAATGTATGGGATATCTGAATTTAATTGCTACCCAATATCGGTGTTGGCATTGGCCTTAGGAATCTCATATCGGTCAGTCCCAAGTCGAGGCAGCGGTAGACCGCCAATGCCCTTTTTCTGCAAGAAAAAAATACTGTTTTTGTCACTTGAGTCTAGTGTTTTTAAAGAGAGCATAAATGAATTCAACTGCTTAAGTTTTCCCGCTGAGAAGGACTGTCTGACAACAAGGGTGAGCGCTGTAAGTTTTCAAATACAGACTATTCTTAAACTGTTAACTTAAAATGTTGATCTTTTTAAGTAGGCCTTTTTTTTTGGGTAGGTTGTCACCATCCAAAGCAGTTCATTGCTCAGCTTCCTGTTCTGGTACTCCTGCTGCTTCTCTAAATTGGGGCCATGTCAACAGCCATCTAGTTATACACTTACTATGGATAAGTAGCTCATGCCTCAAGCCCTGGCTCTAAAAATGGGAAACAAACAAAGTGACAAAGTGAGAAAACCACACAGCACTATTCCAGCCATTCAACAACAAGGTAACCAGGTGTGCGAGCTGTGGCGGCCGTAGCTCAGGCTGTGCATTTATCAGTGGGCTGGCGGCCTGGCTCCTCCAGTCTGTACTTACTTGAGCAAGACAGTGTGAGTGAGTCAGCTGGCACTTTGTATGAATGCCCCTGCTTTTAGTGTGTAAACGTGTGTGTATGACTGCTGACGTGCAGTGTAAAGTGCTTTGATTAAAAAGCACAGTCAATTTATTTTCAAAACGCTGCTGTCCGAGTCCTCACTAAATCCGATAAAGTGGATCACATCACTCCAGTTCTCAGGATTTTACACTGGCTTCCTGTGTCTCAGGGAATAGATTTCAAAAAAATACTGCACAAAGCGCTGAATGGTTTCAAGCCTAAACACATTAGTGATCTTCTACAATGTTATGAACCGTCCAGACCCCTCAGATCATGTGGGACAGGTTGACTGTCCGTCCCGAGAGCTAGAACTAAACATAGTGAAGCAGCGTTTAGTTTCTATGCACCAAATATGTGGAACAAGCTCCCAGAAAACTGGCGGGTCTGCTGAAACCCTCAGTGCTTTTAAATCAAGACTGAGGACTTTTATGTTTGCTGCTGCCTTTTATTAAGTTTTTTCTTTTTTTTACCCTGCACTGTAACTTTCTTCTTGTGGTATCTTATTCCTCTTTCATTCTGCTTTAGCTGTTTTTATTTCATTTTCTCTCCGTTTTTTTTTTACTTGTTTTAATAATGTGTGTTTAAATGTCCTTTTATTGTGTTTTATGCTTGATGTGAAGCACTTTGAGTTGCTATGTGCTATGTAAATAAACTTGCCTTGCCTATAAATAATTGAGACTCAAAGACATAATATATAAGTTTTTCACAAAAAAGGAACGTTTTTACAAAGATCTGAAGAAAATAAACTGAATCAGGGAAGCGTTTTCCTTTCCTAACAATCATCTCCTTACCCCTCAGGTGTCTCTTCGAGCCCCAAAGTTTGAAAAAACTGGGCATAACTACCTGACCATATCTAACACGCATAAACTAGCTCCAGCTCGAACGGTAAAATGCTGCACACTGACCCACAAGTACGAACAGTCCAAGGATGTCTCGGTCACAACAGCCCTTTTACTGCAAGATTAGGTCTTTTGCATTTGAAACTTCAAGTGCATTTTGTTATTTTTGTGAGACTCTGAGTGCAGGACTTGTAATGGAGTATTTTTATATTTCATTTTACTCATAAAAGATCTGCTTCTTTTACCAGTGTCACAGGACTTGTTTTATGATGAGTATAAGAGTGATACGAAGAATCTATTTTGACTGATACTGAATATCACACTCTTGCCTGGACTCTTGGCCCTTGTGTGGGCAGACACGAAAACAACACGGTGGCAAAAAGTATTATTTACCTAAGCGAAGGGGGAGACAAGGCAACAACCTCTTCAGGAGGACTTTTTTGAGATTGGCAGGCTTTCAGCTAAGGGACTGAGCTTCTGATGGCTTCAGCAGTAAGGGTGTGATGTAATGCAATCAGGAAACGTTCCCCATAAGCCATGAGAAACTCATCCATTCGTAGGATGTGTATTTTAAGGTTGGCTCATGGTCCAGGGCGACGGGGCCCACGGCTCCCTGAATGGGGGTTTTGAAACGGGATGGTGGGGCTTTGAGAGTCATATGAAGGGAGAAGGTGCAGGGCTGTCCAGGTTGCCTTTTGAGCGAATAGCAAAGAAAACTCTAAATAGACAGTGTTTTGTTTTATTTATTTTTTTAGGATGAGGTCAATTCTGACCCATGTAGTATTGCTGCCTACACAGCAAAGAAGTCTTGTCTTTTGTGCTCGTGAGTGATTGTGAATGCAGGCTCTGATGAGTGACAGTGTTAAGACGGAATGACTGAAGTCTGCGTTGCATGAAAGGGGGATTCGAGCCACAAGTGTCACGTAGCGGGGCGGTGGTGGGGCGTTATAAAGCGGCGTTAAGGGTGCAGAGTCGGAAGCTTAGTGTGTTTGGGGCCCCATGTAAAATAGAAGGCAGTGGAGAGAGGAGGCGGCTCGGTAAGATAAGTTGGCCTGCTGTCCTGTTTATCGGTGGGATGTGAGGCGCAGAGCAAAGGCTCAGCCAGGAAGGAATGAGCAGAGTCATCGCGCCTCTGTAACACGACGCTCTGTCTTGATTGCCTGTAGCAGCTGGGCAGCCACCGTATCTGTGCGAACGTGTGCGTCTCCTCGCAAGTGTGGGAATGCATCATTTTCTGTTCAAGAGAGGCGATTTGAAGGAATTTTATCCTTTCCATAACATGTGATTCATGTCCATCAATGCAGGACTGGGTGCTATGGACAAAATCAAATATCGCAATTTTTGACCAAATACCTCGATATCGCCTCAACATTGAAGGAAGGACAGTTGGTGCTTTCACAAAATATGAAGGCAATGAGACTTTTGTTACATAATCATCTTTTTTGTATGAAAGTATTGACTGACTAAAAATATAAAAGGAAGCATATGTAACATTTTAGCACCAATTACAGTGCAGCTCCTCACTTCAGCTCTCATGACTTTATTTAAATGTGGCTAAAAAATGTGTTACAAATCTGCTTTAAAACATCAGATCCTGTGTTTGTGAAGGATCACAATAAGTATCGGGGCCCAACCAATATGTGATTTTTGGAGCCAATGCCAATATTAGGGAGTAAGAATAAAGAATATTTGATGTATGTATGTGCTTTTTAAATACTTGTGATAAATATATGTATTAGAGGTGGGATCTTACATACTAACTAAATTTACTCCAAACATCATTGCACAAAACAGTAAACACTTCACTTATTAATTCTAAAAACTTGTCTGTTTTGAGACCTTATGCCTGTGTTTTTTGTTTGGTTTTTTTTTAGTCTCTGTTTTGAGCAAAAAGAAAAAAAGAGAAAAAAATTGTTGCAGGTGTGTTGAATGCCAAATTTTGATACCTTGTAGAATTTTGGTAGTTGATCTGTTTTCTGATGTGTTTTGCTGAACATTGTGTAATCAAACAACTTAAATTTAATAGATTGCATGTTTGGTTGAGTCGTTTTGTGATTTTGTCATCGCAGTATTTTCAAATGCAAATCAAAGCTGATTAATTTCATTCAAAGTGATGATTTGTGCATGTTATTGATTATTAAAATACTTCTTGTGAACTGGTTGTGAAAATACATAGCAGTAATCAAGTAAACTTTGGGGGAATTTGTGAGATCTTTTGTTTTATATTGGTTGGTGTGTCTATCCTACGAGTATTTCATTAGATTCTATGAAGCGGATGAAAAAAGAAGCGCTTAATTTATTCATTTAGAGTCCATGATAGGAGCCCAACCTCAGCTGCTCCGGACGAAAGCAGACTGGTTGCTAAACACATCAAAGGAAAAGCAAATGCCACTTGGAATTGATATGTGGCGTCTGCTAAGCTAATAAGTTATCTGAAGTCATGGTGTGTTGAGAACGGTGGGAAGCTCCACGTTTTCATCCTGTGTGATAGATCTGTGATCAGTACCAACACTGACGACACATATGGAGACTCAGCGGATCTCAACGTTTTGGCTTTAAACCCCTTCAGACAAAGCTGCGCCTACATGTGAAACCCTCCTCACAGGTTTATGATATCAGTAGGATTAAAACAGACTGTTATCAGATTGTTTTATTTAGTTAATTCAAGCAAGAAAAGGAGAAACCATCTCACACTTTTGCAAACAAAAGCGAGAAAAGATTTATTTGGGGATTTTTAAGCTCAATCTCAATTTCTAACTCTCAAAATGTGAAAAATTGCTTTATCACATCTGCATCACACCAATGCTGAAGGGATTAGGAAATCACTTGACTAATTGATCATCAGAAAATTGAATGGTAACTGGTCATTTAAGGTCATTTATAGAGTAAAACTACCAATCTGATGAGACTTATTGTAGGGGTTAAAGTGCTGACCATGAACCATAACATCTCTTGCATCCGTGCTGGGGCGTTTGCTGTTTTTCTATGTCCTTCTCTCTCTCTACGTCCTTTTCTCATCATCCCTTCAGTTGTCACCTTTCTTATTAAAGGTGTACAATACCAAAAAAAATACCCAACATTTATGTATTTTCATGTCATTGCAGATTGAAACCTTTGGCTTTGTAAGACCCACTAAGCAAATAAGGTACATTAGGAATTTGTTGTAATTTAAGAAAAAGGATTATTCAGGTTGATCAAAAATGAGAGTAATGATCATTTCTGTTCACTGAGACTGGAATCAGAAGTGTCTTAAATTATATAATGTGGATATAACATGTTAAAATCCTAAAAAGTACCAATGTGCATAAATTGTTTTGTCTTATTAGTGAGACCCATTTAAAAAGTGTACTGTATCCTGTGCATTTGCATCTTGTCCTTCCTCCAGCACTTTTTAGGGAAACCCCGGTGTGGCGGTATCTCTTCGCGATGCAAAGATGGCGACCCTGCTCCCTCCCCCAGGCACCGACGTGTTCCGCCGCTTCACCAGGGAATCGCTGGTGGAGATCGAGAGGCTCAAGGAGGAAAGAAAAAAGGCTGCACAAGTAGGGGGCCATGAGGAGGAGAAGAAGGAGGAAGAGCTAGAGGCCCCACATGCTGATCTGGAGGCGGGCAAGAGTCTGCCATTGATCTATGGAGACCCTCCACCAGAGCTGCTCAACACACCTCTGGAGGACCTTGACCCCTTCTACAAAGCACAGAAAGTCAGTGAGCACATCTGGAAACGCTCTCAGTGTTTAATAAGCTCGACTTTGTCCTTACATAACCTTGTGACAGGATGTATTACTTAAATATCAGTTATTACAGCTGCATACAGTATCTCTTACGCAATGTATTTGATTTCATTTGTGGTATGTGTATGTTACCATTAAATGTTTAAGTGTCATTTCAAGATTGTCATCACTGAATATTTACTGAGAAGTAGTAAATATTTTAGGATGAATTACTTTCTCACATCTTTACAGAGACTTTCCTTTTTTCTGTTTTTCAGACATTCATTGTGATCACGAAAGGAAACACAATCTTCAGGTTCAACGCTGAACCGGCTTGCTACATTCTGAGCCCCTTTAGTTTGGTTAGAAGAGGAGCCATCAAAATTCTCATACATTCATATCCTTTGAACTATGGGGTGTGATTGATAAGTTCATGGCCTCATGCAGAATAGAATGAGTTAGGCCTCTACAGCTCTCGTCACATGCTCATGTGACATCCACATCTGGGGATGCACGATAAAGATTTTTTTTCAACAGGTTCTGTTGTCTGATTATTATCTGTTTATGCATTACGTGCATCAGTTCAACTCTTTGAGTGATTATGCAGAAAGTTTCAAATAAATAACATTTGTGGTGTTTCTGATTCAGGTCATTGAAAATTGAGTTATCACTGTCTAAGAAAATGGACATCAGCCTTCATGCAGTCAGTTTCCCTGCTTAAATCAAGATTAAAATGAATAACTTTCAAATTTAATCACTGAAATACGCATGCATATAACGTAGAGGCAGGTAATTTAATGGTAATCAGTATCGCCTGAGAAAAGTCCTTATCGTATATCTCTAGATGTAGATGTTGAGTTATAAACAAATCAGGAAAATATCTTCTTATACATAAAATGTCCATTTATGTTTCCTTAATCCTGAATTAAATTATTTAGCATGTTTATCATGATAACAATTCTATCAAATTGTGTATTCATGACGATGAGCAACCCACCAGCATGGAGTAAAACTGTTGAGTAAGTACTTCATCATTCACTTTGGCTTTCAGTCGTTCCTGTGCTAGTACATTTAATACTACTTATACAAACCTTTCATACAATTTCTCCCCAGGTATGTCTTTACCGGTATCTACACCTTTGAGGCAACAGTCAAGGTGTTGTCTCGAGGTTTCTGTGTTGGATCTTTTACATTCCTTCGCGATCCATGGAATTGGCTGGATTTCATGGTGATCAGCATGGCGTAAGTATCTTTAAGGTACTTTAATTAAACCATGCACTTGCACTTGATATCAGAATATTATCCACATTTCCACTGCACTACAACCCCAGGGACTTGGCTTTAATGTCTACTTCCATGGCTTGGATGCCCCAGCATATTAAGTTAACCTTGGCTGTAGGCTAAGAAACAAGGAGAGAGGGCCTAACATAGCTGTGACCCTCCTACGCTAAGGACCTGGATTGCTTTGGCCTGGGAACATTGCACTTCGGCCAGCTCTGCCTGTGGTCCAGTTTCATCTTTTATCATCTGAACTCCACCACCGGTTAATTTTATTAACATGTAGACAAAACTCAAAAACTTAACTTGGCGACAAAAGGAGAGTTTTTCTCCAACAGTCTTTCTCTTAGGGAAACTCAGGTTCTCTTGTCTGGTGTCTCCCAGCTGATCTTCCCTCACATTCATCAGCTCAGCCCCTCCTTGTCAAATTCATAATAGCAATGACTGGGTAGGCCCACCCCCTAGCCTGACAGTCATACAGGACAGACATTTGAGAGGCAGTGCTGTGACAATATACTGATAATTAATTTAAATTTGAGTGCTTAAATTAGTGCTAAACAGAACTGATGAGAAACACAAAATATTTTTGAGACAACTTATCAGCAAATGTAAATAAAAATAATGTGCAGATTTGTGTGTGTGTGTGTGTGTGCAGGGGTGCTGGTGGGTATTATATACTTGTGAGTTTTAACTGAGACGTGTAAGATGACCACATGAATTTCCGCCTGTGGGATAATAAAGTTTACCTTGACCTTGTGCGGCCTTTTGTATTCATATTGTAACATTTTTAAATAGTAAATTATATATATATATATATATATATATATATATATATATATATATATAAT
>JAQLOL010000014.1:6126305-6137282 GCA_029783665.1 Naso thynnoides
AGTAAACAACAAGAAGTGTCGAGTTCCTACAGGGAATGAAGAAATACACGAGGATTAGTTGCAGGTTATTGGGGGAGATGCTATAATTTGATTTCCAAATGCTCAGATTAACAAGCACTTGTAAACATTATACGCTCATTTATCCAGGGCCAATACAGTAGCATTGTCTTGAGCGCGGCATAGTTGGGCTAATCACATTGTGTGCTGGAGAAATCCCCGTCAACATTCAGTGTCACGCCCTTGTGGTGTAAAGCTTTCGCTATTTCAGCTCAACTGTAAGTTGGCACAGGCAAGGCATGAATTTAATGTAGACAATCATTGACTCTGTGTGTTCTTTAAATCAGACAATCTAAACCTTTTGTAAAGGCCCACGTTTGGTTCTTATGAAACAATAAGTAGATTTAAAAAAATAAAAAATAAAATGACAAAGTAAAGAGAGCTGAGCTGGTCGTAGGTGTTTAGCTGTTTTGTCTGATATCAGACAGAACTTCTAGCTCGTTACACTCGGTTTTCATCTTCAAATAATCATCAAAAGATGCCGCATAGTGTAGTTTGACTGTTAGGAAACATTTACTTAAATGGCAGAACAGGTTTTGTCTTTACCTGATGCTGTGTTTGGATTGTTTTACATCAATAAAAGAACAACATAGCTTGGGTAGAAAACATCTGGAAATCAAGCTAGCTGTAGCATGAGACTCTTATGGAAGCAACACTGCTGCACCCTCCCCTCCCTGTATTTTGCTCTGTAGCTCCGCCCCTCACTTTGCTTGTGGGTTTTTTTTTTTTTTTTTGTTGCACTCTCTGTTAAATAATTGTCTCAATACTTCGGTTTTTGAATTGCTTTGCAGTTGCTGCTAAACTGAAAGAGCAACTTTTCCTAATGGGTTGTCCACCATTGTATCAGGATTTCATGAGCTGAGGTGACATGATTGCACATCTATCTTTCTAGAGCAGCCAGTAGGAAGGCGTGGTCAATGAAATGAGCCCTGATTGGCCAAAAAGTGTCCGTCATGGTCTTCGTTTTCTAAACTTTGAATATAGAGCCGAGGAGAGGTGGAGAAATCTGCTTTTCTTTCAGACAACCTGAATTACAATATGCTGCAAGGTTATTATAGGATTTTTTACCCAGTGACACCAAAAATAAACTGCCTTTAGATATGTTGTAAAACTGGCTTTGTAAATGATCCTTTTGTTAAAATTTTTATCTATTTAGCAAAACCATGGCCTCCACTGCCCGGTAGGTGGTGTTTATATGCTCACCAGAGGACTGTGGATTAGTGGTTAAGAAAGGCTGCTTTTAATGTCTGTAAACTTTTACAGACAAAGAGCTGGCATGCTCAACTCAAAAACTTCTCAGAGGCCATTTTGAGAAGAAATGAGAATTTTCTTGTATGAGAAGTCAGTGTTTTGATGATTAACAAAGTTATATTTTGATAATGTTAATGTCCTAGATTTGCTTAACTTGGGCCTCTCTGTTTCTTTTCTTTTTTCTTTAGGCCTATGTCTCATGATGGACAATGTTTTGTGATTGATCATCTTGTGTGGTGATCTTTTGGGACGAGTTTACTTTTCATATCATGTCTGCTGTTAATGATGATCACACCCATTTTCCTTTGTGAATCACTGAAGAAAGCCGAGTGCTGAAATGCATTCGTTTCCAGGAGCTGCTGCCAATATTAAAAGTTATAGCTGATGTTTTCATGCTTACAGTGTCTGTAAACTACCTGACTTTTTTCCTGTCTGTCTCTGTCTAGAGTTGGAGGAGGCTCAGAAGCCATGTCCACCTGGCTGGTACAAGTTTGCTGACATGTTTCTGAAGTGGGACTGCTGCGAGCAATGGGTGGTCTTTAAGAAGTGGGTGCTCTTTGTGGTGATGGACCCTTTTGTCGACTTGGCCATCACCATCTGCATTGTGCTCAACACCCTCTTCATGGCCATGGAGCACTACCCCATGACCCCAGAGTTTGACAACATGCTCTCAGTGGGGAATCTGGTAAATATGCACCTTATTAAGTCTAAATCTTGTGGCAGAAACGTTCTCATATATGAAAAAAGATTTTGTTAGTGCCTGTAAGAGAAATGTATCCCCCTACAGGTTTTCACTGGGATCTTTACAGCAGAAATGTTCTTCAAACTAATCGCCATGGATCCATACTACTATTTTCAAGTCGGCTGGAACATTTTCGACAGCATCATTGTTACTCTCAGTTTGGTGGAATTGGGGCTTGCAAATGTCCAGGGCCTGTCTGTCCTCAGGTCCTTCCGTCTGGTGAGAAACAATCATTGAACTTCATTTGCATTAGCAACGATAAGATATCTAAAATAGTTATTCACTCTGTCTCACTGTCTGTCCTGTGTTGGAGACAGCTCCGTGTCTTTAAACTAGCCAAGTCCTGGCCAACGCTCAACACGCTGATCAAGATCATTGGTAACTCAGTAGGCGCTTTAGGAAACCTGACTTTGGTGCTGGCCATCATTGTCTTTATCTTCGCCGTGGTGGGTATGCAGCTTTTTGGCAAAAGCTACAAAGACTGCGTGTGCAAGATCTCCACAGAATGCGAGCTGCCGCGCTGGCACATGAATGACTTCTTCCACTCGTTCCTCATCGTGTTCCGCATTCTGTGTGGGGAGTGGATCGAGACCATGTGGGACTGCATGGAGGTGGCCGGAGCTGGGATGTGTTTAGTTGTCTTCATGATGGTCATGGTCATTGGAAATCTAGTGGTGAGTGCTACTACTGTTCAGTCATGACTGCTCCCCGTTTAAGACAAACAAAAAACAGAAGGAGCCTGTGATGGTTGGTGATGTTTTGCCTCAGGTACCAGAGAGACGATGAAGTAAAATTCAGAAAGGCCAGTTTTAGGAGTGGATTAATAAGACTAAAATGCTTATTGGATGCCAAAACACTGCATGGAAATTTATAACAGTACAAGACAGGATTCTGCCCGTCTCAGCAGTGTATTGTTAACTCCTCAGCTGAGGGATGCCAAGGACAGACAGACACACCTGACGAAGACAATAGTATCCACCAGAATTTAGTTTATATTCGCATATTTTGAAGCATCAAACTCTGGATTAAAAGACTAATATGTGATATATTATATTCCATATGAATATTGCCATATTAAAACAGCTGGACTAGTGTCACCAGTGTCTGGATGTTTTGGATAAAGAAGCGGCAGAGTTCGTGATGCTTAGTGAGGAATCCTGAGCGTGCCGAGTATGGAAATACTGTTCCTGACATTTGATCTTGGCTTCACAGAACAAGGACGTACATATAATACAGATGATCACTCTCAGCCATCTTTTCAGCATCATATTTAATGACTAGAGCCCAAACCATTTCCTGTTAGGTTATTCATAGAAATGGAAAGGAAATGGCTCATCGTCAAGCTGACAAAAGTATTGCATTGGCCGCCCTGTGCCAAAGTTATCATGGCTTTTTGTGTCTCACACCGATCCCCCAACCCTCCACCCTCACTCCTGTGTATCCTCACCTCACACATACCATCCACACCATTTCCATTGACACAGAGGCAAACAGAACAGTTACACACTTCATGGGAGGAGGTTTCTATTTAAATCAAATGACTTGAGCCACCAAACAGTGGTTTTGACCTTGAGTATGTGCTAAGACCTGTCTCAAGTCAGCATGCTGCCACTGAGGGAACAAACACAGACAGCTGAGCGAGCAGAGCTCAGGTGGCAGGGAGACTGGGTGTTAAGGAAAAGTCATTTGATAGCAGATTGAACCGTAATTGATGAAGAGGTAATCATACTGGGCCATCAGCACCACGGCACAGGGGGCGGAGTTGATATAACTTTCATGTTTGGGAGTGCATACTGATAATTTGTTTGTAAACTATGTTTGGTCATGATCAAAACTGCTCCTGTATGCATTCTTAATTGACTTTTGGAAACCTTGTTTTTGCCTTCCCGTCTGAACCCGATCATGCCCATTAAATTTTTAAAACTTTTTTATGTTGCTTTAAGAGCTAAGACATTCATTGTTAAGAAGATGTAAAGTTCTTTCTCAGAGTTACCATGGTTACTGATGGTTAAATCTACAGCTATAGCTAGTTAGCTTATCATACAGAAGGAGGGCAGGGGAAAACAGCTAGCCTGGCCCTATCTAAAGGTAACAACACCCACTAATTAATATATTTCATTTGTATTTTGTGCACAACTGACAATTGTATGGCAATCTAAAAGTGACAAAATGACAAAAAAAATCATTGAGTCTGGTCAAGTAATATTCCCACACATAACCCTCCATTAAGTTGCTGGTAGGTCTTTTGTTTTAACCTCTGGAACAGTCAAACTGTTTCTCTTTTTTTCAGACTTTACACCAAGCTAAGCTAAACTGATAAGGTTAGTTGGCTTGCCTTAACCATAAGAGTTTGGTGGCTCTATCTCCTGGCAAGACAACACGTCAGCTGTCAAGATGTCAAACTATGCCTTTAAGTGAAATGCAGAGTTTCTCTCTTAAACACTACCTGAAATCCTCTAGCAACTGGGAAAACACCTGAGTGCTACAATTGATTTTGCTTCCCCATTTAAAAGCCAGATCTGTTTTCACTCCGCCACGGCGCGCCTTGTGTTTTGTGCAGCTCATAATTTTCCATTAGCCTTCTTTACTGATTCACAGCTCCGACACTGGAATGACAGAGATCAGCCTGACGCTGGCCTGTGTAACCATGATATCCCGCTAAAGCTAAGACATAGGAACCGAGAAATTGACTAACAGGTTTGGAATCTAAAGATAGCAGCGTCTGCAACAGGGGGCAGAGGACATAATATTTATCAATGTGCCGTCACAGAACTGACTTGACCTATAAAGTGTGTTTGAGCTTGGTTCAGCAATGTTTTTTGACTTTTTTTGAGAAAGATATTAATGATCATTTACTTTATATCCATTTATCACAAACTAAAACATTTCTAGATATTTCATAAACTGTAGCGGCATAGTAAGTGAGGACCGTGTGCATTTGTCATCACCTTCACATGTCTCTTGTCAGGTATTGAACCTTTTCCTGGCCTTGCTGCTCAGCTCATTCAGTGGAGACAACCTCTCAGTAGGGGACGATGACGGAGAGATGAACAATCTCCAGATCGCCATCGGCAGGATCACGAGGGGCATAGACTGGTCCAAAGCGTTAATCATTCAAACGATCCTGCACATTCTTGGCAGAAAACCCAAGGAGCCTGAGGAGGAGCCGCCGGATGATGGGGACGCTAAAATGGAGGAAATTGAAATGAACCACTTGGAACCTGGTCAGAATTTCAAAATGGCCGATGGGATAGCTAACTGTTTGGTTGAAGGCCGGCCTTCGGGGTTTATAGTAGACGGAGAACACAGTCTAAATGTGCCGATCGCACTGGCAGAGACAGACTCTGAAATCCTCGGCGAGGATGATGAGGATGATGAAAATGATGCTGAGAATGCTGATGACTCAGAGATGACAGATGAGAAAAATGACCAACTCTATTTGGCAAGTACAACAGATCATTCAGCACATGCAAGTTCACATGCACTCGCAATACATCATCCAACAAAAGCATATATGGAGGTTTCACAGAGATCACTTTTACATTGAATAAATATAATTCCAGGTCTCTGAACACAGGCTGACCTCTACGACAGGATGGATCATGGTTTGTCTTATAAAGTAGTTGACTTATTTTCATGATGGACTGCAGCCTCCTGCCTGAGGAAATTGTCTTTAAAATTTTCTGTCCATGGTGGGAGAGGTGGGCCTCAATCTCAAGAGGGCCTGACTGATATTGGATTTTTAAGGCCAATGCCATTACTGATATTGGGGAACATTAAAATTCTGATATCTGATGAACTGGCCGATATTATAGTCATATATATCGGCTGAATATGGTTATTGAAATTACGATAGGTAATGAAGGCAGGATATCTAACATTTCATTTGGTGGCCCTCTGCTGGAAAAGCTATGTAATTACACCATTTTAAATTACTAGTGCAAGTGTTTTTCTAGCCTTAAAAATAGTTTTATTATCAGGGCACATCAGTGAACATATATGCCGATACCAGTATATCTGCTATAGGCCAATACCGGTTGATAATATTGACAAACCAATGTATCGGCTAGGTCACTCAGACGTTTTTCATTTTTATCATCAACATTATTTCCGCCAACCTTATTGTTATATTAAATTTCATTGTCTTAAATAATTCTGACAAACTATGAACTGAGCAGATGTATGATCAACCTGAATAAGTGAAAATACCTGTGCACGAGTCGTTATGATTGCTCTATGTAACAACCCTTCTCACCCATATTCTGGCTATTTAAAGCTGATATGCACAAAGTCTGTGTTGCCTGCTTACAACAATAAAATAAATAAACAAATAGACAAATTGGACAACAAATCAAAAAAGATGCCCAGATGTCAGTCAAGCAACATCTGTAAATGGCCACAACAGGTCCAATCAGGCAACTGCCCTCTGCAGGGCTTTAAACTAATCAAAAGCTAATCGATGGCAAAAATTTGTATTTTGAAAAAAGAAACTTAATGCAAAATATTTCTGTTTGCTGCTTACAAATGCTTAGGGTTCATCTTTTTTATTCCTGTGCTATTTTAGGAGAACAGAGACGATGGAATTAGCATGCTGAGAGGAGCCAAAGTGAGTAGCTGTGCATGAACAAAAGCAACACTTGTTGCCAATTAAAATCCTCATCTGTAATTTGATCGATGTCAAGGTCTTTACTTATTACAATATTCATGAGGAAGTCTGCCCAAAATAAATGGGAAACAAAATCATCATGTATATATTTTGCACGGTGGCTTTATAACTGAGCTGTGACTGTAATTCTTGACTAGCTTATGGGTGCTTTGAATGATGGGGATTCTTCAGTGTGCAGCACAGTGGACTATCAGCCACCTGAGCCTGAACCAGAAGAGGAAGAAGAGGAAGAGCCAGACCTGGTGGAGCCAGAGGCCTGCTTCACTGACAGTATGAACAACCACTGTAAAACAACCCAATTTAACCCTGAACTGTTAACTAAAATCTGACATCTTTTGTAGTAACCCTGAACATTTGATTTTCCTCTTCCCTGAGACTGCGTGACACGCTGGCCATGTCTGACAGTGGACATCAGCCAAGGTAGAGGCAAGAAATGGTGGAACCTCCGCAGGACCTGCTTCACTATTGTGGAGCATGACTGGTTTGAGACCTTCATCATTTTTATGATCCTCCTCAGCAGTGGAGCACTGGTGAGTGCTGTCATCAGTGCAACAAATTTAGAAATGTTGACTGTTTTATGATCATATCAACATTCTGTATTACTGTTACCACACGTATCCAGGTGTCTCATATCTTCTCTTGGCAGGCCTTTGAGGACATATATATAGAAAGGCGCAGAACCATCAAAATTATTTTGGAGTTTGCTGACAAAGTGTTCACCTACATCTTTGTCATTGAGATGCTCCTTAAATGGACTGCATACGGCTTTAAGACCTACTTCACCAATGCTTGGTGTTGGTTAGACTTTTTCATTGTAGATGTAAGTTTTCACATTTTATTTCAATACTGGTCTCTTTAAACAGAAGATATGTATGTGTTTTAAGCCTGTTGTAACACTTAAATAGGAAATCTTTTGCTTCTGCCACAGATTTCTCTAATAAGTTTATGTGCAAACTGGATGGGCTACTCTGAGCTTGGACCAATCAAATCCCTCAGAACTCTGAGGGCGCTGAGGCCTCTACGAGCATTATCGAGATTTGAGGGGATGAGGGTGAGTTTTTGGTCGTACAACCACGTTGAAACAAGTTGTGTGGCTAACATTGACTGTGATAATGAAAAAGCTGCAATGTTTTAACGCATTATATTACTAATTTGACTGGCATTTCCCTGTGATGTGTGTTGAATGCATGCTTACACCATGGCTGCAGTAATGGAACTGACTGAGGTAAGTGTAGTTTGTTGCTTGTTACTCCTACAAAAAACTAAAAATTAGGGCCCGACTGATATGGGTTTCTTGGAGCTGAAGCTAAAACCAATATTATTGAGCAAGAAAATTCCAATATGCGATCTGTGAATGTGGTTATTAAAATACTTGTGAAAAAGATATCATCATATAAATCAGTGCACTGACCAACACTTTGTTTATTAGTTAATAAATAACTAAGGTTCCAAGCAATATTGGATTTTTAGGGCAGATGCAATTACCGATATTAGGGAGCAGTAAAATTTCCAATATCCAAGATATCGGCCAATATATCAGATGAATCTGGTTATCAAATACTTGTGACAACTATATGAAATAAAGGCAGGATATCTTACATTTTAAGCGATGGCCGTCAGCTGGAAAAGCCCTGTAATTACGCCATTTTAAATCACTAGTGCAAGCATTTTTTCTGGCCTCAAAAAATAGTTTTAACATCAGGGCATATCAGAAAACTTTTACCTTGATACTGATATATCTGCATCAGGCCAATATTGGCCAGTAATATCGACAAACTGATATATCGGTATCAGGCCCTATAAATAATGCCCTCAGCTGGACAAACTATGAAATTACACAGTAATTAAATCACAAGTCTAAGCATTTTTACAGCCCTGAAAAACAGTTTTTAATATTGGTGTATACTGGAGAATACATACACGTTGATGCCAATATATCTGTAGTAGACAAATATCGACCGTTACTATCAGCAAACCAATAAATTGGTTGGGTCCCACTAGAAAATACATGTATACGTTTCTGTTAAATTCCTACATTCAAACAAACGCTCTCTTTTCTGCAGGTGGTGGTGAACGCACTTGTTGGAGCAATTCCCTCCATCTTCAACGTGCTGCTGGTGTGTCTGATCTTCTGGCTCATCTTCAGCATCATGGGAGTGAACCTGTTTGCTGGGAAGTTCTACCGCTGCATCAACACGACCACGGAGGAACTTTTCCCCATTGATGTGGTCAACAACAAGAGCGACTGCATGGCCATTAAGGAAGCCACGCAGGATGCCCGCTGGGTCAACGTCAAGGTCAACTACGACAATGTGGGCAAAGGATATCTGTCCCTGCTTCAAGTGGTGAGGAGGGCTGGTTCCATTATAATACAAACATTCTAGAAAATACTAATGAAAATTTTAAAGATACATATAAAGAAACAATGCCTCATATTTTCAGGCAACTTTTAAAGGCTGGATGGACATCATGTATGCTGCTGTCGACTCAAGAGAGGTAGTTTTGATTTACTGTAGTGACATTATTGAAACATTTTGCCATTAAATATGTTGGTAGCCCTTTGTTTTAACGTTACATGAGAACTGCATGAGCACTGTATACAAATCTTTTATTCTATATTGTCATTCTGTTATTCTTTATGAATGTGTGCTATGTTTTTAGTATTACACATCTGCATTCTAATATTTAGAACTGCCTCTGAAACAATAAATAACAATCAAGCAATTATGCAAGTTACTTTTGAATAACTGAGAAATCATTTGAATAAATAAATATTTTATTGGATGCATCTACAAAAACAACAATAAGACATTTATCTGGTCGGCAGTCACATGTTCTCTAAAAGCACCCTGCACTTTAAGTTAATTGAATAGACACTATATGTAATATATACAGAACATGTGACAGATAGTGATGGTCATTTGAGTCTGTTTCTGGATCAACAAGTGCCCTTTCTCACTAGTATCACATTCAAGTACAGCCTTTGATCTCATCCCTTACCCACTCTGTCTAAATCAGAATAAGTATCTTTTTTACTTTATATTTTTGAACATTTTGTGAAAGGGAAGGATTGTTTTCTCGCAAGTTCTTTTCACGCAGAGGTCCCGCAATACTGCCGCAGCAAAGACCCTTCTTATGCCTGACTTGTTTTTTTTTCAGTGTGTGATTTTAGATAGCATGCTGGTATTCCTGAAGCAAATTTGACATGATGTGTGTGTCGTGTGGTGCAGCAATGTCTGTGTGTAGTGTAACATTTTTTACATTCATTGGGCAACGCGTCATTAACAATTACGACGGCACGACAACAGTGTTATAATAATCCTTTCCCCTCTGGTGGTTTTTCCCATCATCTTGTCTAAACACTTTGCAGAGATTTTCGGGAGCAGATCTTCTTTCAGTTAATTGATAACTGCTGCAAGCTGCTTTTGAAATCCCCACACAAAATGTCGTCAAAATGTTACACCCTTGTCCCATCGTGCCAACTAATTCTTTATAACTAATTTCATTAATGCTAAAAAAAACCCCCCAAACCCTCATTTCTGTCTTTGTTGGATTTATATGGATGCGAATAATAATATTCCTGCCTCTGCAGTCTGTGTAAGATGGGCTTCTAATGTTAATTTAAATGTGTCATTTCCTTTAGGTGGAGGAGCAACCTTCATATGAGATCAACCTCTACATGTACATATACTTTGTCATCTTCATCATCTTCGGCTCTTTCTTCACACTCAACCTCTTCATCGGTGTCATTATTGACAATTTCAACCAACAAAAGAAAAAGATAAGTATCACACTTTTAAGAGGAGGTAGTCCACACTAAAACAGCACTGATTAACTTTATTTAGGCGTACAAAAGTTGTTCCCTCATGAAATACCCACAATAATGTTTCTTTTATGCTTCATTTGCACTTTGGAGATAAAGACATCTTCATGACAGACGAACAAAAAAAATACTATGAGGCCATGAAGAAACTTGGTTCCAAGAAGCCACAGAAGCCGATTCCTCGTCCAGCTGTACGTCAGTCATTTCCACCTGTTCAATTATTTCAGTCACTGAGAGAAAATTGAGCAAAATGTGTCAAAAATGTGAAGAACTACAATAAATGTCATTATAAACAACATAAGCTGAACTAATGGCACATCTTTTTGGCATGTGTTGCATGATGAGGTCATCAGTTACCCCTGCGCTGACCTTTTCTGCACACTGCTGGTGTGAACACGGCTAATGACCCTATTGGATTTGTGTGTTGGTCCCGGGGGG
>JAQLOL010000014.1:6137382-6147567 GCA_029783665.1 Naso thynnoides
TGACCCTTTGGGT
This sequence comes from Naso thynnoides, assembly GCA_029783665.1. Lineage (NCBI taxonomy): Eukaryota > Metazoa > Chordata > Actinopteri > Acanthuriformes > Acanthuridae > Naso > Naso thynnoides. Next base: position 6,137,396 of record JAQLOL010000014.1, read on the forward strand.
TTGGGGTGTGGGGCCCAACCCCCCCCCCCCCCGGTCTCCCTCTGACATGCAGAACTTCCTCCAGGGAATGGTGTTTGACTTCATCAATCAGCAGTTCTTTGACATCTTCATCATGGTGCTCATCTGCCTCAACATGGTGACCATGATGGTGGAGACGGACGACCAAAGTCCAGAGAAGGAAGATTTCCTCTTCAAAGTGAACGTGGCTTTTATCATTGTCTTCACAGGAGAGTGCGTGTTGAAGCTTTTTGCATTGCGACACTACTTCTTCAGAAATGGGTGGAACATTTTTGATTTTGTTGTGGTCATCTTGTCCATAGCCGGTGGGTACCTAATACATCATTGTGATTTACACTGGGTTGAAAAGGAGCATTTCTATTGATAAAAAAATGTTATATATCGTTTCTGATTGAAGTTTATCTCTTTTTATTTCAGGTACGATGCTCTCAGACCTTATCGAGAAGTACTTTGTGTCGCCAACTTTATTCAGAGTGATCCGACTGGCCAGAATAGGCAGGATTCTACGTCTTATCAAAGGAGCAAAGGGCATTCGGACGCTTCTCTTCGCTCTAATGATGTCACTTCCTGCCCTTTTCAATATTGGTCTCCTGCTCTTCCTCATCATGTTCATCTTCTCCATATTTGGCATGTCGAACTTTGCCTATGTCAAAAAGGAGGCTGGGATCGATGACATATTTAATTTTGAGACATTTGGTGGCAGCATCATCTGCTTGTTTGAGATCACGACGTCGGCCGGCTGGGACGGACTTTTACTTCCAATGCTCAACAAGGAGCCTCCAGACTGCGATCCGAACTTTGAGAACCCAGGCACGGATGTGAAGGGTAACTGCGGCAACCCTGGCATCAGCATGATCTTCTTCTGCGGCTACATCATCATCTCATTCTTAGTGGTGGTCAACATGTATATCGCCATCATCTTAGAGAACTTCAATGTGGCGCAGGAGGAGAGCGGCGATGCGCTCTGTGAGGACGACTTTGAGATGTTTAATGAGACTTGGGAGAAGTTCGACATACATGGAACTATGTTTATTGAATACAGTCAACTCTCAGATTTTTGTGACACCTTGCAGGAGCCGCTGAGGGTTGCCAAGCCCAACCGGCTTCGCCTGATTGAAATGGATCTGCCCCTGGTCATCGGGGACAGGATCCACTGCTTGGATGTCTTGCTGGCCGTCACACAGATGGTCCTTGGAGACACCGTGGAGATGGCGGCGATGCGGGAGAGCATTGAGGCTAAGTTCATCCTGAACAACCCCACCTCAGACTCCTTTGCGCCGATCACCACAACAGTGCGTCACAAAGAAGAGCAAATGGCTGCAGAAATCATTCAAAGGGCTTATCGCAGCCACCTGCTGAAACGCTGCGTACACCATGCTGCTTTCATGCACCGCTGTAAGAGGATGGGTAGAAAGGATGAAGGTGAAGATCCACCAGAAAAAGAGGGGATGCTTGTGCGAAGGATGGGCGTGCTGTATGGGAGCAATGCAGACTTTGCAGATGAGATGGAGTGGGCTGCTTTAGAAACTCTAGCAAGCGAACAGCCTCCAAATCCTGAGACATTGTCCCCAGAAGCCCCTGAGCCGAACATCATGGTTGTACCTGTAGAAATTACTAATGAGGTTTTATTACATTCTGCTCCCAGCCAACAGCTTTTCACCCTACATGCAAACCTGAGAGAGACTGTCGTATAACAAACAGCAGAGACACTGAATTGAGTCCCTAGGTTGTTTTTCACCACCATTGAAACAATGTGTCACAAATGGAGCTGAGTTTTCCAATCAGATGAAGAGGTTACACAGTGCTAGTACATATTTTAACTGCATTTTTGGTAATTAAATTTAAAGAACCATACCAGTCTATTTTTGACTTCTCACCTTCCGCAGAGATCACCCCTGTCATCTGCAAATGTTAATGTTAAAATTCAACCATGTGTATACTTTAGTCGATCTCAGACTACATTTTTAAACCCCATTTACTGCCATTCATGTTGAAATGGTATAGAAACAATATAGGACATGTGAAAGTTGCCAGGTGTAGGTAATCCACCTTTTTGAAGAGAACTTCTGCGTTTATTTGGTCAAAAATCGCTGAGAGAGAGGGGAGCCAGAAGTCATTGTGATGAAAGTTATTATGCTTGGAAAAATAGTTCTTTCCAAGTGCTGCCTTCCTAACTGTAATATTAGCGTGAAGAAGGATCTTGACACAGATGCTCTTTTTAACCAACATTTTTACACATTTTCTGCTACTTTCTGTAACGTTTATTGAATATGTACAAAATGTAAACAAACACCATATCTCATAGATAAAACTATTTTGGGGAAAAATGGGCGGGGTTTATGTAACCTACATGGCCAATGTTTAGTAACACTGGTACGATCCTTTAAGTAGTATTTTCTGTTTTGTTTTTTTTTTCTCCACGCATTATTTAGGGGGTTTTCTTGGCTGAAGGTGGAACTGAAGTGAAGGGTTTTCTCTGATAATGATAACCAATAATAACCATAAAGACCATGTATCACCAATAATGCTTGCTGATAGAACAGAACATAAGTTAAATAAGTCAATATAAACACTTTGTGTGAAAGGAGAATTAATTTGGCTGAGAAAGCAGACAAAAATTGATATGCTACGTATTGTGATGTCATTTGTTCTGTGCCTGTGATTTATGTTGATGTATATTGGTGGAGGTAAATGGTACTCTAACCGAAATCTAAATTAAGGATTCCTTTAGATTAGTTCTCTCAACATGTAAATGCACCCTGCCTTTCAGAGAACTTTCAACTTTAATCTCGGCCAATAAAAAATGTTCAGGTGTTAGTTGCAAAACATCCTACAGGATGGGAATCAGTGACATAATCGCTTTTTAGTGAAAAATCTTGAAAAATGGAAAATGTAGCAAGGTTTTGCTCACACATAGTTTTTTTTTTTTTTAAAACTGAACTCATATTAATTTTACAAAATTGCCAAATGAAGGATTTATTTATTTATTTATTTTTTGGATTTTAATTCACCCTGTTGCTGAAGCCTGCATTTAGGTGAGCAACAACTTTTTTAATTGGATTTTTATTTGGAAAATTGAACTATGCGCCCCAGTTTCTAACTAAAGAGTAACTTGAACAACTCATGGGAAACCTGCATGTCCCTGTATAAATTTTACACCTAGTTTACATGATACACAGAGAAAGCTACAAGCCAGCAAAGCAGATCATCACTTTACTCTTTGTGCTGCCTTAAAACAAAATATCCAGCATTTATGTTTCCTTTAATCTGACATAGATGCAGCAGTATTTTCCAACTCTACAGAGCAGTATTTGAAAATCTAATCACTACACGCAAGAGCCGCACTCATTGTTTCATTTCATGGCACAAATGGTACTATTAGGAGTCACTTGTTATTTTTGACAAATTTAGCAGAACAAAAGCTAATTCCTGCTCACTTCAAGTCACTTTTATCTTTTCAACATGAGCACTTCACAGGTTAATTCTTTAATTAAACCATCAAACAAATTAAATTTCTAGATGTATAAACTAATAACTGAAAAATAAGACCTACCTTAATTACATTTATAGATCACAAGTCTGCCAGCGAATCTCTCTTCATGTACAATCATGTGTGCCAGTTAATGCAGTTAACATCTGTCCCGGAGTGGCTCATTTGCAAAGGCCAAGTTTATATTGCACTATTTATAACCCTTCCAGGTCAAGTTGGAGCAGCTGACTGTGTAAGACTGTTCTCCAAGCTGACTTTATCACTGAAAGTCAGCACGTCTTATTAATGTTTCGTCTGTTTTTTTTCTAACTTTGGTCCCCCTCAAACAGATTTCAAAACTCAGAGCAGGGAGTCACTTGTTTTCTATGTGGTGGCTTTTCATTCAGCATTTCGGTTTAAAAGTTTTTTGTGACTGTAAACTTAAAATGTGACGTTTACGTTAACATGGTTGCTCAGCTGGTTGTTCATTTCAGCTGTTTTCTGCATTTTGTCTACCTTAAAACAATAATTACAACAATGATGTAAGTACTATGGCCCTGCTGTATGTTTTAAAATTAAGTTCTGCCTCAGGTTGGATTGAGTTTCTCTTGACTTGATCTCTAGGTAAAGTTGGTGTAGGCAGTTTATTTTTGGTGTCATTGGGCAAAAATTCCATAACAGCCCTTCAGCATATTATAATTCAGGTGGTCTGAAAGAACACTAGACTTCTGCTCCTCTCCTTGGCTCTGTATTCAGACCGTGAAGAGCACTTTTCGGCCAATCACTGTAATTTCAGAGAGTGCATGTTCCTATTGGCTACTCGTGGCTCACTTCTTAGCGACAGGCGACGTTACTGCGAGGTGATTGGCTGCTGAAACAAGAGACGTGCCTTGTTGTGTAAACGTGGCGTCTGACACGGACCAGTTTGCACTGCTGCAACTTTCCCTGTGATAGATTCATCTTGACGTGAATTTTCGGTGTGAACTGGACTTAAAAGAGAAAACAACAACCAACAAATGCAAAAACAGGAAGGGGAGGGTGCAATGGAATTATTTCCTAAGGTGTCTCACGCTACAGCTAGCTTGATTTCCAAAAATCGCCTACCCTACCTTTAATCTGAGTTTAGGTAAGTTAAAAAAGACTCTGGATTTATAGGAGTAACCCTCTTCCTCATGTAAATAATCCCACCTATTTACATATTTACAAAATGAAAGAATGAGGGGAACAAGAAAACAAGAAATAATGTCACGCACAGTTTAACCTCGTCATCTCAAGTCTGTCCTCATATAGAAATGTAGGCTTCACTTGCTGTGTAAGTCTTAACTGAATTTGAAATGTCTTACTCTGAATATATATACATGATGAACAACATAAGCACTTTTACAGTTTTCTAGTTTGTTTTTTTACACTAGACTATAGAGGGTTGTCTGTTTTGTTTATTTGTTTATCAGTGTTTTAACATCAACCCTGGGGGATAAAAATCATAGGTGTTTCCTCGACGAGGGTCTCTTTGTCTTATCCTGCTGCCTCAGCATGGCAGTGATTCCTGTCAGAAGTCTGTAATGTGACCTGCAGCGATTCTGTTTGAGATTGACACGCTGCTGCAACGCTTATTTTTAATCCCCTCTGATGGCTCAGTCAAATCCACAAGACTGTGTCCTCCTTTTGTTTACATTTCTATCGGAGGGAGAGCCGTATGAGGAGCTTTAGTGGTTCAGCCACAGTGTTGCCTGTATATACTTTTTTCTTTTTTCCCTTCTGTATTGTGTATTTATATCATTTTGTTATTGTAAAATATGTAACTATATTGTGAGAATAAAACACTTCTTGCAGGGAAAAGTAGCGCCAGAGTTGATGTTGCCTGGACAACTACACTTGTACACTGAGGCCCTCTGGTGGTTGTTCTGTGAACAGCCACACCATTATTTATTACACTCTCAATTTTGTAATGTTTTATTTTTATTAAGTGAAGTTTTGCGTAAAAATATTAAATAATTGTGTTTGTAGGAAACTCTTTGCAGCAACAGACTAAAACACATTTGCAGCAGAACGATTTTATGAGGGATAGATTTAAAACACAACCTGTTGTCTTAAAAAACTCTTTTACATAAAACTGACGTTTCACATGGAACACATCAATATTTCAACAACCTATATCCAGGTGACGTTTCGTTTGTTTAAGCCAATAAACAAATGAACTTTCTCTCACCAGAAGACAGGAGGTTAGTGTTCAAGAACACTTCAAGGTCAATCAGGTAGTATTAGTGACTCTCAGGACATTTTACAGCAGTTTGTGAAGGAGTGTTTTGAGAGAGATGTCGGCTGATATTCCAACTGGTTTTGTGGTGACTCAAATCAGGCGTTTAAGGAGATTGTGTCAGAATTTCTGGCTGTGTCTCTGTTTGTAAGGAGGGTATGTTAAGCCAATACCTGATCTTCTCCTGACACCTAAACCTAAACAGACGTTACCACAGAAATGTTGAGCTTCTGTGTAAAAAACCCTCAGCATATCTGTGTTTTGCAGAAACATGTCAACATAAATTCTTGTTAACTGGGTTGAAGAACAATGAGTGCCTGTTCATTATAATGGAGGAAGCTTTAAATACAGAAAGGGAAAAAATAATTGATAATCCACAGAGCTTTATCGCACAAAGGCATGATAAGGACTTGACTATACAGGTATAATAGTTCTGTATAGCTTCAGTTCAGTATTAGTTTTAGTCATGGTGTTTGCTAACAATAAGAAAATGATTGATAAGTCTTGCAGTAGCTTTCAATATTTTAGTCTCTTCTTTCATTTATTATATTTTTGTCTCCTCTACTCAAATCTTGCCTCTGAAACAGAACTGCCAGCCAGCTCGCACCGCCTCTTACAAGAAATAAGCAGCCGTGTTGTCACATTTATTTGCATATTTTTGTGGTTGCACGCCGATATAACTTAAGAGGACTGTGAGCTTTGCTGTGGAGTGGTTGTGTGTTTTCTGTGGCTGTGACTATTTTAAGGGACGTCTCATGTGATGTCCAGCAAGCACAAATAATTAGGGCTGCAACGATTATTTTAAACATTGATTAATCTGCTTATTTTTTTAGAAACTTGATCTAAATGATCAATAAATTACCAAAAAATAGAAGCAGATTAACTTTCTGATGATTCACTGACCTATTAATCAACTTACTGTTGCAGCTCTGCGATTAGAAGTTTCTCTGACAGCTGTGTGTGATTTGAATCATTTTTGGACCGCACGGCTTTTAAAATGCAAAATGATTAATACTAAAAACTAGGGCCCTATGACTTATTCTCTGAGTCACCTATCATTTAAATTTCTTCACAGTGAGGTGCAGAAGTCCCCGACAGGGTTCCGTGTTTCGCGGCAACGTCCTATCTGCTGCTCACACACTGTGAAATCTGATCAAGCTCCACACTGAAGATAAAAACTCAGAAGCTGCTGCATTATCGCTGAGGAAACTAGGGAAATGTGATCAGCTTGACTGACCTAAAAACTTCACTCTTGACTGCATGCGAATGTTTCATCATAAGACTCTGTAGCGACGCTCGCTGCACTGTGGGGCTGCAAACAATGACGAGGTCAACATGCTGCTGTTTTGTAGATTGATTAATCATGTTCATCATCTTTGTTCAGGTTATTAGCATGCTAACATTTATTAAGTTATTTTAAAACTAAAGTGAGGCTTGTGGGATTCATTTTTGCTTTGGCAGGTACTCGGTCATAAGCCAATGAATTTGATAAAGGAACCTTTTTATCTGATGATGGCGTTTGGTGAAAAGACATTTCACTGGAAACCACTTATGTCCACCTCAAGGTGGAGCTATAGAGGTCATTGGGGTACAACACCTGGGAACCATGAATGTCATTATTAAATACGGTGCCAATCCATCCAGTGCATGTTGAGATATTTGAATAAGTACAGAGTTTGATCTACTGGTGGCAGTAGAGGTGTCAGAGGATTAAAGGGAATTCAGATACAGTCAGGAAAGTCTTTCATGGAAACTGTTTGGAAAATGGCAGTTTATTGAATTAACTGCCAGTCTTTCACCATTTGTCTTAACCAGTCAAGGTTCTCAATCTTCCTCAGACATCACTGGACCAAAACAATCTTCACTTTGCCAGGAAGAGGAACAAATGTGCCACAGACCGAAGTTTCAAAATGATTAGGCCTATACTTACTTTGCAGACAAAGCCCCATGCTGAAAAGAGCGTTAAGTACTTCAATATTTTCGTAATAGGCCAATATCACCAGAGTTTACCAGCCTGCCAATACATTGGTTGAATTCCACCTCTGAGTTTATATGAACGTTAACCAGGAAACAGGCCAACATACAAATTTTCAAACCGGAGACAGTGATGTAACAGTATCCTCATCCATCCATCCTTTTTTAATACCAAGACAGAAAAAGAGCTATGCCAGAAAATATGCAGAAATTGTTTTTTGGATAAGAGGATAAGGATAATAAAAGAAAATTTTGTTTTGAACATCAGTTTGCACAAACTACTATGTAAATGTGTATTTCAGTATGTAGTGTCAAACTGTGCGATTCCTTACAGAGGGATTTAAAGGGCAATATCAATAGGCTTCTCTTTTCTTTCACTTACAAACAAAAAAAGTGTAAGTAAAAGAAAATAATTAGAAAATATGAAGTTGCCAGATAACATTATTTTTTAGTTGATGGTGAATTGTTGTGTATGGTTTAAGAGTCCTGTTCTTTCTCTCCCTCATGTATTCTGTCAGTATTGACTGTAAAGTAACTGACTGAGAGGACATTGATTTCTTTTATTTTTGAGCGAGGAGCTGGTTAAATAAGATTTTCTTCTCCCTGCCAGTTTTAATGGTAGAATTAATATAGCTAGTAACTTGTGGTTTGATTATAAACAATGTCGGTTTCCATGAGTGGAATAAAATGAAATGAAATTAATGAATTTATGCCTGTAAATAAAAAAACAACAACTTGCTTTCTGGGTTTCTAACCGGCTATCATTGGCCTCAAATTAAAATATCCACAACTGAGATCATTTTATCATTAACGTTAGACATTCTTTTTCACAGTTTTATGTAACAAGTCAATATAGGCACAGAAACTATTTGCTATTCAAAAAGCAGAGAGTAAGTTGCATATTGTTGTTGTGTGGCATTGATATTGAAAGTCAGGTTGGTAGTGCAAGTATTGAAAAATGTCAAGCATTTACAAAGTTCTTATCCTGATATTTAATTTGGCGTAGGAGTTTGTCGTTATCAAACAAAATGTCTCAGAACTCCAAATGTATCTTTCAATCCTCTGGCACATCGTTTCACTTGTCTAAAAATGGAACATGTGTATGTAATATGACCGTTTTTCAATGTTAAAAGTGTGGGTTGTTCTGTTATTTCCGCTCTGTGTCACAGTTCTCTTCCCCTGATTTGCCTGAGACTAAAGTCTGTGTCACAGACAGAACGCCCATCGCTGCAGACACTTCTTCAGCTTGTTCATAACATTTGGTGACTGCGGGGAGATTCAGACACGCGTATGGACATCAGCATTAAATACTTTCTCTTACATGTCATCATGCGCTGGTTGCTGGCTGGATACTTTGGGCTTGTTTTCATCAATATCTCAGGTAAATATGAACTCTTGCATTATGAGCCATTTTATTAGTGACTGGAAAATGAAAAGATGCAATAACAGCTTGAGTCTAGGCAGGTAAAAGTTATAGTAGTGAAATGCTAAATGTTACTGAGGCATTATAATTAAACAAATCCATTTAAGCGCTTCCTGCAGTCATTTTATTGTGTTTTTATGTCTGTTGAACCACAACTACACTGCATACAAATGTTTTGCATGTTATTTTTGACTCTATAATACCATTACTTCCTGGCCATCTGTGGAGAAAGAGGAAGTTGTCTTCTGAGACAAAGACTGATGCCCTTTTGTTTATTTGAACACTGTTTACACAGAATAGAAGTTATCCCATTCTGTTAACTGGCCTTCAAGGTTTTTTATTTTAAGGCTTCGTCTGTTTTCAGTTGAAGAAATGCAAAGTAAGAGAAAAGGAGAAAAGTTAGAACCCATTGCATATGTCTGCTTTTCCCAACAGGGATAAATAGACTTTAAAAACAAAATTACCAAAACTTTTAAGCATACCTTAGAGTGGATTGACCAGTGCATCAGTCCTCTTTTTCTCTGCCTTTTCCTTTACATGCAAAACGTCTTTTTACTGTCAGACATGACAGGGATAAACACATGACAGCTGCTCCTGAAAGAGAAAGTTGCTCAATCTAGACCCATTTTACTTAAAAGCAACCAAATGTGTTTTAGAAAAATAGGTTAGTTTCTCATCCAATGAAAGATAAGCATGAAAAATGAAAAATTTTCCAAAAAAGAAAAAAACAAACAAATCCTAAAGCCAAAGGAGATTTGTGTTATTGAATCAAGAGAGGAAATATATGTTTTGCATTTACATAAAACTAGAAAAAGAGCAAATCTTCTGTTTTGGAGAGCTGGAATACAAATGACAAATGACCTCAATGATCCATCAGTTGCATGTATCAGTGCTGCTTTTGATTTCCTATTGTATTGGACAAAAAAGCGACATGGAGGCATCATCTTGTTCTGTTTGTGAGGGACATTTCTTCTGTCCTCGTTTTTTTTTCTTTTTTTTTACACATTTTGTGGACTAAATGATTAATCGAT
>JAQLOL010000014.1:6147667-6178373 GCA_029783665.1 Naso thynnoides
CACCACATAGGATGGTATGTGCATCACGAGTTAAAACATTGATGTGAAATGCCCACATTTGATGTACCTGTGGTTTGCAAAAACATCAAGTGCAAACTTTTTATTTGCCGACCAGGCTGCAAGTAAAACAAAATTAATATTCCTTATAAAAAAACGATCATCAAATACAACATCTTTTAGAATAAAAGCATCTCTGCTTAAGCTGATTTAAATAAGTACGTTGCTTGTCTTTGCATTAAAGGTAAAAATAAAGCAGCTTTATTGTCATTATACATGAATTGTACAATGCAATTGTGAGGTTAAGAGTGGAAGGTTAGTCCTGAACCGCTGCCACATTGGGCCAACCTAGCCTAATGTGCCTAACATGCATGTTTTGATGGTGGGAGGAAAGGCACCCAGACATGGGGAGAACATGCAAAGTCCACACATAAAGGTCCTACCCCAGCCAGGGTGAACACAGGACACGCGTGATGTTAGACAAGCAGACCTGGATTCGAACCCAAGGAGATTCTGAATGATCTCGCCCCACCGCCGCTTAAAGATTTTGTAACACGTTCTAGAACTGGTACAAGATCCACTAGATCCTCCACAAGAGGAGACTGCCGGGTTGGATTTAGGTCCACGCACTTTGGCGAGACGGCTTTCTCAATCAAGGCTGCTGGACAGCGGAACACTTTGCCATCTAGTATCAGAGAGTGCAGTACACTTACTAGTTCTAAATTCAGCACAAACAAATGAAAGAAAGACAGTCTCGTAGTCATTAGTTGCTGGACGTCATGATAATGTTGATGATGGATGCGAGTGTCCATGTGTGTGCCTGATTGTGTGTGCGCATGCGTGCTTGTGTGTGTGTGTGCGAATGGGTATGTGGCTGTGTATATATCCATGAGGATAATCAAGATGTTTGGGCTCAGAAAATCAAATTGAAATGTTTCATTTTTTCTACTTTTTTGTATTGTTTTGCATAGGATATTAAAATTTTTTTGTATCTTGTCATTTTATTTTAATTGATGTGCGACTGCTGACCGCACAGTTCCCAAGCTGTCTTTTGTCACCCTTCCCCAGGGACTACAGATCAAAATTAGCTTTAAGTTACATCTGGCACAATATATGTATTGAGCACTTTCCCTGTCAAATAAACAAACAAACAAACAAAAAAAACCCCAAACAAAACAAAAAATAACTTCTTGTTGGGTAGCAACAGTGCTAACCACTAAGCCACTGTGCTGCTCAAAGCAGTATGAGATGTCAGAGCAGCCTCATGTTGAGGCAAATGGTACATTTAAAACAGCAGCACCGCAGGGACAAAAACATATGATCTCAAATAATCTGTATGCTTGTTTGTCAGAGGTTAACACTAACTGCTGCTGTGACTGTAACAATGTCCTTCAACCTTCTTTTGTCTGCTCAGCAGTCCAAGCTGGCGCCCCACGGATCAGCCAGCAGCCGCGGTTCAGTGGTCAGAGTATTGGCAGCAATGCGACAATTTACTGTTTGCACTCCAAGCCTCATCAGAATGACGCTGTGAAGTGGTTCAAGGCAGAGAAATACGACTCTGAACGAAAAGACGAGATAACGGAAGGGGAAAGGATTAAAATCCTGCGCACAAACAGTCAAATCTCCTTCCTCTACATCAAAGGACTGAATGCCGAGGACGGAGGAGCTTACTTCTGCCAAATAAATGGCACAATGGGACCTGGGACTGAGCTTCAGGTTGCCAGTAAGCAGCCGGAACAACATATGTTGACCAACAGATGCATGAAACAGTGGCTCTTTCTATTAGATCATGTTTAAAACAAACACTGGTTTCTCCTCACAGGGTACATTTTCGTTCCCAAATTACTCAAGAGGACCCAGATGAAGGATGTTCTCATCATCTTCCAGGCTCTGCTGTTCGCGGTGTGGATTGCTGGCGTACTGCTGCGCAAACGGCAACTGGTGAGGAACAAAATGGCAGAAAAACTTTGGACCTTTAACGTTCTCTGCCAGACTGGACTGCTGTTTAGAGCAACATGTGCACAGGAATTAAATGGGATATGGAAATGAACTCAAGCTGAAGGATGTCACTCAGTCAGGATGTAGAGCAGGTGCGCTTCCTTTAATTGGCTCATTGTCCGTCCGACAAACGGACTTTTAAAATGCATGTAAACATGTTAGTCTGACTGAAATTGTACTAAACTGAATTTCTCAAAGTCGAGCTAACACCCCAGATAATGCGATTGAGAGTTGAATTACTCCTGCATGTACACGCCTGGACTGGACCCAGACTGGCCTAAGCATTTGGTAGTCCCCGTGGTGTCTTTGACCAGGAACTTGAACAGTATACATTTGTAGAGGAAAGCCAGCACAAAAACAATAATCCCATAAGCACGACGGGAAGCGTGCATTGAAATGGTAGCGAAAGTGAAGCGTAGCTACGAAGTGTTCAGCACTGTAAAGTTGTCCAAGTTTTCACCAGTTGACTTTGATTGCCTAGCCGCTTGCTAACTTGTTTGTAGCTTGTTCGGCTCACCAGAAGAAGGTCCAATGGCGACCAGCTCAATGGGGCATATCGCCGCTGACCATGGCGGTGTTGGTTAATAAATGAATTCTCCCTTGGCGCTTGTATACTGGACATTAGTCCAATTAAATGGCCCTAATCAAGCTATAACCATCACTCAACTTAAATGTGCATGTAAATGTACTGACTAGGTGTAAACACATACGATATCTCATAGATAAAGCTATTTTAGGAAGAAAGCTTGAGGTTTATGTAACCTGTGTTGCTGATGTTGACGAAGGACAACAACATGTAGAAACACCAGTTTGGTCCTTTAACTTTGTGTTTCACTGCAGCTCAGCATGTTTGACTGTTTCTTACTGTTTGATTATGTTTGTGATGCCACTGCTTATAAAGTAAATGACCAAGATACTTTTCACATCCTCCCTTTTCCTCTGAAGGGGCTCATGATTTTTTTTCCTCAGATAATTTTCACGCTGGGCCTTAGGTGTAAGAGTGTGTCACCGTAAAAGCTGCTTATGCAACTTTAAACTGCATTCAGCATCTTTCAATACAGTCTTACGCTTGCAATTGCTCTCTTCTCAAATCCATCATTCCCTCCAGCATTAGTCACATTTTTCTGTTATGTACAGTGGATTTATCTGTAGCTGGTTGCTTGCATATTTAATTCTTTACTGTCTTCTTTTTTTTTAAGCAATATGGAGACAGGGACAGCTTATATGAGGAGCCGGAAACTGATCACATCTATGAGGTTTGTTTGGTTTTGTCTCTATTTCGCAGTAAAAATCACCACAAATACGTTAATTTCTTCTTGTCATAACAGTTAATGTATCTTTGTTTCCATTTGTGAAGACACTTCACAGCTGTGTTTTTACATTAAAAAAACACATGTGCAAGAAACAAGCAGTCAGTAAACTGGACAGGCACCATTGAGCTCTTAACCACAATTGTATCTTGTTCTGTCAGTCATGCAAGCCTCAGTTTTGTTTTTACCTATTTTATTCTGCAGTGATAGCACATGTTGAAGTACCTCCACTTTGCTTTTGACACAATATTGTTGAAAAATGGCATTTGTGGACTCAAAATATATATATTTTATTGCTGTCGTCATAGAAGAGGTTCCTTCTGGCATAAGATGTGGGTCAGCATGCTTTAAAAAAAAGGTTCAAGAAAACAATTAATGGAAGAGCTCAGCCTTAACACACTGACCTGTACGGACAAGATAGGGTAGGATAATGAAATATGTTAATGCAGAATTCAATTTAAAGTAGCCTATTTATAATGAAATCTTGCAGTAATAGCAGTCCTACAAAAAGCTCAGCTTATAGTAATTTAGTTTCACTGAACAAGTGGCTGTTAAGCAGATTTTTTCATACAAGAAACATCATTAATACAAATGTATATTCTCCTCTGGAGAACTAAAGCATGAAAGTTCTCTATTTAAACTTTCCTGTCCAGAGAAAAGAGAGAAAACGTCTGACATGTTCTTTAAATGACACTAGGCTATATTGTTTTGTGAAGCCCTAAATAAGATTGGAAAATTGGAGGAAAAAATGTGAATTTAATGTTTTGTTTCATGTAGTTTGTTACAAAACTCTGGCATGTATTCTTCAAGGCCGAAGCAACAGTGATGTTAATGCAAATAATATATATATATAGAAAAATATGCTGCAGTGTCAACTGTTCTTCTGCGACATTTAGCTAATGCATTTCTTTATGAGTCATGTCTTTATTATTGACTATGCAAATTAAAGCCGTACCAATATACTCAAACACAGTCATTACCCAAGCTACTTTACAGCAACCAGGATTCCTCAAAGCCACAGGGGACTCATATATAAAGGCTGCACGTTAACTGACTAAAACGGATTTATGTTCGCTCTCTCAGGGCCTGACGATCGAGACATGTGGAGGAGGTTTATATGAGGAGCTGTCCGTGTACGCCCAAGCTGAAGGAACAGAGGCCCCCTGGGAGTGAGACGATTTATTGCAATACCAACTCACAACAGCCCTTATAAGTTTTCGATTATTGAAATCAAAATTATATGTCAGAGTGCTGGATGTCCTGGTCAGATGTGGAGATTTGGCTTTTTCCACCAGTGAAAAGGAAAGTTGTTTTTTGCAACGTGCAACAACATTGCTTGCTGTATGTGCTGTTGATTTTCATGCTCTTTAGTTACTTGAAGTCCATGAAGTGTAAATGGAGACTTCCACAAATCAGTCTCGTCACATGTCATTTGTTAGTGGTGCTTCAAACGGCTTTTTGTCCTGTAAAAAGTGTTTGTGTATGATTTCATAACTTCTCTGACTTGAAAGCTGAATAACTTAAGAATGCTCATCACAAGTCTGTGCGGGAGAAAATGTTACGAGAGTCTGTTGTGCATCAGAGCCTCAGCAAAGATCTGCGTGTTCCCGTTTGATTAAATTAAAGTATCTGTGTGTGTTTTGTTCATGTAACAGGGATAAAAAAAACAATAAAACGATGTCCATCTGCTGGAGAAGTCTATTTTTATTGGTTTTCACAGGTAGCCTATCAAAACAAACTTAAACAGATAAATAATTAAATTAACAACAAATTAATTTGTAAAGATGGCTTTGCAGATTGCCAAGCAATCAACTAATAAATACACAGCTCATTAATTAAATAAATACTTTAAAAATGGATCAAATAAATAAATGGGCCTCTTGAAAGTAGGTGACAGATGTTAGTTGGTGGTGAGCACAGATGAAACCAGCTGGTATGTTCGCATCAGATGGGCTTTGATTTCCTTCCTGATCAGCTCCCAGGCTTCAGCACTGTGGCCATGCAGACAGAAGAATGCTATAATTAAAAAAAACCCCACATAGATGTAGATAAATCAGTGGATTGGAAGGAAATTAGATACACTAACGTACCATCTCCTTTAGGACGTGGTTCAACAGTCTCTTGAAATACATGTCCAGCTTCTTGTTCTTCTTGTGGTTCTGGCTCCCAATCTAAATGAACACAAATCAATATTATTAAATCCTTATGTGCACTTAAGATCTCCTGTCCTTTCAGCCAAGCACCCAGATGCTTGTCTTTACATTTAATATATAAGCAAACAAGTTCATGCAGAGGGGACTCACACAGGAGTGAAGGCCCTCAGCCTGCTGAGTTAGAATATTGACAAAGTCGTCCACTGCGCTCTCCTCCCATGACGCAGAGCTGTAATCCTCCTCGAACAGGTCAGCTGTCCTGTTCAGAATCTGAACTGTGAAAGCGAGCTTGTCCTCAGCCTGGAAGAAAAAGAAGATCCATCACAGATCACGACAAGACTGTTTATGACACAAATAATATACGCCACAACGCATGAGAATCTTTTCTTTAAAAATGAGAGGGAAAAAAAAAAATCCCCCATCACTTCTTCTGTGTTGCGTTACTGCAGCAAACTTGAGTTGAGGGCGACTTACTGATGCGTTGGACGCCTGGCTGTACTGATTATTGGGGAAGGCCACAGTCTCCTCCACTGCAGCATCCTCGGTGGCGTTCGTGGAGTTATTCGCCTGCATCACACGCACAAACACACGACGAATGAAGCAGACGCACGCTGCAAACAAAGCAGACAGTTAAGTCTTTCAATTAACAGAATCCAGCCAAAGGAATCCTTACCATCGCATCCAGCAGATCCAGAGAAGTTTTACTGTACTGCTTGAATCGGTGCTCCATCCAGTCGCAGCTGAGCGAGCAGCCGGCGCCGAGCAGGCTGAGGGACAGACACGCAAAGAAAGTCACGCCGAGCATTTTGAGAGAGGGTCCAAGTTGTCTCTGTGTGGAGCAAATCCAGCTGAGTCCTGCCGGTGATGTGTTGGAGCGGAGCTGCAGGGCATCGTTTATACTGCACACTCACCTATTTCGCTTTCCTGTCGGGTTCACCTGTGGGAAGCACAACGTAAACTGCGGCTCCCGCGGTTTTAAAAATCAATAGGCTGTTCATCCGGGCCCTAATGTGACACTTTTCGGATTTGAATTCTCGCCTAGGTAGAAATTAAATAAAATGAAAACCTAAAGCAATATTATATTGAACGGGCTATTTAAAAAAAAGAGTAGAAACTCCTGATTTGTAAAATCATCAAAAACTCCTTTTATAGAGCAGCCTGATTCAGAAAACAGGCAATAACTATTATAACTATTATACAATAACTATTCATAATATTTAAATAAGTAGCAATGTATTAATATTTATAGGACTATTATGGAGACATTTAAGGAAGAACAGAAAAATGTAGACGCCCCCAAAGAGCCGTTGTCTCACTAGTAATGATTTGACGCTACTTAAACATTTATTTTTCATATAGAGTATTTCTAAATTTTTAGTTGACAGTGTTTCGTATTTTGCATATTTCAGAGGATTTCTTGTGACATCATTTCCCTCTCAGTCTGCACGCCAAAGTTTATACATTAGGCTAAAAAAAAAAAAAAAAAAAAAAAGAAGAAAGAAAACAAAATTATTATAGCCTAAACTGTTGGAAGGGTATAATCAATAATCATAATAATCATTAATAAATATTCTGCAACCAGGTGACTGCACTGTGTGTCCATGGATGGCAAAGCGGAAGTAACCCGGAGAGAAAATGAAAGCGCCTCTGCGGCCTCTGACGCTCATTCACAAGAACTGCTTCAGTGACATTTCACGTTTTGCACATCTCTGCTTCAGCGTGAGAACCGGGGAGCCTGTGGAGAGAGGGATTCTCCCCTGACTTTCAATGTGCATATTTTTTTTTAAAAAATCACATGATTTAATAAGCTGTAGGCTTAGAAGTGATAAAGTGGCTGTATAGTGCTGATAAACGTGTCCTATGATAAGATAAAATAAGATAAAATAAGATCAGATAATGTCTTTATTGAAACAACTTACTGGAATATGAAACATTCGGCCTACATAAAGCACAGCAGACTGTAGCACTGCTGTAAGGCTTCAGCTCACTATTAGTTTCATTGTTATCATTATTCTGCAGATTATTGTCATGCTTAATCTTTTCTTCCAGTAAAAGTTTTTTTTTTTTTTAATGTGAAAAATGCTCATCTTAGCTACATTGTGACGTCATCAGATTGCTTCTCCAGTGCAGATAACGGCTCAAAACAGAAAGACTCCTTATTTATCATCTGAAATGACGGAGAAAATAAGCAAATCATCACGTTTAGAGGTTAAACCGGCAATTTTTAAAAACTTTTTTATTTGGGAAAAAAAAAAAATCTGAAACGATTAAAAATACTCGTAGATGTAAAAAAGTGTAAAGCAGAATAATATGATTAACAGTGACACTTAGTGTTTGACTGTATTAAAAGACTTAAACTGAAAGATACAAAGACACAAACTTGAAGATTCGGCTACAAATACAACAGCCTACCCCTGATTTCAGTCAGTAACAGGTTTTCAAGTACTTAATACTTTACTTGAGTATTTTATCTTAGCTTGAGTTTTTTTCCTTTTTTTTTTTTTAAATAAATCAACTGTACTCAAACTCATTAAAAAATACACCTTTTCACTTTATTATATTATGTTTCTATGACTTAGAGTATTTGCAGATTTAGATGAATAATTAGGCTAAAATAAAATCAACATATGAGGTAGCCCATTATTATAGATTCTGAAATCTTAAGTGTCACGGAAATTTATTTCCTTTTCAGAAAAGTGAAGATCTCCCACAGAATGTTCTTTGTGATGCTTTGATACAGTGAAAGGGAGTTTTGTAGTTTTGTTCAGTGTACAAAAGTTGATCTTTTGAGGTCAGATGATCAGAAACTGGACTCAGAGATGTGCACCGTGTCTGACTAACTGTCTCAAGGTAAGAACACCTTTTCATGAGCTGTGGAGATGAGAGCATTTTGCTCTCTATCTTAAAAATAACCCCTCAGCCTGGGTTTTATCACCTCTCCGGGCTGAAATTCTGATTCCTTTCAGCGCAGCTTGTTTGTTCTGTCAGAAAAACTGTGTAGATTAGTTCTCTCGAGGTTACAGGTGGAACTCAGTGATACCTGCTCTCATTAGTGTAATGATGCTTTATGAGAGTGTTGTAACAGATCAGTGATCACACGGATCATACATATACACAAAAGTGATGAATATAGTTGTATGATTATAAAAAAGCAACGCACATGGAGTAATGACTAATTTTACCATGACATAAAGCTTTCCAGCAGTTTATAACATAATCAAAATTTGCTCCACCACCACCAGTTTCTTCAATCAAAACATTGATTAAAATAATCAATACAACAAAATATTTCATTCTGAAATAATGAAAACTTTTGCTGCTGGTTCTTTAAATACACATTGATGCAAAAAAAAAAAATTGTACTTTTACCTTTAATACTGCATGCTTTACTCTTGTAACAGAGTATTTCTACACTGTGGAATTGTTACTTTTGCTGAAGTAAAACATCTGAGGTTTTCCTTGATTGAAGGGGAAGTTTTCTGTCTGTTTAGCTTAAAACTCGACTGGCTGAACATCTGTCTGCTCTGAGAAACACCTGTATCAAGTCTGGAAACTGCACAAAGGAAAAGTTTTCTCTTTATAAAAACCTTTTCATGTTTGATCTGGACAATATCAGCTCGTGTAAAGTCGCACAGGTTAAACTGAACAGACAGAAATGTTTTGTCCGTCAAACTGGTCAAAATCAGTTTGTGGTCTCAGCAGGTCAAAAGTCATGTAACAGCTGATGTGTGTGTTTTTGTTTTTTTTTCTTGTGTGGGTTAAATGTGAAAGTGATGACACAGATGCACTGTAAGAAATGTCTGTATGTGCCAGTCAAAAACAACACGTGACCAAAGAAATATGAACGAGGCTCCACATGTTCCTGCATGCCGTTTGATTGGACTCTTAAACAATGAAAATCCACTTTTTTTTTTAAGCAGGAATAAAAACAACAAACAAATTTCCAATTATTAAAAGATTTTTTTAATTATTATAACAATAAATAATAATACATTTTGCTAGAAGCAAACTTCAAAAACAAGAACGTCTTAATCAACACATAAATAAGTTAAATAAATACATAAATAAATTCATTCTGAGAAAAATAAATAAATACATATATGCAATAAATAGATAAATTCACAAAATTCACATAAGTTAATAAATTAGGTGGGTGACAGATGTTAGTTGGTGTTAAGAGATGAAAACAGCAGGTCTGTTCGCTTCAGATGAAATTTGATTTCCTCCCTGATCAGCTCCCAGGCTTCAGCACTGTGGCCCTGCAGACAGAAGAACATTATCGCTATTAAAACATGATGGATAATGCAGATACATCAATATGTCAGCAGGGAAACAGATACAAAAATGTAGCCTACCATTTTCTGTAAATGGGTCAACATTTTCTTAAAACACTTGTCCAGCTTCTTGGAATACATGTCCAGCTTCTTGGACGTCTTGTGGCTGCGTCTCCCGATCTGAAAGAACAAGTAGTGAAATAATTCCCATGTGTTCATTGAATAAGGTTGTATCTTCATTACACATTCACCATGGACCCTTTCATTTAAGACATGGACTCCTGGTTGATCCTTGCAGCCAAAAGGACAACAGAAATGAGTCCAGGTGTTACATTTGAAATGTGAGGGAACAAATGAAGCCAAAGGGACTCACACAGGAGTGAAGGCCCTCAGCCTGCTCAGTTACAACACCGACAAACTTGTCCACTGTTTTCTCCTCCCATGATGCAGAGCTGTAATCCTCCTCAAACAGGTCAGCTGTCTTTCTCAGAATCCGAACTGCCAAAGCAAGTTTGACTTCAGTCTAGAAGAAGAAGAAGAAGAAGAAGAAGAAGAAGTTTTAAACAAGACTGCATGTAAAAGTTGTATTCTATTTAAAACTTGAACAGCCTAAATTAAAAAGGAAATCCAACGTTTTCCTACAACAGCTTAAAAAAAAATCATTCATTGCTTCTTATATGTTGTATTTACAATTGCAGTAAACAAACAATAAACAGTAGTTGGTGATGACTTACTGACTCTTTGGACGTACTATTAGGGAAGTCCAACTCCATAAATGGACCTTCAGTAGTGACGTTGGAGTTATTAGCCTGCAACACACAGGAACACATTCATCATGTATTGAAGTGAACAGCCGGCAAACTAAACTCTTTCAGTGACATTAGAGTTTATCCAAAGAAGTGAACTCACCATCTCATCCAGCAGGCCCAAGTAGTCTCCACTGTACTGCTGGAATTTATCCTTCATCCATCCGCAGCTGAGCGAGCAGCCTGCGCCGAGCAGACTGAGGGACAGACACGCCAAGAAAATCCTGCCGAGCATTTTCAAAAAGGTTGAATTCGTCTCTGTATGGAGCAAAACCGTCCGAGTCCCGTTGGTGTGTCGGAGCAGACCTGCGGAGCATCGTTAATATAGGCTGCATGCAGGTGGGCACACCTGTTTCGCTTTGTTCTTGTGGGAAAACACGCGCGACGAACGCGAGCATGGCCGCTTGTCACACATTTCAGATTTGAATTAATGTCACTGTTAAAAAATATGAAACGAAACAGGCAAATCCTACTTAAAATAGGAAACCCAGAGAAACTTACATTTAGGCTTTTCATAATAATGGATCAGCCTGCCGGCTGTTCTGACGTGCTAATTGAGATTTTTAAGCCTTGATCAGATTTTTAACCCAATAAAACATTTTAAACTCTACTTATGAATTGTCTCATCTGAAATGAAGTTCATCGATAATCATTTTTGTTTTCAAACTTATGCTCCCATTCAAGTTGGTTTACAATGTTTCCTATGTTGCACGCTGCGGATGATCTCGTGCCTATGTTTTGATGTCGTCATCTCCTTTGCTCGCGTTTAAAAAAAAAAAAAAAAAAAGTTTCATTTTGCTGTCATTGCATCATTGATCCTGTGTGGATTCGTAATTTTCATTCATAAACACACCTGCAGCAGAGGCTGTAGCCTATGAATCCATAATGTGCAGTAAAGCGGAAGTTCCCAACACAGAGAAAATGAAAGCGACTCGCGACTGCGGCTCCTTCATTCATCTGAAATGATCAGTGACGTCCCACATTTCAAACCGGCTCTTGCGCCTTCGCGGTCAGCACCGGACTAAGGTCTGTGTAAACACGTCATATTTCTGTTGTTGGCTTTATTTGTGTTTTTGTGAAACAGTTACTTGCTGCGTTGTAGCGCCGAGGCTGTTTCAGGGGCAGAGGCAAAAAACAAACAAACAAACAAACAAACAAACAAAAACAAATTTAGAAAGAGCACCAGCTTTGGGCCCTCGGGCATGAGAGTAAATTTGAGTTTTTTTTAAGTTAGGTTTCCAAAACGTGTCATTGATCAGAATCAGAAATAGCCTGCTTTATTAATCCCCTGAGGGAAATTTGGTTCTTCACAGTTACTCCAAAAACCAAGAATGGAAGAGGTGGAAAAAAAATATCAGGTCAAGACAGACAAAATAAAAATACAAACTTAAATATATCAAATGGGAAATATGCAGACTTGAAAAAAAAAAGAAAAACTTTCAGACTTCTAAAAAAACAAATATGCCTGTTAAAAATATATACAGAATATCCACTGGAGGGGCACCTGAGAGGGCACTTCATCATTTTTCATCCACTACAGGCAGTGGTGTAGTGCAGCTTTACAGAGTAAAGCCTGTTTTTCAGTCTGCATTGAGTTTACCCCTCTGATCCTGTGTGTGGCAAACCAGCTATTCCAAGAAACTGTTTACAAAAGAAACTACTGAACTACTTGCTGTTTTCTCTTGTTTGTTTGTTTTTTATACATGTGGATGGACTAAGTAATGAGGAATAGTTCACTCAAAATGCCTAAATATGTAGTTGTCTCAAATCTGATCATGGGCCAGTATTGATTGTAAAAATCTGCACCTCTGTTAATGCAAAATTCATAATGATCCTGTTTACTTATCCTGAGGTCAAGCAGCAGAAGTTGAGTGACAATGTGCAAATAGGACGACTACTGTCCCATTTTTGGATGAACTAAATATGCAAGAGTTGTTGTCTGTTTATAACACATGACTGTTTAAAAAAGGTGCATATCCTTTACCGGACAAGCTGCATAAAAACAAAGAAACAAACAACAACAAAAAAGAGGCATAAATGAGGATTATACCCACTTCTCCAGGCACCACTACACAACTGACTACACGGGCATCCATGAGCACGGATGGACTCAGGATGTTTGAGGGGCTGGGGCCAAAATAATAAAAATGGCACCTGTTGATGCTGTGGGGCACCATCGCCCAAAAAGTCATCATACATTACAGCAGAGAACTTTCACTTGGGACAAAGTGCTCCATAAGATTGTGTTTGACCCACGTTACCTTCTGCTCAACCCAAAAGAGAGAAAACAGGTGTTTTGATCAGTATGTGAAGACGCGAGCAGAGGAAGAGCGGAAAGAGAAGAAGAACAAGCTGATGCAGGCCAAAGACGAGTTCAGAAAGATGATGGAGGAGGCAAAGCTCACACCTCGAACAACATTTAGTGAATTTGCAGTGAAACACGGCCGAGACCCGCGATTTAAAACCATAGAAAAGTTGAACTTTCATTCTGTTCACGGGAAGGGCACGCTACAGGGCACTTTGTCATGAGGGGCAACCAGGAAGGTGCTTTCACTGAGGTTTTTTTTTAAACACCAGGGCACCAGGGGGAGCCATTAGGCCTACTCCCCCCCCACCCTCTCTGGGCACATCACTGATTTATCCCACAATGCAGCTGATGTCACCTGAAATAGTTGCCCAATGACAGACTTATACCCACATATAGGAAGTCAGACTAGTAACTACATATGATGAACTTAATTATTGATTAAAGTCGTCATTATGCAGAAATTTCCCATGTTACTGTTATAGCTTATTATTGGATATTTATAAGTAAACTTGCAGTTTTTAGAATCTATTGAACAGTTTTGTTGAAGATTGCAACCAGCTGAATATCCCGTCACTCACCTTCCCTTGAAGCCTGTAGGAAAACCTACAAAGGCCACGAGACGCCTGAAAAAAGTGTAGGGTCCTCTCTACAACCAGCAGACTGTGGAAACATGGGGATGTCATGGAGGAGGACCTGCACTTTTTAAAAACATAAATATTGTTTATTTGACCAAATAAGCAGTCGGTTACAAAACAGTGTACATGAGGTCATGTGATACAAGGACCCGCTCTTACCTGAGCTACTATCACAAAGGTATGACCAGCCCTATTCTGCCTCTGATTGGCTGGTTTATTGCTGGGGTTGTTTAGCTTTAGGCATGAGGTTTAGACGATTGGTTGGGCTTTTGATTAAAATAACAGTGAAAGCCAATCAGAGGCAGATTAGTGCAGGTCATAATTTCACCATCTAAGTTTTGTACATTTGTGAGGCAACCTCATCCGGTATAAAATGCTAATGAATGAGAATACAACAATGCAGCATTAAGTCTGTATTGCACAATTTAAAGAAAAAGAAAATACAACAATTCTTATTATCAGGTTATGATACCCTAATAAAAACACAATTATGAATATTGCATTGTATGCTGTTTCTACCATATTCTGCCCTCTAAATATGTTTTTGTAAAACTTTTTCCCATTCCTTTTCTGATATCAAAGTAATAAAATCATCATGTGTTGTTTTTGTTTTTCACGTTTTCTTTGGTAATCTGTTTTTCATGTCTGTCCACTACTGTATGATTATTTTACTTCTTCTTCTTCTTCTTCTTTTTGCGTCACATGTTTGGAATAAACTGCTACTAAATTATTCCCACTTGTAATTAAAATAATGAGCTTACTCAGCTTATTGCCATTGCTTCATTGTGTAAGTAGGTGTGTCAGTTTGCTGTTGGTTTAGGTGGAACTAATTTAATCTGTGTTATATTCTGGTAGTTTATATGTCCCATACATACTGTACAAAGTAGAGTTAATGTATCCTTCCATCGAAAAAAGGATGTTGTCTGGCTGGTTGCATTACATCAGACCCCTCCCATGTTTGATTTGGACGCATCAAACTGAAGATTTACGCTCTCACTGGTTGAACAGAAAATGAAGAAACATTGCAGTGCTGCAGCTAATCATAAAGTCTGATGAAACTTTTTAGCATTTGTCTGGCAAAATGTCATAAATTTGTGCCACATTCAAAAACAAAGAGACATGACATGATTTCATTTGCAAGTCTCAGCGAGAGATCTGAGCTTTTTAGTTTAGAATTGCACTAACATAAGACTTTCTCTTCAGTTTAAATGATTTAAACAGACAATTAAATGTCAGCTTTGTCTTTTATCTTCATCTTAAGCGCTCGTGATTATCTGATGTCAGGTGTTTGATTGAACCAGTTAAAAAGTTGCATCCCTTTTGTTTGTGTGGAATGAATAAGAACAATAAACATATTTTAATTTGCTGGAGGAAATTTTATTGTCTTTAGCAAAAACATCCTTTCAAACATTACAGCGTGTTCATCAACATGATGAAGTCGATAAATAAGAAAAATAAATAAATACTAAAAATAAATAAATAAATAGGCTTCACATAAGCAAATAAATAAGAAGACTTGATCTGACGGGTGGCAGATGTTAGTTGTTGGGGAGCAGAGTTGAGACCAGCAGGTCAGTTTGCATCAGATGAATTTTGATTTCTCTCCTGATCAGCTCCCAGGCTGCAGCACTGCGGCCCTGCACACAGAAGAACGTTATCATTGAAACATGCAAGACGTGTTAAATTAAACGGTTTCACATCTAAGAACAAAATGAGTCCGATATGGACGATGTAGACGTACCAAACTCTGTTGGAAATGGCGAGAGAGTCTCTTAAAATACATGTGCAGCATTGGGTTCCTGTTGACCCTCCCAATCTAAATGAAAAACAAGAAAAGAAATGTTTTTAAAAAATGTTTTAAAAGTGCACTTATTCAGTCTGTGATGCATTTAAAGCAGGGGTCTTCAACCTTTTTCAGCCCAGGGACCCCTTGATCGAAAGAGAAACAAGGCAGGGACCCCAAGATTTAAAAAGAATGAAAATAAAGAATAAGAAAAAAATAGAGAAAGTTTTGCGTTTTAAGATGAGCCAACTGGTTTGAACCTTCTTAACACTCATTCATTATCATGTATGGAAAAAAATAGCTTATTATGCCCATTAATATAAGATTATACCATTAATTGAGTCCTTTTTTTTTTTTTAATCCCAGATATAAATATTATTTTGATGAAAGTTTTTAACTATCTTAGGGGACCCCCTGCAGCACCTCCATGGATCCTCTAGGGGTCACAACCCCCTGATTGAAGACCACTGATTTAAAGAAATGCTCATAACAATAAAGTCACTGTGGAGCTGTTAACCTGCAAAAAGCGGAAATCACAGCACGACTGTGTCGGCTGAAGTTATTTTATACTCACACAGGAGTGAAGGCCGTCAGCCTGCTCAGTGACAGTGCCGACAAAGTCGTCGCCTGTTTTCTCCTCCCATGATGCAGTGCTGTAATCCTCCTCAAACAGGTCAGCTATCTCGTTCAAGATCTGAACTGCGAAAGCAAGTTTTCTCTCAGCCTGGAAGACGAAGAGGAGGAAAAAGAAGAAGATCAGTCACACGAGGGTCACACTTTTTTTGACAGCTGTGTCCAATTTTTTTTTTTTTTTTTTAAAAAGCATTGATTTTTAAAGCCTGTTTAAGGTTGAGGATGACTTACTGATGCTGAGGAATATTGTCTGTACAGATCCTCAGGGAAGGTCACAGCTTCCCCCGCTGCAGCATCCCCACTCGCCTGCAACACACATTCAAACACACACACACTTTGAATTGAAGTTAACAGACGGCGAAATAAGCTCCTCCAATAACTTCAAAGCTCATCCAAATAGACCACTTACCATCGCATCCAGCAGATTCAAAGATTTTTCACTGTACTGCTGGAATTTGTGCTCCACCCATCCGCAGCTGAGCGAGCAGCCTGCGCCGAACAGACTGAGAGACAGACACGCCAAGAAAGTCACGCTGAGCATTTTGGAAAAAAAAGGTTGAAGTTGCAAGTTCAGCTGAGTCCTGCTGTTGCTGTTGCTGTTGTTGTTGTTGTTGATGATGATGTGTTGGAGCAGACCTGCAGAGCATCATTTATACTCTGGACGTACCTATTTCGTTTTCCGGTCACACACCTGTGGGAAACAACATCACCGCGGCCTCACGGCCACAGCAGCATCGTCTCCGCAGCTACGTGTTGATTGAGCCACATTCGGATTTGAATCGGTTTACTCAGGAACGCGCTCAAATATTTTGCAACATAATTGCATGCAAATTGAGTTTTAGGCTCTAGAAGCATATTAGCTTGTCATAATAAATCTGACGCAGAGAAATTCATTTCATAGCATCCAGTAAAGTGCCTCATAAAAATCGAGACACGATGCGACACTGGGAGGCTATTTAGAAAAATGTTCGATAAGGATCATTAATGAGAATATTTCTGCGATTATAAGGAGTGATTTTTTTTTTCTTGAGTCGTGTGGTTGACTTGCAGATCAAGTGTTGAAAATGTAGCCCAATTAACCGACCTATATCTTTATTTGTTCATTCAAAATAGTGCAGCCTGCATGTTTTGTAGTTTGGAGATTAGAGGCGAGGTCGCCTATCAACTCTGTGTCCTCTTTAAATCTCCTCTCAAAACTCACTTTTACTGTTTGGCCTTTTTCTAACTGCTGCTTTGTTTTTCTTTTATTTTTACGGTGTGCTTATGGGATCTTTCCAGTTTAATTGTAATTATATTTATTTATTTTTATTTTCTCATTTGAATGTAAAGCCCTTTGCAAGTGTGTGTTTTGAAAAGTGCTGCACAAATAAAGTTATTATTATTATTTTATGCAGATCTGCCTCTTCAGTTTAATTCAGTCAGCAGGTGATCTGTGAAATCAAACGATGATTTGTGTTGAATGTTAATTTTTTCCACTGTGTGCTTTGGCACCATGCAGACCCGTTGGGCCCATTCATGATTAAAAGCGTGAAATTCTATGACTGCAAACTCTCCACATACTAAAAAAACATATAGGCTACCAGAAAGAAAGCGCTTCCCCGAAGTGAAAGTGAATGCGGCCTGCGTTACGTAACAGTGACGTGTCAGCCATAAATTCGCGGCGCACTGTCTGGTGTTGGTGTAGACCTATAAGTGGCCAAAGTTTTCTGTTCCTTAAAAAACAAAAACAAAAACAACCATTAATCTGCGAAGTCAAACACATTGTTATTTCCCGTCAGGATTTGTGATCATTGTTTCGTCATTTTTTACCTTTTATTTATTTGAAACAACAACTCGATGGGCACTTGGAAAAAGTCTGCAGACATTCAGCTGATATAAATCTTTAGTTCTTAATTTAGCCCATATTAAATAATTAGGCCCGCAGACAAAAAGTGTAAATAGTAGCCTAAATAACTACAAGAAGATAAAATAGGCCTAAAAATGAAATAATAGCCTATAATAGAGCATGTTAGCCTACACACTGGAGTGTTTATGATTATGAGTGCTAATGAACTGTTTAAGAAAAGTACAAGAAACTTGGATTTTACTTGGCTACTAGCCTGTTTTCAAATGTAATCTAAGAACCCCCCAGTCTTTTAGTAGTTTTAGTGAAAACAGGTGAGCATGTTGCAGGTTGGGAAGGCTGGAGTCAAGTTCATTGAAACATCTTAAAGTTATGGAGGTGTCTGAATCAGAGACGTGGCACTCTGGCGCCCCCTGTTGAACAAAGGCAGAATGCTTGTAGGCTGCTCACCCATTCTAAGTCATTTTCCAGACGAAAGATTTTGTAAAAGCAGACTAACGACCAAGAGACAAGATTGATCAAACCTTAATATGGCTGCTCCAGTGGCCAATGTTTTAACTTCTACTTATTTTTTCCACAAATGGGCCTAAAATCCTTTAAAATCCCAAACAAAACATTATTATTGTCATTATTACAGTGTGAAGGTGATTGAAAGAATTTACTACACAGGGCACAAGCACTGGAGCGTATGACTGACTCCTCTCAACTGTGATGTCAGTGTAAGAAAATCTGCAGGACAGAGAACATGAAGTCCTCTCGTGTCAGCCAGCAGAGCAACAACATCAGCACGCCTCACAGGCTACGCTGCCTTTGCGTGTTGCTGGTAAACAATAACAACCACTATGGTAATACTGTTACTGCTGCTTTTGTTCATCAGGTAATGTCACTGCTACTTGTAGACCTACTAGTTTTTATGATTAAGTATTTCTAATGTCGTATTTATCCCTTACTAAAGTAATGTATAATTAAATGAAACAACAAAGTCGCAGTAACGGCTGTATTTTCCGCATAGGTGTTGTTACGTATGAATAGGTACATGTTTCTAAACTAACAGAGGCGACAGTATGCGAGCGTGTGCAAAATCATGTGCAAAGACACCATAAACCTATCCTTTGAATGTCCTTTAGATATCATAACCTGTTACGCTGTTGGCTTTTCCTGTAGTTCCGACTGACCCCGAAGGCATCACTAGTCCAGCAGAGCTCCCATGATGCATCTGTGGTCGGCTGAGCCCGTTGGTTACACTCTCGAGAAAACAGGTTCGAGTAAATGCAAATTTGATGCGTTTTCGGATGTTGTAACAGAAGCAATGGAGAGCGACTGTACGGATTGACGTGCCTTTAATTTACATTTTCCTGGTTTACAAGAATTTACGGAGGACACGCGGTCGCCTTTTGGACCGTAATGGCAACTTAGCCAACCTCAACGTTACTCGGTAAGGAAGCTAACTGTGTAGCTAATGCAACGTTAGCATCCTAACGTTTTTGGCTAATACCAGTCGGGCTAACCTTGGCTGTCAGGACCATGTTTTACTGCTTTAGTCTATTTCCTACTAACGTATATAGATCATTGTTACAGACAGAGATTTTATACAACGTGTTTAGATTTTTCTCTGTGTAATATTAGCGGTAACTGTGTTTCTCTCTCTTTGCCGACACTCTTGAATGCTCACATACGCCCATAACATAACATAACATTACATTAGATTTGTCAGGTTGCAGCCAGTTAACTCTATACGATTAAAGACATTGGGAGCAATGTTAGTACGTGACATTGTCGCTGTAAAATCCTAATTTTAACTGCAAACCTCAACAATGTTTAAACAAACAAACAATAAAAAGACTGCCATTAAAGGTAATATTTCAAGCCACCTGACTACTTGTTTGTCGTAAGTACGTCTATTTGTGCTTAAAGTTTGGTCCTTGATATGTTCAGAGCCAACTTATCTGATAGAAATGATCGTGTCAGAGAAATGGGGGGTTGGGGGGGTCGATATGCTTTCATAGTGACTTTGATTGGGGAAGTATGAGGAAGAATGCGTTGCTACTTCCTTGCAGACACCCTACTTAATCAGCGCCTCACATGACTCACTTACCAAGTGGTTACTCAGTGAAACCATGAAATCGCAGTTATGTCGCGCAGGATACAGTCTTGTGATGGGAAATGGAATGATGGCTCAGTGGCAGATATGCTGGTGGCTTGATGTGAGGAATGGAAAAACTGTTTCCTGATAATCACATGTCTTCCATGTTTGCCAGGGAACGCACTCTCGCAAAACTTGTTCATCGGTCTTCAATTTCAAAAGCAGTGTCACCAGCGATGCAGCAGTCCAGTGTGGGTGTTATTAGTGGCAGTCAAGTGTTGAAGAGAGGTACATTCAGTTCATTTTAAAGCAGTGGTTTGTTGTTGTTTTTTTTTTTTTTGTTCCAGTGTGCCATGAGGGAGTAAACCTTCCCAGGAGATGCCATGTTAGCCACACAGACGCCAGAGACGCCACCTGAGGCTCAAGATTTCAAACAGGTGAAATCACGCTATTTTCCATCTGTGCAAAGATCTTGTGACTTTGTAGATGTCTGTCTTGTCTTCTCTTGGTTATTTCCTCTTTTCACACTTACTGTGATACCTCTTTGGAAAGTGTCAGATCGGCTTTTTCGGTGCCGGTTTTGAGTTTTACCAAACACTTTGTGTTTGTGCAATTTAAGTAGAATATGTTGAAATTATGTTGTTGCAAGTCATCAACAGTTTTCAGTATTACATCATTTCTCTGCAATGAACTTAGAAATACATTCACCTGCCATCACAGTGTCAGAATTGGATTATCAGACAACGTAATGCATCTAAAGAGACATCTTTTCGATGTAAAGGGAAGACAAGGAGTTAGGGAATTAGGGCTGAGCTTGTTTTGTTAATAGTTAGAGTGTATTGAATGTGTGACTGCTTGAATATTACCAGCATGGCTTTGCAGACAGTGCGCAATCCACAGCTGATTTGCTGGAAATGTGTTTGACTGCAGCTGGGAGAGAGAGCTAATTTGATCCTTTTGAAATCATTCTAAGTGGTGTTGCTCAAGTCCTGCCAAGTCAAGCACAGTTAAAGAAGACTGCTTCAGTGCTGAGGTCAATAACACTCAGACCTGTCTCTCAGAGTGTTGCTGAAGAATCAGTTTTTATTCCGCAACCTATTGCAAAATGTTGCCTTCCGTCTCGAACGTACACGTTCTCTATCTTTCCGTGTCAGCTGTCAGTAGATTTCATGTAGCAGTAAGTCATAAACCCAACATGTTTCATAACAACACTGTCACTCAGCCAGCCTGCTTCTGAAACACATCTTGACCTGTTTCCAGAAAACAAACAAGGAAGCTGATGTTATTTTTCACTCCTACGTGCTGTCACTTTGTCATGTAGATCAAAGAGAAGTTGGCGCAGTCACTCAAGGCCCTGCAGAAGCGATATGTGACGTCTGACGCAGTGGTTACCAGTGAAGATGGTGATGCTAACCTCCTCTGTTGTGCCCTGGAGGCCATCTTTATCCATGGTATCAAGAGCAAGTACATCCGCTCAGAGGTGGGGGGCCGCAGTAGGAAGGGAGACAGAGGATCCCACCCTCAGCCTTTCTTCTGGAGCCTCCTCAAGACCGTCACCCACCGGTAAACGCCCATTTGTGCCAAAAGGAGATAAATAAAGATGACATGATCTGTTGATTAATTGTTAAGTTGATCAACATAAAATCAGTCAGGATTTTTTCACAATAGTTTAGTTGTTCCATAAATTTTTAAAGTAAAAACCCCCAAAGTGAACTTATTCCTGCTTATCTAAAAATATCATTCGCTCTTTCATGTAATATTAAGCTGAATATCTTTGGGTTTTGGATAATAAAAATAAATATGGCCCCAGGCATCGTTGACATATTCTCTGTACTCTCTGTTAAATCCCCAGTGATGTGATCACAGAGCTGGAGAAGATCAACTTCGTGGGCACAGATGTTGGTCGCTGCAGAGCGTGGCTGCGGCTGGCCCTCAACCACGGCCTGCTGGAGTGCTACCTTGCGTCGCTGTTTCGGGAAGACTCAAAGCTGCGGGCCCACTATCAGCCCAGCGCCTTGCTCCTGAACGCAGAGGAGCGGGAAGTTCTTCTCAGCTACCTCCAAGGTCTTGCATCGTTGACCTTCAGCCTGTCGTACAAGTCCGCTGTCCTCAATGAATGGACCACGACGCCACTGGCTCTCGCTGGCCTCTGCCCCTTTTCCCAGGCAGACATGCTCGACCTTCCCCTCAATGGCGGAGACCTTCCCAATTCCAAGCCCATGCTTAAAGAATCATGGGATACAGTGTCTCAGTCATCAAGCTCATCAGACGCACTGGATATGCAGAGAGAATGCCCTGTGCTGCTGTTGGGGAGAGGGACAGGTGTGTTACAAGACGGGAGGACTGCACTTAACTCGTCAAATCTGAGCCTGGACACCACAGGCTCCTCTCAGCTCTCCTCCAGCTTGAGCTCTGACAGCCTCCTGCAGGGGCAGGACCCCCGCAGCCCAACAGGAGAACAGTGGTCTTCTTGTGACCTGGACATGCAGATCAATGTCAGCATCAGCTCCAAGAGGCCACAGAAAGAGTAAGTGGGTTTCTTTGGCTTTGCCTTTGGATTTGTTGGGACACAACAGCAGATAGGAGTTAAAAGAGAAGTTTTGTTTTTTTGCACATTAAGCCTTAGAATAAAGATACTAACGATCAAATAAAATGTTCTGCAGCATTATTATGACAACCAGCTCATTCCTGAGAGCTGGAGCTTGTTGCTGACATCACTGCAAGCTGAAAAGGAAGGAGGAGCATGTGCACTCAGACAGTCCGCCAAAAAAATACAATAAACGCTCGTTTTAAAAGACATGAAACTCATTGAATGTTTAGCGGTGTCCTCTGAAGTACAAACACTAAAACACAAAGCTAAACACCGATATATAACCCTGAAACGGCTGTTTTTTTGTTTCATGAAGCAGCTGAAAGAGATGCTTTTGCGTCATATGTTGTTGTCTGTCTTCATGTTTTAGTGTCAGTACATGAGAGGACACCATTTAACTTGTGGTGAGTTTCTCGCCTTAAAACGAGCGTTCATTGTGTTTTTTTCGACAGATTGGTCTGAGTGCACATGCTCCTCCGTTGTTTTCAGCTAGCGGTGACATCAGCAATGAGCTCAAGCTCTCAGGACTGCACTGGTTGTCATAAATGCTGTAGAGCATAGTATACAATCATAAATAGCCTTATCATAAGGCTTAATATGCAAAAAAACCAAACTTCTCCTTGAAAGAAGGCTGCTAAGCGTTCTTATTTTTCCTTTTGTCAACAAATCCCATAAAAAGACAAAAAACGGTCAATGATTTTACCTTAAAAACAGGTGTTTTCTGTATAGCCACAACCTGATATATCTTCTTTCTTTGTGTCATAGAGCTCAAGTGTTGTTCAGAAACTATTCAAAAACACATAAATAACATCAGCTGTAGTTTTTTAAATTAAAAACAGAAGTCTGCAAACTTAAGTTCGAAGTTAAATGTCAGCTTATATCATGTATGAATGTGTATCATGTGATATGTCCTAAATTGTCCTTGTTTTAGCAGTTCTCTGAGTGAGTTTCGGGAGAGTGGCCACTGCAGTCAGGACTCCATGCGTGAGGACTCCTTCGTCTCCAGCACTGGTCCAGATCAGTACTCAGAGACGGCCATTTTCAGTGGCTCTGACAGCGATACCCAGGGTCCCCACACACCATCCCAAGACCAACCCCCACATTCCACTGATTCAGAGCAACCACCTACTCCACTTGAGCTACCTTCATCTGAGGAGAACCATGCCAACTTCCCTCCCTCTGAAGAGTGCATTAGTGCCTCCGCTGAGTTGCACTTGGACACAGATGTGCTCTTGACAGCCAGTGAGCCTGCAGAGGAACAACATGCAACAGTCGTTCAGGAGAGTGCTCAGCCTTTCCAGAAAGAGAAGGAAGCAGAAACATCAGAGAAGAGCAGCTCAGAGCCTTCAGTGCATCAGGGCCTATGTCGTTCCACCAGCATCCTGAGCAGAAAGTCATCTTCGGATTCTCTATCAGTAAGTGTATTTGTAGATAAAAAGCTTGTACCTAAAAATAGCACACACAAATGAGCAAAACCACAGACATTTCAAGGCTTCTATCTGTGAAATCACATGGTGTGATTGGCTTAAAGACCACATCTCACACACTCTCATATCTGTAAGAAAAACTGTTTTACTGGTACATTGTAAAACAGGAAAGGTAACAATGTCTTCATGAAATGGGGAAATGCCGCAACGCCCCAGTTTTTAAATTGCCTTTTAGCTGTTCCCACTAAGGAAGTGACAAGTAAATGTTCAACTCGATACTGGAAATCGGGCTGGAAAATCAAAAAACTGTCAAACCTGATTTGCCGGATTAAAAAAAGAAGAGCTTGTTGCATGATTTTGTGCAAAGAGATTTAGCTTCCTGTATCATAAAATAACCTGTGTACAGTTCAAACCCTTACTCTGTTTGCTGTACACGTGAAGTCCGATCAGGGAAACCTCCAGGATGCGTCATCATATTTCTTCAGGGACTTTCTGTGATTGCCTCATGGCCGTTTTAATTAGTCAAGTCAGTGACAAAGTTGTGCAATTTGTATGTGACCCTTGACACAGACATTTATTGAAGTATCTTGTAGTTCTCATACTACTAACCACAAAGTCACATGACAACAGGAACTACACTTTTACAGTCTGTTCTGTGTTAACACACAGTTCAGTTTTGTTCTCCACAGTCAGACCCATTCATAAGATGATTTGATCATAACTCGTGTTTGTTGGAAAGCTGTGAAAATAAGGCTGCACCATCAGTTTTTTACTTTTTTATTTTTGATAATTGAGTAATTTACAGTCTGCTACACAAAGATGTTTAGTTTAGAATTATATTGAACTGAGAAAAGCAGCAAAGCCTCACATTTTAGGAGCTGGCTCGCGCAGACTGGAACAGTCTCTTTTGCTCCAAAAATGGCTGAGAAAAAGTTAGTTGATGAGCGAAACCAATGCCGACGACTTGATTCACTGACTTATTTTTTCAGCCCTGAATTGGAATTATCAGGAGACTATATTTCTTTTCTGTGTGTTGTACTTTTAGGTCATTGTTGAGATTATTCTCGTGTCAGATCCATCTGGGTACCATGGAGGTTAAAAAAAACTTTTACTGTGTACTTCTTAGAATTCTCGTTCTTGGATCTCTGAGGACGACATCTACAAGCCTCATCTGGAGGAAGTGTTGGACCACGACGAGGCGCCTCCTCCTGCTCCCACAGCTGAGCCGGAGGTCTCCCTGTCACCTCCCAGTGTTGTCCATCGAAGACAAATAGGTAAATATTTTTTCTCCATGCTGTGCTCCGGCTTCTGTCTTCATCCTATCAGCAGTCACAGATTGATTTGTCTCATCTAGAGCTGGATTGATCAGTCAATTCCTGTCTATATTCAGTGTAACCTTAACCTTTAATCCGTTTTCTTCTAACTGAAACACCTGGACAGAGTTTTTTGGTGCAGTACTGCCACCTATAGGTCACTTGTAAGACACCAGCAGTAAGGAAAATGTTGACGGCCTTGTTAAAACATTAGTCACAGCACAACCAGCAGTCAGACACTCCACAAGGTACATTAAAGTGAACACACTTGATCAGTAAAGTTGTACACTAAGGAATTCATTGTTTGAAAGCTGAGTAATACTGTTTACACAAGACAGAAAATTCCTGCAGAACTGGAAACTGTGGAATGACACATTTAAACTACAACTGTAACCACACCCCCAAACGGTGACGTTGCAAGGGGTGTGTTTCATCAGCCAGCTAATGTGAAAGCACCTGTTGTTGCATCACGTCATGGGGTGTGAGTTTCACCAGAATGTTATGAAAGAATTTTTTTTTGTTAAACGTCACCTTAATGAGTTGCATCGTTTACTGAGAGCTGTGATAAGAAAGTTTTAAGACAGCAGGGAAAGTACCTGAACTTTGACACGTTTGTGCTAGGCAATTTTTCCAGAAACAACTTCTGTAAAATCTTATTATTATCACTGATTTCATAATCATGTTAGCTCATGGAAGTAACCGCAGCTACTAAAATTTTGTGCTTTTTTGTGTCAGAAAAAGTTGAATTAAATTATTTATCAAGCTGTGAGACGTCCTTTCTCCTCCTTAGAGTGTTGTTCAGTTCTCTAAATGGTCATTTGCAGTTAAAGGAATGGCCAAAACAAACTTATTTTGTCAAAGTTGTCACAGAAAAGCTTATGTACAAAGAAAAATTAAAGGTTTATGTCATTAAAAATCTGTTACAAAATGTTTATTCTGGTCTTCAGTTTAGTACCTTTTGTGAACTTAACTTCTCTTTGCTTTAAATGTGCACTTATCATGTTTTTCATGTGACTTTAAGGTCAGAAATGAATGATTAAATAAAATAAGTCTCTTGCTGGCCATGCTGACTCCCTTTCTTCTCCTGTATCCCTGTCCATCAGGACTGTCCAACCCGTTTCGTGGCTTGCTGAAGCTCGGTCACCTGGAGCGACGAAGTGCGGTGGGATTGTGGCGCGACTACTACTGTGAGCTGTCACCATTCGAGTTCCGCATGTATCTAAATGCAGAAGAGCGGACGTGTTATGACAACTGCTCCCTTATGCGATGTGAGGACACTCGCATAGCGTCATCCGAGGGCCGCTTCGAGTTGGCCTTTCCCGGGAAGCGACTGTACCTGCGGGCAGCCAATCGCGATGAGGCAGAGGACTGGGTGGACCGGATAGTTGAAGCTGTCAATAAATGCCGGCCAGCATCCCGTGTGGATGAGCAGTGGGAGGTGCTTCAGCCCTGCAGTGAGAACAGTGTGGATGTGTCGTCCCCGTCCTCCGCCCCCTCCAGCCCTGAACGGGGTTTATCATCCTCAGATTCAGGGACAAATGCAGGGCAGGAGGCAGTTCCTCCTTTGCAGGAATTTGACTGGACTCGGGCTGCTGATCTGGAAACGGATGCCATCAAAGAGGCTGTTTTGTACTTCTCCACAGATCCAGAGGCTCGAACATGGGCGCCTCTGGTCTTTTCTCTTTCCTTGGAGACCTTGAAAGGCTTTCGGGTACAGGAGGGAAGGAAGCTGCTGCGGCAAACCTACCATATTGAGGAAATCCGTGATGTAGTGCCAGACGTCTCTCTGGGAGGACCGGCCTTTTTTAAACTCTTGACCATCAAGGAGACACTGAGACTCAGGGCGGAGAACGCAGAAGAGGCTCGCTCTTGGAGGGTTTTGATCCGTGGAGCTCTGGACTCCTACCTGGAGAGCGGGGAGGATGGGGGCACCGTGGAGCCAGCTGTGTTAAACCAGGGGGGGATTGGAAACCTCCACAGACTGGTGCAGCATAGACTCAAAGAAAACGGAGTTCTTCTGGTTCATCTGTGCACGGTGCCGTCAGAGAAGGGGCTGGACACGCAGGGCTTCAAATGTGCAGGTAAAACTAAGATTTAAACTTGTTTATTGTAAAACGTTATCATAGTTGAGCTTAGAGGTGTTTTCGTATCATCTTTTCATTCTCGATACTGATTCCAATGCCCTGATTTGGGTAGCAGCCGATACCAGCCAAGGTATAATCATAATTTGCTTAAATTTAAAAAAAGATATGAATAGAATACTATAAAACAGTAGTGCTACAGCAACTTAAAAACTAAACTCTAGAAAATTTCATTCCTTACCCTTCACTAACTAAGCCAACTGGGAAGTAGTTGGGTACCATTTTTTGACGGTATCGGAGGCATTTTTAGATACTGGTGCTGGTATCCATACAAGTCCAGTTGAGCTGATAACAGAGGGCATACAGCAAATGCCTGTAGTCATTTTATCTTCCATTCAGTTGTAGACTTAAATCTATCTTATCCAGAGTCAGGTTTTTTCTCTGTGACTTTCCCTTTTCTTTTCAATCCCTCAAAGGAAGGGTGACTCCTGTCACCCTTTCTTTTCAATTGTAGTATGACTTCGCAAAGCAAACTCTTGGGTAATTTTTGTTGAATGCTTCTTTCTTACAGTCAAACTCAGTGTATTTTGTGAAAACAGTCTCTATTTGTTGAGTGTTTGTTTGGAGTGTATACATGTGTTCTCCCTGTAAATCTGAGGTGTGTTTGCCGCGTGTCATTTTGCAGGGTGTCCTCAGATGATCGGCCCGTCCCGGAGCAGAGCCCTGTTGTGTGAGTTCTCAGGCCAGTACTACTGTGACTCCTGTCACCATGGCGACACCACCATCATCCCTTCACGCATGGTGCACAACTGGGACCTCACATATCGAGAGGTGGGTGCAGCACATGCAGATGAACTTGTGTTATCTGATCATTTTAAGTGCATTCCCTGAAATCATACACTGCATATATTTAGTGTTTTGTGAAAATTCCACATTGGCTGTTCATCCACTGCATACAGCCTGTTTTCACTTTAAAGACTGAGGCATGAGTTCATTAGAAATTTCTTACAGCTTCATCTTGTTCTGACCCCACGATGTGACCTGTGTGTGTCTGTCCAGGTGTCTAGGAAAGCCCTGCGGTTGCTGGCTCAGGTGGAGCAGGAGCCACTGCTGAACCTGGAGCTGTTGAACCCTGAGTTGGTGCAGCACGCCGAGTCCATGGCTCAGGCCCACAACCTGCGGCAGAGGCTCCGCCTTCTAGGCGACTACCTGCTCACCTGCCGCAGCGGAGCCTGCAAGAAACTCCAAGCCAGGTGTGTGTATGAATGGGTGTTTTTACACTTAATCACATTTATTACAACATTTCATTACACTTGTTTTTGTCTCTGCCAGCCTGGAGCAGCGAACGTACTTGTTGGAGTCGAGTCATCTGTACAGTGTCATGGACCTGCGACAGGTATCCTGCAGTGTGGATTATGTAACTGCACCTATTTTTTGCCGTCATAAACATATTAATGTGTGTGTGTGTGTGTGTTTCCTAGATAGCTGATGGCAAATATGCAACCTACCTGATGACACTATTGCAGTACGCCTCCAACCACGTGTCTCACTGTGACCTGTGCACTCAGCGTGGCTTTATATGTCAGATATGTCACGCTGATGACATCATCTTCCCCTTTCAGTTTGAAAGCACAACCAGGTACGTTTTCCTGAACCAACACCTCGCCTTTTACTCAATACTTCCATTCACAGTTGCTAAAAATGTGTTTGTTTAATCGCACAAAATCGAGGGTCTGAAACATCTCTGATGTGACTGTGTTGCCCGGTGGAAAATCTGCATCCTCCTTCCACAGTCCTTAACAACAGTCTGTTATTCATAGCAACAGTCTGTTTCACAGAAATAACAGACCTTAGTATGCCGTGATTGACATATCAGAGTTGAGTATTCAACAAAGCCATGTAATATAAAGAAATAAACCGGACAGAAAATGTCAGAGACTTGTTCTTGTTATTATTCTAGACATACGGAAGTTTCACCTCTTTCTAAATTGCCTCCTAATTCTGTATCAAATGCTTTTTTTTCTCTCTCTGATGCAGGTGTAAAGATTGTAAGACTGTGTTTCACCTGGCCTGCAAGGCCCCTGGGGCCCCGTGTCCTCGCTGTCAGCGGATGAGGAAATACCTGGAGAGGGATCTGCAGGACTGAGCGGGGCCTGCCAGGAAGCTAAAAGACGGCTGATGGAGAGGAAAAAAAAAATTGTAGAAAATGAAAAACAAAATCTAGCTTTTACTTAAAGTAACCTCAAGTGCAATTACGAGTGCGATTTGCCTGCTTTCTGACCTTAAACCTGAAGAGGAAGGTGTCAGAGCCGCAGCACTGCAGTAGCTCAACTCTCTTGCACTAATCTAGAGGCACATTGGGCCTCGTGACGCTGACATCGTGCAGCCAAATGTTACTGACCAATGACTTCAATACCTCTATCAACGCTGACTCAGCCACGGCAACAAAAGAACGACTGGACAGCGGTGGACGCCGCTGCCAAGACATTTTTACATGGCTGATTTTCACTTTGTCTTACTGTGTCGAGTACTTCATTCTTATGCATCATGTTTACCAGAAATGCTCTGTAGTGCATTCTGCATTCGTCTCGGATGCACCAAACAGCTGATATAAACATAGTACAGCAGTGAGGTGGGCACTGCTCGTGCAAATTGTTGAAGAGCACTTGAAATGTTCTAATTAACAGATTCTTAGATTGTGCCTTCATTTTAATTTAAGCTTTACACTCTTTTTGCTACTTTAATTCAGGACCAGAAAGCATCAAATAGGCTGTTTTTGTTCATTTCTCTTAACCATAAAATGAAGTCGCATTGCTGGATTAGATATGAATTTGTGTAAAGGTCATAATTAGCCGCCAACAAACGTATGTGGTTTAACGTTTGTTCTGCTGCTCATGTGGTGAGCCACACTGATGTAATCTATACAGTTGTTGAGGTAAATAAATCGTATATATGGCAGAAGCATGATTACAACATATTAAGGTAAACTATGGGATGTCACGGTGATCCCGAAGTCAATATTTTGCATATTTGCACCAAACTACGACTGTTAAAATATTTCAACTAGAGTTGAGTTGTGATATCATCCAGTGCATAGATTGACCCCTGACTTGTAAAGCTGCATTTCTTACTTTTTCTCTTTCACTTTAATTCCATTTCATTTTCATCTCTTGAATATTTAACTCTGGTATAAAGTTTAACTCACAGGATTAACATATAACTTTTTTTTTTTTTTTCCTTTTTCTGAATCTGCAGAAGAAACAATGAAGGTTTATGCATAAAATCCATTTTCATATACATGCAGAACATATCACTTGCAAGCGGCAGGTACAGAAAACTGCAGTACTGTTATTCCTGGTTTATGTGTATGTTTTTTCATTTTCATCTCATCTATCATGTAAGATGCATAAATGACCAGTATGAAATAAATGTCAGCGTGTTACATTGTAATTCTCCTCTGTGTGTGTTTGTG
>JAQLOL010000014.1:6178473-6196155 GCA_029783665.1 Naso thynnoides
AATAAATGTCAGCGTGTTACATTTTAATTCTCCTCTGTTTTTGTTTGTGTGTTTGTTTTTTTTGCCTGATTGAATTTTATGGCTGGAAGCTTGTTTGCAGATGTAGTGTATCTGAGCTTTTGAGTGTATCTGCCAATTGTAGTTTGAACATACATGATTTTAAAAATTATTATTATTATTAAGTAACAGCTTTAATGGAGTTAAACGATGACAGATTTTATATAAATAGGGAACATGCTGCTGCAACAGTGATGAGAAAAAACAAAATGAAAATCACAGCAACAGCAGTGATTTGGTGTAATTATTTACTGGAGTATTGTACTTCAGTAATTTTAGGATACTTGTTTTATGTTTTCAGTGTTGCTTTCCGGTGAAAACGGCCTGTTTTCGGTTTGGGGTTTTGGGAGGATGCATATTACAGCTCATCCTGTTTTTCTCTGTCACTTTCAGTTTCTAAAGGGAAATGGCAACTTGATATAGCCTACCACTAGACCTAAAAACAGATTTACCAAATACTATACCAAATAGCTGCATTGCAAACAAAAGCAGGACATACAGATATCAGCATCTTTAGGGTTTGATTATTAAAAGATTTATTAGTATTTTTTAAAATGGCATCTTGTATTTTATTCCACGATCCGTCTAGTGCAAGAAGTAGTAGACTTTCCAAACCCTCAAAGGAACATCTTCAGTTTATCAAAAAAAAAAAAAAAGACAAGTTCAAACCACCACATCATGTCATCATTACTGTTTTCACCGGAGTATTAAAACATAATCTGAAAACTGCATAAAACGGAAATACTGGAGTAAAGTACATGTCCATTACATGTGCAGTACTTGGCTACATGTACTGCATTGAACTACTGCATCTCTGATGGACATTTTAACCTGTCACAGCTAGAGAGAAAAGCTCAGGTGCAATTAATCACGTCATGATTGCTCTTTCATGACGTGAAGCGGGTACTCAGACATTTTGCGCCCATTACTAATTCAATCAGCTACACCTGTGTCTTTTAAAGCGCGTATAAATTGCAGGCGGTCGACGAGCTGTGGCCTCAGTAAACTAAAAGCAGAAAAACACGTATGAACCAATAAACAAAGAGTGCGGCCACGTGTCCTGGATCTCATGCAAACACACGCCCTTCAGCCGGTGCGCCGTGGAGGCGAACTTCCATAACAACAGCTGATGGGCGGAGTAATGACGGCGAGCCTGTAAAACACGTTCCGCAAACTCCGCCATCCAGTCCGCTTATCTCTGCGCAGCCGGGGCAGCAGGTCGCGTCCGCTCTCGCTCATCCGCCGCAGCGTTCCGGTTCGCATTCCCGACTCGGGGAACCATTTTACTTGTTTTTATCCGAGCGTGAGGCGCTGAGTTTGGGGATGGATGCTGCTGAGGGAAGCCGGCTGGAGAGGAGCGGCCACACGGCGTGCATAGACAACAACACTCTGTATGTGTGGGGAGGTTATCAGGTAAGGAAACGCCGCTGTGTGGCTTCACCTGTGCAGGTGTGTCTGCGAGGACGACGCGACATAAACAAGCCTTTTGAAGTCTGCTGAGAACTTCAATTAACTCAAAATGCCAAAATATAGAACACTTGCCGTTACCCCAATGACGTTATTAAAATAAAGAAAATGAAATATTCCTATAATAAATCCTACTTTCATTAAAGTTTTAGCTTGATTTTGTTTAAACTTTTAAAGATGTTTTGTCCTTAAGGCTCATTTTATAAGATGTATTAAAGCCTTAAATTGCCTGTAGGCTAATTATGATTGAAGGGCTTCTTGTGTTTTTTTTTCAGCCTTTATTGATACAAGGCAAATAAAATATTACAGACATGTCATACACAATTCTCCCTAGCTACAGTTTTAAATGACCATAAAGTTGAATTAGCACAGGTCTATTGCTACTGTGTAAATAAAATCACTCTTAATGCTCATAGAGGCCAGATTTACTGCTTTATTGCTTGTATTAGGTTTATCTACTTAACTGGTAGCTGGGTGTGTATCCATGGAGGATAAAATTGACCCAGAAACAGCAGAAAAACTCTTAAACGCAACTTGATGACAACAGACAGTGTGAAACTTTCACTTCATGAACATGTTTCAACAAGTCAACATTTCTCAGCCCCTATCCTGTTGCATCCTAGTTGTTGCCATGGGTACAATGTACTAAATACGTCAAAGTGTACAGATAAACATGGACTGACAAAGCCAGATTTTAACGTTTAAGAGTCAAACTTCACCACGTTTCCTAACTTGACTTCGTTTCCTCTTTGTCTTCTCACAGGTTGTTGCTGGAGAGGAGACGATGTTGCCCAGCGATGAGATATGGCTCTGCGATTTAGACAGC
Organism: Naso thynnoides; assembly: GCA_029783665.1. NCBI lineage: Eukaryota > Metazoa > Chordata > Actinopteri > Acanthuriformes > Acanthuridae > Naso > Naso thynnoides. Next base: position 6,180,824 of record JAQLOL010000014.1, read on the forward strand.
GGGATGTGGTGAGAGAGCAGGAAGGCTGTCTTATCGGCACTGTGTCATCTTGACATGAAGCTGTAGATGTCAGCCCACAAAATGGAACAAACAAGATACAGTGACTGTAACTTGATTATGTAGAGACACTGCAGTAAGATGAGAAGATGAGTCTCTAAATTCCAAATAGAAAAGGGTCGTCTTGTTTGTTTTCAGTTCCTCCGTGTTTGTGTTAACTCTCACTCTGTTAAGCTAACATTTACACGTGTGTTTAACATTTGCAAGTGCTCAGCGTGCTGTCTTTTGTCCTTTGTGTGTTTCTGTGTGACAGGGAACAGAGGAAGATCGCTGGAGACACACCACCACACTTATCAGAATTCTGTGGCTCTAATGTTAACGGCACGCTCTACATCTTTGCAGGATGTGACCAAGTTGGATACACAAACCAGGTGAGTTGCCATGGACGACCTCAAGACGAGGGTCTCTTGTCACCTGTAAGAGAAAGCTGGGAGACATTTTGTGCCTCCTGATGCTGCAGATCCCCAAACTTTTTTTCAGTTCAAAACCCCAAAAGAGAAATTTCACCTCATTTTTTTTTGCTGAGTGTTGTGTTGTAAGCCAGCATGTGTAAACTCATCCTTGCATTTGTTTTTTTCAACATCACACAAGCGTTGGAGAGTGATTGAATCATAGAAGTCATGCTCATTGTTACTTCAGCCAAAGTGTGGTTCCGTGTTTTTGGTCTAGCTTCACAAGAGGAGACGGCGATATCCCCTCCAGCTCCATCCTATCATCCAAATACCGACACTTCTTGCCCCAAAAATGCCATAAGGCCCAACTCAGCGCTTCAGAGGTAGAGTCCACAAACCAGTGGATGGCATTGAGTTAGCTCTGTCCACTATTTAAAGATGGGGTAGGCAACATCTGGACATTAAGGCCATGTTTAGAGCAGCCCTACTAAAAATGGAGAAGTCTTTCCTCTAAATTTATACGAACAACCGAAAGCGCTGTGGTATGCATGCCAGGCTGGTAGTTGGCAGTGTGACTTTGTTACGGCATACCATCGAAGCTGCTTAAATTTGTTTACTTCCTGTTGCCACTAAGCCCAAAGTAGCCACAAATTAAAGTAATTCAACCATAGTTTGACTTCAAAAATTATGCTACGAACACGCAAATTTGCCTTAATAGGTAAACAGTCATAGTCAACTTGCTTTGGGTGCAATGTGGAGGGTTTAAACAGACAACACTTAGCATTAGCATTAGCATTAGCGTAGTCATGGCGTTGTTGTGTAAAAGGAAGGCCGAACCACTACAAAAGTGTTACATTAGATGCAAAAAATTTCACTGTCTAATCGGGGTCTAAGGTAGTTGTAGCATGAGGCTCCTTGGAAAGCAAATCCGCTGCACCCTCCACTTTGTTTTTTTGCTCAGGCTCACATTTTATTTAGTTTGCTGTCACTCACTTTTAAGTCCAGTTTACACCAAAGATTCATGACGAGACGAAACGGTTGCTGGGAAAGTTGCAGCGGAGTTAACTGTTCTGTCTGAAGCCAGCTGACGATGTCGCCTGCAGCTCAGCTTGTCAAGTCGCCTGCAGCTCATAGTGATGCAGTGTAGAGCAGCCAGTAGGGACGCCTCTGAAATGACCTCTGATTGGCCGAAAAGTGCCCATCACAGTCTTCATTTTCTTTAAGACCAATGTAATTATATGCTGAAAGGTTATTATGGAAATTTTTGGCCGATGATACCAAAAATAAGCTGCCTCCCTTTAATATACTGTTACTGTATGTAGGTTTGCACTCAAAAAACATTGCAAACTTTTCTTTTTTTGAAGTACATTATCTCTTTTATGAAAGACCTAAAAGGAGTCTGACTTATTTAAAACAGGTGAATTCTCTATAAAATGGGTCAAATGTGGCCTTTAGTGTCTGATATAAAGGCTGGATTTTCAAGTTTGTCATAGAAAACATTCCAAGCTCAAGGTGTGAACTACAAAAATGCAGTTTTGCCAAGCTCATACAGAGAGTCAAGATTATCCAACTCGATCATCTGGTCTGTGAGCTGTCTGAATCAGGCAGAAGCATTTATAGAGGTTGCACGAATGGCTTACTTTGAAGATTTTGAAGTATGTCTAAGCAAAGACGGTCCAGTTAGCGAGTCACATCTCAACAAGCAGTGAAGGCTTTGTCTTCAAGTCTCATTCATTGATAAAACATGATCTCTTTAATGGGTCTCATGTGTTCGGTTCTCATCTTTTTGTAGATTTTCAGCCTTGACCTCACAGAGCAGCATTACTCATGGAGGAGAATCACGGACACAAAGGGAACGACGCCGTCACCGCGGAACAAACACTCCTGCTGGGTGCACAGAGACAGGTCAGTGCGTGAGGAGCGACGGGATGCAGCTGTTCACGTCCTCAACACGAACCACTCTTTGGGCATTTTAAATACACAAAATTGACTTTACCAAAGGAAATTTAGCTTTTACACCTTGGAAGATTAAGGTAACTTTGGGATATTTGTTGATATCTACAGTGAATTTTAATCAGTTGTCCACAAAAAGACTTTTTTTCTCTTTGGTTTCTTACTTGAATTAATGTTTCAAAAGACTTTGTGTTTATTTTTGTGTGCTTTAGGTTAATCTACTTTGGTGGATACGGATGTAAGACCATTGGGGAGGTACGAAACACATCATCGGCAAGCTTTGTCGTGGAAGAAATGTCCTGGGTAAATAAGAAAACCGTTGTACATCACAAGTGCTGCTGCAAATTCCATTAAGTTCTTTTCTTACTAGAGCAAAATTAAGATGCCCTGAAGAAAACATGTTAATTCTTTGGTGTGTGGGTGTACTTGATGTTTGTTTTGGTGATAATCATCCATTATCTTATAGGTTACTGTATACACACTTGAGCATGTAGCTTGTCTGGTTCTCATGATCACCTTCTGTTCTTGTCTTTAGACAACAATTGGAAACGCGTTGTTCAGATGCTGGGGCTGGAACAATGAAGTCAATGTTTTTGACATGCATACGTCCACATGGAGCATGCCCGAGACTCAAGTGAGTCGAACAACATGATTTTAAGTTTACCTATACAGAGCCGGAAGGCTTTTCAAAGTTCTTTGTCTGAGAAAACCTAAACTGTATTTTAAGACGAGGAAAAAAAAAAGCAAGGAACAAGCCAAAATAGCTGCAGATTAAAGAAGTTCTGTATCTAATTTATCGAAAAGTCGCATAGAAACAGTTATAGTTTAAGTCCTGCTGTGCAACTTTGTTTCACATGTGGGGATCATATAAAGTAATGGTGTGTTCCATTTAAACTGGTTAAACTGGAATTTCAGAGTTGCCAGTTGGAAATTTAATCTGAGACCCAAAAGTCAGATTTCCAACGCAGAGTTTGAAGAACTTCATTTACTTCACAATTGAAGATGGCTGCTCAATACAGCAACAGTGAAAGACGCAGAAATGTGTGTGTATTATCTCTGTCTTCTGTGTCTCATTAAATCAGCTGTACACAGTGTGCTGTCCAATTTCTATCTGTTGGACAAAATACAGCGTAATGTGTTATCAGCTGTGCTGCTAACAATGGATAACCTGACTAGAACTGAGAACTTTTTGTAATGAATGAATTGAATGATGATTTGATTCTCCAGCTTACTACACTGGGACACAGTCTTTCTTTAGAAGAAGTTGGGTTGAATTTGAATTTAGCATTAAAGCTGCTTCACTTGGCTTGGTTTTAATCCTGGAAACACTGAGTAAATCTCTCCCAGATGTCCAGAGGGTTCTGGATGCTTTTTTAACGTACATGAAAACAGATGAGTTTAGGCCTGAGATCATTTAGAGCTTTAAGATACGTAAAATAATCTTAAAATCTGTCTTCTGTTGTACAGGAAGCCAGTGCAGGGATCTGAGAAATGTTGCTAGAGCCTAATAAATTATTTATCATTCTTATGTGTCTTCTTTTAGACAGAAAATAGTGACAAAATCAACACTACAAAAGATATCTTAGACTCGTTTGTTTTGTTTGTTTTTGTTCAGGGTCCTGTTCCAACCCCCAGAGGCTGCCATGCTAGTGCCCTTTTGGGAAACAAAGGTTACATTTCCGGAGGCGTCGTGAGTAGCTAAGCAGCTTAAACAAACTATAAATATAAGCACCATACGGCCAAAAGTAAGTGGACACCCCTGTCCTTGTTTTCTGAAGCTGTTTTTCATGATTTTTGTCTTCCAGTTCCAGTAAAGTAAAATCTTAATGATACATCAGATCAAGAAATTTCAGACAATAGTCTGCTTACAACGGTGCAGTAACAGTTTGGGGAAGGTCCTTTCCTGTTTCAACATCCCTTTCCTGTCGTGACGTGACAATGCCCGCATGCACAAAGCCAGATCTATAAAGAAATGGTTTTGCACTGAAGGCTGGTCTGCCCGGAGCCCTTTGCACCTTTTGGGATGAACTGGGACACCAACAGTGACACAGGCCTTGTCGCCTAACATCACTCATGTTCTTGTAGATGAATGGGAGAAAATCTTTGCTGCCAGGCTTCAAAATTTTGTGCAAAGCTTGAAATTGGACAATTGGAGGCTGTTAAAGCAGCTGATTAATGCTTATAATTTGTAAACAGATGTTAAGCAATTACACATGGTTGGAATGTTCAGGTGTCTACTTACTTTTGGCCACATAGTGTCTGATTATGTTTAAGTACAGAACGGCCTTTTGACTGCACATGCTCATCTTGCTGCAATAAGGATAAAATACTTTTTAACTTAAAATGAGGTTATGTCTGCAGGAGGCGGCAGAGCTGGACATGTTCTGCTTGGACCTGGAAACCTGGACCTGGACTCAATTGTAAAATTTCCTTCACTCTTTCATACGAACAGTAGCTGTAACTTTTTTGATTATAGGTTTGATTCTTGCAGCCTTTTGTACCAATGATCTCTGACCTCTGTTGCATTACTCTCCACCAGTGACATCTCTCAGTCCTGTGCACCTCTGGGCCGCTCTATGTTCACCATGACGCCCATATCAGATCACGCTCTCTTCATATACGGAGGTCTTGGCACAGACGGAAACACTCTCAGTAAGCATCAATCTGTTGTGCTTCTACAATTAACTCAAAATCCTTTAACTAAACGCCTTCTGCTACATTAAGACTGCGTCATGGATGAATTATGAGACACACTTCTTGTTTTTGTGTCTTTGTGGTTGTTTTGTTTCTTGTTTATAGTCACTGCTCAGCCTGTTCAAAAGTCCATCAATAGTCTGCCTAAAATTTAATATTATAACTAGCAGAAAAACTATTTTATCTGCATAAACAGGCATGATCCTCACTGTACAAATGTGCTCAAGGCTGAAGGACTTTTAAATGTTTTATGTGCAACACCTAAAACAAAGATGACATCACTGCTCAAGTGGTTTGTTTTTCCCAAAACATTTGGAGTGGAGCTGTGTGTGGTTTCATCCTTATCAATGACCTCCCTTCTGTTAGATGATGCCTGGCAGTTTAACACTCAAAAGAGAAAGTGGACCAAGATGACACACCCACACAAGGACAAGCCCAGGTGGGTCATGTGAGGCCAATTATTTTGTTTCTGCTCACATAGAAGAAATGACAAAATGACTTTGAAGAGGAAAGTTACAAGTGTTGTCTTGTATAGAATAAAGAAAAATCAGATATAACCAGTGACTCTTAGCTCCTTTTTTTTTCTAGAAATTATTTGATTGGTGGTTTTTAATTTGCTTTTAAAAGGGGAAAAAAGTTATTGCTCCGAAATATGCCAACAAGCCACTTTTTCAGCCTTGGTTTGTTTGTGTTCAACCTGAAGGAGTTTATCATGGTTATTATAAAGTCACTTTGTATTTGCTTCCTAATTCACCCAAATATTTTTTTTTTCTCAGGGTGTGTCACACAGCGTGTCTGGGAAGTGAAAACGATGTTGTTGTGTTTGGTGGAAGCAGTAACATGCGCATCCTCATGGACTCGGTATGTGATGGAAAAACTTTCAAATTTAATTATTTTTTTTGTTAAGGATGTAGCCGTCTGATTTTACAAGCTGTAGCCTTCTCTTAATAGTCAAAGTTGTTGTTTTGAAACTTTTTTTATTTTTAGCCCTCTGAGTAAAACATGAACCTTGTGCAGACATCAGCAAAACATTGCAGCATTGTGCATTGAAGCCCTCATTCCTTCCGTAAGATGTTTTAACTTACGCAACTTGTCAAGTACAGCTCAGTGATGAAGTGAAGTGTTGCATAAAGAAAGATTAACAGTAAGTGGTTTAAAGACTCACAAGCAAAAAAATGTTTAATCGACGTCATTGATGTAGCACTTTTCAAGTCTTACCTCACCAAGAGCTTTATGGCACTTTCATTCATTCACACACATCTCATACACTGGCAGTGGAGACTGTCATGTAAGGTGCACCTTCTCATCAGGAGTAAAAACCACTGACACACACACACACACACACACACACACATACACACACATCAAGGTTACAATTGGGAGCAATTTTCAGCATCTTGCCAGAGTACACTCAGGCCAGGGGTTGAACCTCTAACCTTGTGATTAGTGAATGACCTCCTCTACCTCCTGGAAAAACACCAAAACTCTTCAGAATATGTGGTGTGTTTCTTTTCTTTTAGGTCAGAACAAAACCGCAGTACTGAATATGTGGTTTGTATTTATACAAATTTTGCCAACCTGTGAAAATGCTGACATCTAAAAATTAGTTTGCAGCAAAACTAATGGCATGAAAATGGTAATATTCTGATCTGAGCAGATATAGTATTTACAGGCCTAGTTAGCCTATTAGCTTTTGCTTATTAGCCAAATACCTCAAAGAACAGCTGAGGTTGATGACAATGTTAATCAAAGTACTTAATAAAGGAAAACATCGACCTCATGGTGGCGCTAAAGGTAAACTCGGGAGTATCAAAGTCTGACAGGTTCACATTCTGGGGATCATGAATGTGTGTAAAAGCTGTAGATAGAATTTCAGCTGTTACAACCATGATGGACAAGAAGCCATTACAATCACCAAAAGAGCCAAGCGGCCTAAAAAAAAAAAAATCACTTCACCCGCATGTGCTGTCATTTTTTTCATCTGTCATCTATCCCCATGTGATTATGGTCCATCTTCTTCTCAGGTGACCATTCTGAGGGCTCCGTCGCAAGATCACTGCAGAGACGTCTTCATGTTTCAGACTCAGCCGTACTCTCTCTTCAGGTCCGTTCTACCTTCCAGCTTTATGTTTGATTACATGTATATGGTTTAGAACACAACTATCAGCTCTGAATTCATATTGTTGTGTGTTAAACACAGCTTAGACAGTCTTGTTTCTGTCTGTGCTCTCTGTTATGTCAGTGGTCGGTCACATGCATTTGTTTTAAGCACTCTGCGTTATGTCCTATGGCAGCATGTGAGAGCATGTTTGCACGTTGTCTCATTTCACACATGATTAAGCAGTTTAAGTCCACTGAAAACCTCTAAAGTCTCACAGCTATTTACACTCTCGGCTGAACATGTGTGCTGGTTCACAAGCAGCAGAGGACGGAGGTGTTATGCTAATGAGCTTGACATCAGTATAGAAAGGCAACATACAAAGACATGTCTTATATGGTGTAAATTAACATTTCTTTAGTGTTCAGAACATTTGGTGTCACGAGTTTTTTCCTACCAGTCAATTAATTATATTAAAAATGCATTTCAGCACCTTTTTAAATGTGACTTTTTGTGATGCAAATTGCTGCCACTGTGTCAAAGATTAAAATACAGTTTAAAACAGTAAATTTTGAAGCAGTCCAGAGGACAAAAACATCTGAAATCAAGGAGATTAAAAAATTCGCGGGTTAGCCAAAGGCAAGCCATAAACATGCAAATAATGGTACACCAGTTTTCTTACTCCCTACCAATAATGGGGAGCAAAACAGTTCTGATATGATTTATCACCTAGTTTTATATATATTGATAATATTGGATGAATGTGGTATTGAAATACTTGACAGAGATATGTAATGGAGGCAGGATATCTTACATTTTAACAAACTTTATTCCAAACATCAGAGCAATGAACAGTAATACTCCACTTATTATTAAATTACAGACCGCCCTGTCCTGGACGAACTGCACAACTACACAATTTTGAATAACTAGTCCAAGCATTAGGCCAGTATCGACCAATAACTCCCTAATCTGACCATTCCATGTGTTTTTCTTCCCTCTCTAGACTGTGTGAGGACTTGATAGGAAGAAAGCCAGAGCTGTTTGGGAAGCAGCTGAACTGGCTGCCGTCAAAGCTACGAAGCAAAATCGACAAGCGGGTGACTTTTTTCTCCACTGCGACGGCCGTTCTTATCGCTTAAAGAAATACTTTTTAAGAGGCAAGATTTTGAGCCAGTCAATTATCACAAAACTGTTTCCTTTTGTTGTGTTATGAATGTCTGTTTATGTGTTTAATGATTTAAAAAAAAACACAAATATGGTGCTAAAGTTTCTTTGTTTTAACTTATGAAATGTATTTTGTAAATAAAGTTTTTGACCTTATTTTAAACAGCTAGTTGAGATTTAGTAAACTTTTACTCCATACAAAGATTTGATGACGTGCAATCTGTTTTTGAATAAAGGTGTTATGTTGCATATAAGTGTGCTGTTATTTTCTATATGAACGATGCAGTAGAAGTCAGTTGAGTGATGTAGAGCAAAAGCATGAATTGGGCAAAGTTGTTTTCTTGTACTTTAAAAATGAGTTGAACCAACAAAGTTAAATGTTACACTTTTAATCCAATTGACTTCCATGATTAAACCAATATAACATCAAACAAGTGTTGACCAGGTTTCAGAAAATGTCAACCCATTAATTCTTTGGTTCAAATGCAGAAAAATTTACAGTTTACACTTGAATGCAGCTGTTTTTGTTCAGGACTGCACTTTACTGCTGAGGGACATGTCCATAAAAAGGTAAATGTTACCTGGAAAAAGTTAAGAAAAAATACATGTGTGAAATATAACTGTAGGTTTATTTAATATTCTCTTTTCTTTCCTCTTTTAGAAAGTATATTTTTTACTTAAATCACAAAAAAGGCAAAACAGTGTCAGGGAATTCTTTTTAGAAAATATCAAAATTCTAAAAAGGGGCCTAATTGTTGGTGACAGCCGCTTCACGGGCGGCTGATGCTGGAAGTTGAGCGCCTCATGTTTGTCAGGCAGGTGTGTTTGTCTCACACAGGTCGGACGTAGTTAGCAGGCAGCAAACCTCGCTGGCCGGTGCGCTCGTTGCATCCGAACATCCATCCCTCGTCTATTGGCTCCACGTCTAAGATCAGATCGCCTTCCTGCAGAGACACTTCATCTGCTTCTGCTGCCACGTAGCTGTACATGGCCTGGTAACGTCTCTGTGGAGTTCAGTCAAACATACACACCAATGCACTGACGTATAAAGACTACACACAGCCCAGACTGCTGCATTTGCATTAAAGATTTCCCTACAGAGGCATAAATACACTCATGTCAAACAATAAAATACATTGACACACACATGCAAAGGAGCACTCACAGTTTGGGCATTACTAAAGAAGACTTCTCTATAAACTAGAACTAAAGAGTTAAACTACTATGGAACAAACATCACAAACTAAAGACTGAAAACAATTTATGTTATCGCAATAAAGAAACAAATGGCCACAAAAGCATGAAAACCAATCTTTACGAAAGTTTTCATGCTTTTTTAGAAAGACTCTACAAGACATCCAATGGCATCCAACGTTGTTTCTTGTAATGCAAAATCTTAAATACTTAGAACTGTTTGCAAGAACCAAACTTTGCATGCAGCTGCTGCAGATTAACTCCAGCCATCATGTTCATTCAGCAAAATGATGTAATGCTGCTCTTATGTCTTCATGTGTTTTTTCTTTCTTTCTCTTTTAATAATAAAAGAATTAGATGCTCAACAATCATACATAGATGTGATTCGAAGGTGTCCATGTACTTATGGTTATATTAGGTCTGTTTATGTATGAGCCTTACCAGTCCACTAGGTGGTGCTACAGCAGCAGGATGCATTCGTCCCACCGGCTGACCGTATCGCTCCGCGTCAGATGGTTCTACTGTATTACACACACACACACACACACACACACACACACACACACACAGTTTATATAAATATACCCAGTTTAATTAGGTTATGCAGAGGAGCATTGTTACCTTGTCTGTTCTCAGGAGGAGGTGCGTCACTTCGAATCCTGCTCTTCTCAAACTCTTCATGGTACTTTATCTGCAAACACAGGCAGCAGCACACACACGTTAATCAAGTTCTCTGTTCTGTGAGAAGCAGTTCACCATTTTAGGAGGTGCAGAGGGATGATGATGTGTGTGTGTGCGTGTGTGTGTACATGTGTGTGTGTAGGGAGGGTTATCTCTGCTGCAGGGGCACCATTCTTACCACGTTACACAGCTGCTGCATCTTATTTTTTTTTAATTCTGTATATCAGCCTGAGTGCAGCTTCTTTTTTGATGACCGGTGGTTTACAACAGAAACTAAAAAAAGAACTTGGAAATTTACAAGATTTGTGAAACAGCTTTGCATTGAGCCCGAAGTCTCCACTTCAGATCAGCCCCTCTTTTCTTTAAACTGTTCAACATTTCCCTAAAGAGAAACTTTAGTGACGAGATTCTTGTGCAACATACACAGACACAGAGAGGATGACCTTCATGAACCTCTGCAATATTAATCAAACAAAGTTCCAGCTTTAAGAGCTGGGAATGTAATGAGAAACTTGATGACTGGATTCTGAATAAGTAGGAGAGAGGGAGCGGCCCCCAGTGTCCTCAACAGACCTCAAGACAAGCAAACAGGAAGTGAAATATGATGGGAAAAAAAACGCAGGAGTGTGAGGGACTTAGAATTCCAGTGTGCAGGATTTAGTGGGATCCATAGCAGGAATGGAATGAAATGGAATATTTATAATTAGTGTATAATCATTTGAAAATGAGTATTGCTGTGTTTTAATTATCTTAGAATTAACCCTTTCTATAGTGCTCTGTCTTTGCTACGTTGCGCCACCATGTTTATACAGTAAACCAGAAAGGACAAACTGAACACTGATTTTAAAGAGAGCCTTTTGCGTCTTTTTTTGTTTGTTTGCTTTTTTGTTTGTTTCTGGCCACACGCATTGAGGGGAAAGGTGAGTGGAGAGATATTACGATGCATGCAATCCCCAATCTCACCACTAGATGCCACTAAATCTTACGCACTGGACCTTAAAAATGGAAAACAAAAGAAAAGCAAAAAAAGAAATGTTTAAGAAAGAAAAAAGAAAGGGGGATGCAAGAAAGATGGAAAGAAAGGAGGGGAGAATTGAAAAAGAGGAAAAAGGCAAAAAGAGAGAAGAAAACAAGGAAGGAGGGAAAAAATCAAAGCAATGAAAAGGACAGGAGGAAGGGAGGAAAGGACACTGAAAGGACACTGATAAAGCAGGAAGAAATGGAAGAAAGAAAGGAGTGACAGATAAAGAAAGAAAGCTAGCAGTGGAAAAAGAGATTTCTAGATTTTGCTCTTTGACATGCAGCTTATCACCCGTCATTCCTTCATGCAAACAGAGCTCTCATGAGAGGAAAGTGCGTGTTTTTGTGTGGTGTGTGTATGAGTTTCAGTGTGTGTGTGGTTGTCTGTTTTCCTTTCAGTGCGGTATGCCTGTTTTGGCTTGTGTGTGTGTGTGTGTGTGTGTGTGTGTGTGTGTGTGTGTGTGTGTCTGTGTCCACAGCTGAGAGACTTTGACCATATAGGGCAGCTGCTGCTGTGTGGACGGGCAGAAATGTCTGAAATGTTTCTGTGTGTCTCTGCAGAGGTGCACTCTGACATCCTTCACCGCTGCGCCGAGCACTTTGTTCTCTCTGCTCAAACAGTGTGCAAATCTACCATCCTGCTCTGAAATGGCTCCTGTTATTGGACTGTCACGCTTTCCTGCTCAACATGCTGCGTGCATCTGTTTCTGTCCTGTTTATTTTTTGTCCCTTATGGAAAAAACATTCTGTACTAAAGAGATATTTGGTTGAACCGACTCTTTCAGTATTTTTCTGGAGGGATGCACTTACATTGCTGATTTGGTCTTGCGTCTTCTTCACTCTCTGCATCTCTGGAGTGTCGACCACCACACTGAAACCTTTGCCCTTGTTTTTTTCAAAGTCCTCCTTGTAAAGAGCCTGAAACATACAGTCAATTGCAGTATTAAAAAACATCAATCTTACAGTAGTGGACTAGTTCGATAATTTGGGAAACACGCTAAATTGCTTCCTTGCTGAGAGTTAGAGAAAAAGAGTCTTTTCTCTCATTTGTGCACTGAGTTTTAAGCTACAAACAGAGGCTAATTAGCTAGCTTAACATGAAAAGTTGAAACAAGAGGAGACATCTAGCCTAGTTCCGTCTAAAGGTAAAAAGTACCTATAAGCATACTAATGGACATAATCTTGTTTGTTTTATCTAAAGCTCCCATGGAGTCTTAACATGCCATAATATGTTACCGATGGACAGAGTCAGGCTAGCTGTTTCCTGATGCTAAGCTAAGCTAACCGTTTGCTGCCTCTAGCATCATCTTTAACATACAGACTTAAAAGTTGTAACAAACTTCTCAAGTGACTCTCAGAGAGGAACCCAATTAAGCATATTATCCATAATGTCGAATGATTCCTTTCGGACGGCAGACAAATATTCATTGGATTTGCTATAGTTTTAAAATCATAAAAAGGTTTTTTTCTTTCATGACAACATGGAGTTACAGGCTGCATTCAAGGTGTATTGGTATTAGTTGAATGACATTTCGCTGTTACAGAATTATTGAAAAAAAACCAAAACAACCCTCAAATCTTGTATGTTATTCCCACTAGGACAGTAGTTTCCAAACTTTTTTGCTTAAAGATGGAGTCAGTATTTTCCTAAAAAAATAAAATAGAGACATAACAAAATTAATCCACCTCAATCATCGCTTATGGGCCTCTACACTTGTCGTGGTGACTGTCTGCAGAGTTCTGACCTCTGTTGGTGTTTTGGTTTAGTTGGGACGCTTCTGGGCGGGGAGTGGGTGTGTTTCCCCCAGTCAGGTGAGGTTGAGAGTGAATAAAACATAGCAACTGGATGCCATTCACACTGGAGAAAATGGCAGATTCGGACATAGTGACTGAGGAAAGGAAATAAATGCCTAGTGAAGCAAAATTGCAAGTGGATAAAGCTCGTTCCAGAATGGGAGCGAATCTCGGTTTGGCTTTGACCTGCTCTCGAGCACTGAAGGGGAGGCTGGGGATGAAGAGCGACGCAGAGTTAGCCTATTTCTGTTAGACAGGGAGGTGCCAAACACCGGCAGTTGTGCTAACTTGCTACATTATCAACTTTTCTATCAAAAGAATTGTAATATTTCTACATAGCTTGCTGTGTGGGTACAAGCAGTAAAAGTACACACTACAATACTTGTGGTGGTGCCGAGTCTAGGAGGAGGGGCCTAATTTGACTTGTGTTCACAAGCTGCAACAAACAAATGCTGCTGACTCCACCTTTAAAATTTGAAATAATGTCCTCTTGCAACCTACTTGTTGCAGGGTACATTTTAATGGTACAGTTTTATCGGTTTAAAAATACTGAAGAGGTCAAACTTTTTGAGAAAAGTTTTCACAGAAATAGAAAAAAATAAATTGCATTTGAAAAATAAACAGCATAATGCAAAGCAGTTCTTTTTTGTTTGTGGATCTTAATTTGGAGGTTGAGAACAATGGTGCTTGGACGTTTAATTTTTAATTTCTATTTATTTATTTATTTATTTATCAAATCAGTAGCAACGATAAATTCAACATAACCAAAATGTAGCATCAGAAAAAAGCTACTTAGGAAAGATTCTACGAGCAGATTTACCTGTTAAGAGAGAGGTTTTTAATAGTGCATGCAGACATGCAGACACAAACACCTACACATACACAGTTAGAAACTAGACAGACATGACACCCTAAACTCTAAAAAAGAAGAGAGACAATTAATGACATTAAGTTAGAATTTAGTGTTATTAGATTATTCGATGCTCGGCGGTTTTCGAGGTGAGCCGGACATACGTGACTGATTTGGTCTTGTGTCTTCTTCACTCTCTGCATCTCTGGGGTGTCGGCGACCACGCTGAAACCTTTGCCCTTGTTCTTTTCAAAGTCCTCCTTATAGAGCGCCTGTAAATTTGTAATTCATCAGGATTCAAGAAACTCTGTCTGTGAGTTGAACCAACCAGAGAAGGGTCACAAGCATACTGTTGTAAACACATGGATGCTGCTTTAAACGCCTATTTGCCAAATTTCCTTGTAAGTTCTGGCCAGGGAAAACACTCACAACATTAAACAAAGCTGAAAAGTTTACTTGAGAGTAAATCTGACATCCGCACACATTGCACCCTCACACACACACACACACACACAAATGAGTCATGTTCTTGCTATGGGGAATATGTAGTCTCAGTCTGTAAGAGAGCTCCACTGCCGAGACTTTTATGGTTATAAACAATGAACTGGGTTGGTTGGATGGGACGAGAGCAGAGGACAGAGAGGAGGAAACAGCTTTGGGTGTAAATTGATCTTGATGTTATCATAACAGTCATGCAGCATAATAACATAGCCATGTTACATGATAGTTTTAGAGGGTTTTAACCAAAAATGGAGGCACTCTCACTTTGTCTGTGTAGTTACACCTGGTTCTTGTTTCAGACATGTAGAGCCTAGTTTAAGAGTATTATATTTGTAGCACGAATGCTACAAAAGAAACACAGCTTTGCTTATTCTGTTGCATCAATGCTCTTGTTTTCTGAGGATCAGTTGGTTATTAAACACCTGTAAAAAGCCTGACGTTGCTACACAGTAGTTTCCTCTGTAAAGATAGCTCTGTGGTTGCAGGATGGCTGATGGTTGTCACTACTGTGGTTCACACTGAACGGTTGTGCTTATATTTAACGCTGTGGTTTGTTTCCATTGCATACTCTAACACAATTTAAAAACTGGACCGTTGTGAAAATGAGAGGCAAGACAACCAAACCTTTGCGAAATAAGCGGCATGTTAAAGAGATAGTTCAGTATTTTTGAAATGGGGACGTATGAGGTTCTTATGCATTGTCAGTCTCTTATCTTCTGCAGATGGCGATCAGCGGCATCATTTTTAGGAGGGGTCGCTGCAGCTGAAGTCAGCATTGTACTTTTGCAGGTGGGGTCAGCAGAAAAACGTTTTTTAGCCACATATACAAATGCTCCCCTATAAAAATCAATATCAATTCAATTGTATGC
Organism: Naso thynnoides; assembly: GCA_029783665.1. NCBI lineage: Eukaryota > Metazoa > Chordata > Actinopteri > Acanthuriformes > Acanthuridae > Naso > Naso thynnoides. The sequence goes on from JAQLOL010000014.1 coordinate 6,196,094, forward strand.
TAAATTTAGAGTTTTTTCACTGCTTTAAATTGCTGCTAGACAGTCGTTTATTTTGGCACCAC
>JAQLOL010000014.1:6196255-6215321 GCA_029783665.1 Naso thynnoides
TAGACAGTCGTTTATTTTGGCACCACACCGCACACTATATCACTCCGTAATTCAGCTGTTTGACTCAGACAGTAGCGAAACAGTAGCTAAAATAAACAGGTGTCTGGTGGTGAACTAAAGCTGTGAAAAAATCCTAAATTGAGCGTGCAAATAAGCAGATACAGTTTTTTTCTTAGGTAAGCATTTATATATGGGGCTAAGAAACTTTTTTTCTACTACCCCATCTAACTTCTGGTGCAGCAATTTCTTCCCCGCTCTCCTAAAAGTGACACCAGCTACAGAAGGTAAGAGACTGACTATGCATAAGTACCTCATACAATTCCGCTTCAAATATAAAATACTGAACTATCCCTTCAATGCAGATTTTATCACTTATCCTCATTGGTGTGTTTGGTTTGTTTCTTTTATGTGTCCAGGTGTTGGGATCTATATCTTTAAGGTTTTTAACAATACTATAATACAACGGAGAGGAATGGGCTGTAGCTTTTGGTGCTTTGAAAATTTAGATTAAAAAAACTTAAATGGCTGGGAACTGAAGACATGATGGAAAGCTACAATCAGCAAGGCAAGAGTTTGGGTCCAAGACCAACAAGACCAACAACCAAGCCAAAATGTTAGGTGACTATTTTTTGGTAGCATTGCAAGCTTTTGTATGTGTAGGCCTACTGGAAGAAGTTAATCAGTGAGAAAGTGCACAACAGAACTGTACCTGAAAAATTTGTAAAACAGCAAAACTCACTTAAAAACTTGCCGTATGTTTATAGAATATCACCTTTATCTAATTTAAAAAAAGAACTAATCAAACTCGGTTCAGGGGTCTGATTTTAACTGCTCATAATTTTGGACAGTTCAATTTTTTGGACATCTTTCCCCCAAATGTTTTTATGCTATTATAATATTGTTGTATTTGTACTGTGTTTGTTCTCGCTTTTATCTGCACCAAGGCAGTTTTTTATTTGCTTTGACTGTAAAGCATTTTGGGTCAACCTCTGTTGTTGTTTTTAATGTGCTATAGATAAACTGACTTATCACTTATGACTTAATAAATGGTATTGTAGCTGTAAAACAACAAATTATGGTCAGGTTGATGGTAAGCAGTTATAAGCTAGCAAATTAGCTTGCTGGAGCTAAAGCTAGCTTGGCTTCCCCTCTACTGTCATGTGACCCTCGCCTTGCAGGATGTAACTTTTCATTCGGTCTCCCAGCTAATGACAGGAGTCGATTAGCCTAGCTTAAGCACAAAGCCAGGCAAGTTGATAAGCCTATCTTAAGCAGCTATATCACTAATATGACAGGGCAAACAGCCTCCTAGCTCTTTCAAATACTACCAACATCAGGCCATGCAGCATGTACAGAGCTTCAACTGTGGACATTTTCACAGAAACAGAGTGCCGTGCTGATGAAATAATCTGCAGATTAAAGATTCAGTTTAACAGTTTGATGGCAGCAGAGTTAAAGTTAAAAAAAAAAGCATTAAGAACCTCTCTACCTTTTGTACTGTAAAGAAACATCTAGTGACAAGACAATCCCTTAAATAAAACTCAACCGATAAAAGAATCCCTTTAACTTTGTGTGAGTTGGAGGATCCTTTGATCAGGTTAAATCACTGTCTTGAACAGTGTGATTAGATTAAGAGATTAAGATCAGTGAAGTTCAGTAAGGGAGGGCTGAGTTGAGCCGACGCCACATCACAGACTTCTTAAAATGAGGAAAGATTTTTAAAACATCCATTTTATAATCACTCTGGACACTTTGGAGAAACATTTAGACTTGATGAAGCTCAGCTTTGGTTCAAGTTCAGTCTCTAACCTTTACTTTAAGGTCAAGTCCTTTGGCTCTCTTGCAGTATTTGGTCAAAGGGTTTATTTAATTCAACTGAAGGAATCCAATTGTCACGGGGAGGTGTGTCCTCGTCTCCTGCTATGAGACGCACAGAGAGCTGAGTGAAAGTGACAGAAAGAGAGGGAAAGATGACGCACCTCCACCAGGCTTAGGAGGAGTCTCTTTGCCGATGACAGGAAGCAGAGTCAGAGCTGGAGTGACAGCAGAGACAGAGACAGAGTGATCTGTGGGCGTCTCACCTGGCTATTGAGCATGCTCTGTTGTTTAAGACGCAGATTCTCGGGGGTGTCGGTCACTATGGTGAAGGAGGTTTTGGGGTAATGCCTGAAAGAAACCAGGAGAAGAAGAAGAGAAATACTCATTCACACTTTCCTTTTCCATCACATCTACACACAGCGGTCTCCACGGTTCATCTGAGTGTTTGGACTGCTTCAGAAATACACGTCTGCTCATGTCATGACAGATTTTTGTGTTACGATGAAGCAACCAGGAATATCTTTTTTTGCTGCTTCTGTGGAGTTATATGACTTTCAAAAAAAGCACAAATAAAAGATGTAAATATTAACATGAACAGTTAGGCGATTAGAACCATCAGGATGCGGTGTAAACACTCACATACTGCAGTAAGGTCTCTTCTCAAAGCCCTTGTAGGTCGTCATACTCAGCGCCATCTTGCATACCTCGCAGCTGAAACAACCTTTGTGCCAGTACTGGAAAAAAAGAGGGCAAAAAGTCAGAGAAAGTGTCCAGCTCCAAAAATTAATAACAAAGAAGTTCTGTCCATTCAAATAATAAAAGCATCCAGATGGCTGCATCAAAATGTAAAAGATACTCCTGAATTCTTACTCAGTCTTGTTTATTTGACTTGATATCAGCGAAAAAAAAAAAGGACACTTCAGTGTAACTTGCAGTGACAGAGTGGGAACATTCCTTTACAGAGAGCACAGCGGTTTGTCTGTTTCTCATATCTGCACTGAAGAGGTGCCAATAACAGATGGTAGCAGTCCAAAATTAACACATGGTGATGAATATTCTCAACTGTCTACAGCCAAATCAAATTATAGATTAGGCTGTGATTTGCGGTGCTTAAAATCTCAAAGTATCCTGCTGACATGATCTATTTGTTTTGGTAAATGTCCTTATGGTTGTGTGGAAAGATCTTAGTGCCACAAAATTAAAAACTAGCCTATATTTCGATGTTTACCCAAAACACGCAAAGTGTTTAAACCCTGCCAAACTGTCATTAGTGCATCATCCTGGAAGAAATTCTAAAAGTGGGTGAAAATGCAGAGCCACCTCCATCATTTTATTTTTGTTTGTGTATGCGAAAAAATTACCTCACACTGTCACCTTTGTCTGGTTTCAGTCACATTATCAGAGCATAGCGAGGCGTCAAGGAGGGACACGCAGACGTGCTCTGTCCATTTTTATAATGTCGAGGTTTGTGGTCAGTGTTTCTGTGCCACGTTTTTTTTTCTTTATCACATCCTCTCAATGCGTTTGCGTGTATGTCTTTTTAGTTAATTTTCAGTACATGTTTGTATGAATATACTATTGTGCACATGTGTTATTTATGGTAGGCCTAATTCAATAGGCTGCAGGGGTAGGCTAAAGCATCCCAGAATAATGTGGCATAAAATGTAAAAGTAGATCATCATTGGCTAAACTAAGATATTATAACAATAACAACAAAAAGGCTATCTTGCAAAAATTTAATGACAAAAAAAAAAAAAATCATATTGGAGAAAAGACTGATGATACTTGCACTTAAGAAAAAGCATCTGGCTACTTTTAAGAGTAATTTTTTGAATAGTAAATAATAAACAACACAGGACACAAACACAATTAATGAAAAGAGAACACAACACTTAAATATGAAAATTATATTTGTTAAGTAAATGGGGTAGATTTGTATCAACTTACCTTGTCAAGGCAATTTATTTTTTCTGTGGGGTAAACTGGTTTGTTGCATCTTCCACAAGGCGGATTCATGATGGCGCAGTGATTCCTCTCGTCTCAAATATTTTACTGATGCAGTAAAAAATGTTCAAAAGCAAAACACAAGCTGTGATGTGCAGCTGGGATGAGAACCGTCCTCCTCGTCGCCTGCATGCATTTCCATAAATATAAGTACCGGACGCAGCCTCACGGCGAGGAGGAGCCAAGCGTGAAGCACAAAACCACTGCGGTGCTTTCAATAACCCCCGAATATAGAAAGTTTCATTTGTGTGTGTGTGTGTGTGTGTGTGTGTGTGTGTGTGTGTGTGTGTGTGTGTGTGTCACAAAAATGTCTAAAAATCCACAGTTACATTTGTATCAGTGTTAGTACAACTTGTATCTCTCTGTTGTTGTTTTTTTAATCAAAACGATGATAAACCATGATAACAACTCAGAGATTCTTAAAAGTTGTGTGTTACGGGTTTTTGCGGTGTACCTGAATGCAGCACCATATCTATCAATGGGAATCCGTAATAACCTTAAAAGGAGTAGCAATGTACACCAAATATTAGACAAATACGAGACTATGAAGTAATTTAATGCCACTAAACATGCATGAATGACCAGCTCTTGACCGTAGAGGCGTGTATACTGTGGTAAAACTACGACAGGATGAAGCAAAGTGAATGGGATGAACATGTTCGGGAGATTTCTCAGCATCTTAACATTGAAGTCAATCTTTGGCGCCCTCTGGCGGGAAAGGACAATACTGTCAACTCCAATAGCCATCTTGTTTTTGCGGTGTTAGCCGAGGGTTATCATACAGTATGTACCGTCGCTCAGCTCGCTAACACCGATATGTCAGTTTAGTACGTAGATATACATGCAAATATCTGACACAACAATCAAGCAAACTAATCCTTATTCAGTTATAAATTTATATCTCCCTCCCAGTAGAACACGGCGGGGGTATAGCTCAGTGGTAGAGCATTTGACTGCAGATCAAGAGGTCCCCGGTTCAAATCCGGGTGCCCCCTCTTTTCCAAAAACCTACCGAAATGATTCCACGAATTCATCCATTTTAAATGCTGTTGACTGCAACTTCAAAGGAATCAGTTACGGTTACATGTCTGAAAACGGTAAAAGTGGAACAATTACAAGCGACATATTTTACATGACAGTTCCATCCACCGTTAAAATCTAAAGCCGACCTGAAAATGTATTATTATCCTCACGCAATTTTATTTTCTTCAAGTGTTTCAGAGATCTAACAGCCTATTCTAGACTCGTGCTCGCATCACTTGGACTTTCTACCCTCCTCTATTTATTTATTATTTAATTCTATGTTCCACATCTGCTAACGTTATTTGCATTCTGCTGCATGAAACACTTTCAAAAGTTTTAAATCTCCCATCACTTAATGTCTCTTTAAAGATGCATGTTAAGTATGCGTTTATCGAAGTGTAAGTCGAATAGGCTAATAGTACAATTACTTTACCTTTTTAGTCATCACTTGTTAAGAAAATTGGCTTTTTAGTAGCATGCCATCATGTGCTGTGTTAATTACAAACCAATTAGAGCGGCTGACAATGTTAGCTTCTAAGCTAAGAGACTGTGTTCATCATATTTCAGCCTTAAATTCATCATCAGTCATTTGTGAAGTTTGCTGTAACTTTTTATAAGTTAGCCTACAAGCAGTCACTCTGCCTGTTTGTTCATTTAGATGTGTTTTAACCTTTTCTTTGTCACACAAACACTATCCGTGCTTGTTAATAATGCTAACGTTAGCGTGGCTTTAGCCTTTGCTTCTGTCGGTGGCTGCGGGATATTAGCAACATGTTGGATCAATCAGTTTGTCGATATTGATCAGTTCGTGGGTTGTTTACTTTCCCACCGTCCAATGGCGCCATCGTGTGGCAGATCTACGTATTTTCCATCACCAATCTGTAATAGTGACCACCTCTGTTTATACTGTGATGTTTTCTCTTGGTCTTTTCCTGTTTTTGTTCAATTTTTTTTTCCATGATTGTTCCATTTTTCTTTGCATCATGTGTCCTACTACAAAAAATGTGTCCTATAAAAAAGAAATACATGTGAGGGTATCACAGAAATGATGGCCTACTATACTCTTCAGGTTTAGGATAGTATGTTCACACGCCATAAATGTGAAGGTAATTACGTGACCGACTGGATATTTAGTCTAAATATTAGTTTAATGTAGGAATGTGGGCAGTTTTATTGTGCATGTGACCAAAACTTTGTAGGTGACTGTTCTTTTGTGTCTCTTATCTACAAATTTTTATAAACAAGTGCATTAAGAGCTCAGTGGCTTAATTACTGAAATTACATTTCAGCAAATAAAAAAAAACTCCATTTTATTACAGGGTGGCTTTGACCTGAAAGTGATCAGTATATTATCTATTTAGTTATTTTTCTGATGGTCAATATGACTGGTTATATGTAAGTAAAGATGGTCCCTTTTTTTTTTTTTTACAACTCGTCACCAAGCATGACATTTATATCAACACTGACCACCAGCTTTTATTAGAAGACATTCAAACAGAAAGGCTCAAAGAAAACTCTCAGAGCGTGATGTCTTTAAAAGTCATTAAAACAACATTCCTCCAAAGAAATTCAAGATGATCATTATAATCACTAACAGTTATATAGCTAGATATCTGTTAAAGTGAAGTCCACAGAGATATAACATGTTATGAGCCAGTCACTGTTTGCATGGAAGTTTCATGAAACAAAATAACTCTAGAAACTGAATAAAATAGAACAAAAACAGTTAAATTGAGCTGTACATTGGTTTGCAGTATGAAGGCTACTTTGATTCTTTCCCTGACATCCCTTGAATTGATGGGTGTTTTGTTCAGTTACACGTTTGCATCTCATCATTTCTGTACAGTAGGTTTTCCTCTCAGACCCTCCAACCCTTGGATAATATGGCAAATCCCCTGTGTGATGGCAACAAGTTAAAGACACGGAGAAAGCTGGAAAGAGCTACAAGAGCAGTTACAGTAAACTCTGTCCATCCACCGAGGTTGGAGTAGGGACATCCTGTGTCTCTTGGGCCTGATCGTCCACATCCATCCCATAGTTAAACCTTTGTAGTACTGCTCTCCTGTCTTCGTCTGACTAAGTCCCGCAAGTCCACGACCCTTAGCAGCACTGCTCAGCTTCAATGAACCCTTCCTTTTCGTGACCTCCAAGCTCGACTTCAGCATAACTGGAGTGGCAGCCCTGGTTACGGAACTTCATGGAGGGCCAGTAGTTATTGGTGCGTCGCTGCAAACAATAAAAAGCAGTCGCTATAGGCTGGGCAGCAGACAGACGCACACAAGCAAGCTGCTGACTTTTGAGATCGGATGGTTTTCTCACCTGCATGAGGTAGAATGGTGGAGCCACTGTAGGGTGTGTGTTGATGTAGTAGACAGCCAGTAAGGTCAGAGCTACAAGCAGAATTAAGGCAGCCACTACACCTGCTATGATGGCTGTGTTCTCTGTTATCCCCTTATGGTTTGGAGGACTCGTCTGTAAATCTGACAGGAGGGAAAAGAGAGATTGTTGTTGTTGATGTGAAGCAATACTTCAGAAGGAAGGACTGTAACCTCAGGGCAACAGGCAGAGACCTGAACGATGTGCTTCTTTAAACTTTCTAGCTTGTTCTTTCCAGAAAATTCGGATCGATTGTTCAGTCAAATGATTCGTTCGTCTGTATAATTTTAATGTCAGACTCTGAATGTCGTCTGGATCTTAATAAAAGTTTCTGGACCTTCTAAACACAAGTGCAGGACTTCTGGCTTCACATCCCTGACAAGTTGTATGTTGTTTGATTAAAAAATACATTATCCAACCATTTATTATCAGACACAACTAAACCATAAACTTTTGATTGAAGGGCCCAGCTGATATGGGATTTTTGGGGCCGATGTTGATACTGGTATTACGGTGCAAGAAAATTCTGATATCCAATATATTGACAAAATTATCTATATAATATCAGCTGAAAGTTGTAATCAAACACTTGTGACAAAGATAAGTTTGGCGGCAGGATATCCTACATTTTAGCAAACTTTATTCCAAGCATCAGTGCACTGAAGAGAAAACACTTCACTTGTTGTTTATTAAATAACAAACCGCCCTCTGCAGGACAAACAACATAATAACATCATTTTAAATAAACAGTCCAAGCATTTTCTCCTGTCTTAGAAAACAGTTTTAAAAAGAGCACAAATCAGAGAACAGAGAACTCCACTCCCGGGCCATGCGACCTTAATTTGGAAAAAGTATGAACGGAAGTCAATGGAAAGAGACAAATAATTTTTTGGTCCTGTTTAAATTGTACTGCCAATCTCAAATATGATACTTGTCAGTTTGAAAGATGATTTTAACAATAGACAAAATAAGCCCAATAAAGTCTCAGTAAATCCATTTATCGTGGTGGTCTGTTTTGTTTTGTGTTGACTTTAGATAATTCTGCAGTTAAAAAAAGTTGCATTTCATCACACGACTGCTTAAGACGATACATCCGATCGTTGCATCGCGTCTTAACAACATTCTCTTGCAGAGCTGACTAGCTCTCTGTTTGCTCCACTGCAGCTCTCAATGTGCTCGTGCTTGTCATGATTTGTTTTACCTCTTTCAGCAGTTTAACAAAAACTAAATGGTACTTAACCGTCTTCACAGCAAACTGTGGCTTTGCTGATTTGGAAAATTATTTTTTTTAAATGACAAACATCATATTTGAGAATGAGGGTGCAGTTTTTTCACTCTGGTGATTGAGATGCTGACATACCTCACTGTCTGTCTCCCCTCAAAGTCTGCCTCAGTGACATGTACCTCTAGTGACAGGCTGGTCTTCGGACGCTGCCGGAGAAGATGTTGGACCTGGGGAAGAGTTGTTGAAGGAGCTCGTCGATCCTTCAGGTAGTACCGGATTGTAGTCTTCACATGTGCCTTTTGCCTGAATGAATGCCCACAGGGATGACTTGAGGTAGAAATCAAACGTTTCACTTATGCGTTGTAAAAATAGTAAATCTATCTCACCTCTTCAGGGCAGTTATAATCGAGCCACTCTTGTCTGTGCCGGTCGATACCATCAGAGCATCTGAAACTCAGTGAGGACAAAATGAGAAGAGCAAGGCTCTCCACAGCGTCATCACAAGATAAAACATTTAGAGTTTCATCCTACCGTTGAAGTGTGTTGCACCACCCACAGCCTGTTGTCAGGTTGGATGACAGGCAAAGGTCACAGGATGTGTGTTGAAGACAGGCTAGAGGAATCAGAGACAGCGTTCTGTTTGATAGGTGAGCAATGAGGCAAAGATGTCATACAAAGGTGAGTTTGTGAGCATACTCACTGGGCAGAGGTGTGAAATCAAAAGCCGACCCGCTAACGATCTTGGTGGTGTCGATCTCAACACGATGATACTCGTAGATTTTACGGCGCTTCACATCTTTAAGACAGATAGAGAATATTTTGGCAAGATATATTTTTCTGCTCCAAGTGGTTAAGACCAAGGATTTCGTTTTTTATTTTAAAGGTAGTTGTGTTAAAAACTGAAAGTATGTTTCTGAGAACTGACCTGAGGTCTGTGCAGAGGGAGGGAACGCCATGAAAGCGTCAGACAGTCCCACTTTAACTGGATGTTCGGTGGAATTAATTTTTGCCACCGGAACAGGAATCTGAAAAATAGCAGCAGTGTTTGTTTGAACGAGACGAAACAGGCGTGCAGTTTAAGGATCCTCACTCCCTGCAAACGGAAAATACACTCAGAAACTGCATGAAAAACAGTTTGAATAACTTACATCCTTGTAATTAAACACAATTTTTCCATTTTTGTGGAGGGCTGCCTGGAAAGTAAAAGGGCCTTCTGTCTCTCGGTCCTTAAGCCGCACTTTGTCCCACTGCACCACAAATAGATTACCTGAGCAGAGCCGGATACAGAGGCGGGTCAGAGAAAAACTAGAATCGCCCACGCATGACCTACTTCTCTGAGGAGCTCCCACTCACCGTTGTCTGAGTACCTCACTGTTGAGTTTTTGGAGAAGCTGGGGTCAAAGTTGGCCATGAGGGGAGCGACGTACTGTGTGGCGGTGAGCATTCGATGAGTGATCTCCCCCATGAAGATGAACCCTAGGAGAAGGAGACAAAAACACAGGTGGAGAATGAGATGTTAAAAATGGATGAACAACTGCAGTTCACTGAGCACAGCAGTTTAAATAACAGCAATATACTGTAGTACAGGACTCTGCTTGACAAACTATGCAATTACACCATTTTAAATCACTAGTCCGAGGATTTTCTTCTGGTCTTAGAATAGTTTTAATATCAATGCATATTGAAGAACATATACGTCAATACTGATAGCCCAGTATCAGCCAATAATATCAGCAAACAGATATATCAGTGAGGCCGTAATAGCAAAGTCCTTACCTCAGGTAAAGACAACCAGAGCCCTATCTAACAAATGGGGAGATAGCCATAACTTCACTTTCAATGGTCACCAGGACATGAAAACAACATGAATAGAATCAGCAGTCAATCCTGATAAAAAACGCATAAAAAGTTCAGTGGCTTTGCCCTAAAACGTCGTTTACAACAAGTATTTTCCGCTGGTTAATCTTACTGCCCTCGTTAGAGAATCAGTGCCATGACTCTCTAAGCTGCAGTACAATAACGTGATTGGCTAATAGATTTCCCGGTTGAGCTGTAAACAAAGCATGCAATTGGCTGTTGGGAAAAGGGGTGGGATCTGAGACATCTTTGTCCTTACAGCCTTTTCTATTCAAAGTGGTCTGTCTCTTCTATATAAAACATCATTGCTAATATTAACATACTAAAATGAACAATTTATTTATGGCTGTTCGTCATAAGGTATAAAGCTGAGTTGCCCACATCGTGACTTGATACAAATAACCTGAAACAAATGACCAAATTCAAAATTTATTTTGGAGGTGAATATTAGTTTTTATTTCCATTTGCTGCACATTTGTCAGCATTGTAGCTTTATACTTGAACTAAGGCAGAAATGCTGCGTATAACATTCAACTCTCTCATCAACATTTTCTTTGGGTTAAAAATGTAGGACATGCACGGCAAGTCTTTAAGCAATTAAAAGTCATCAAAAATGAAGGCATTTAGGATTAACTTGATTTATTATAGCCTCATATGCTTGAATATTTCCCCAGGGTAGGACAAAGTCTCCTTCAGCACACTGGTAGACGTTGGATCTCCTGATTGGCAGAGCGAGGCAGATGAGTGTTGCTATGATATGGAGTAATGTAAAGTGAAACTCACCTCCGGTTGCTACGATAATCTGTCTCAGGTAGTGTCCATAAAAAGGAAAATCAAAGGAGAGCGCCACCCTCTGTGGAAGAGAGAAATGTCAGATGATGCTCGTGCTGTTTAAAACAGTGTGTGTCTGTCTGTGTGTGTGTGCGCTCATCTCACCGCCGCCTGTCGATGTGTGTTGGACAGTATGCCGTGAATTTGGACTTGGCTCTTGTGCAGGCTGTTCAGATCCACCCACAAGTCTTGAGTCTGTCTGTCGGTCGGACCGAAGCTCTGCCAACTGTAGTACTTTCGGTCGTCCTCCTGAGACAAAGATGGCAAAATTATTCATAGTGAGTTTTAAAGTTTGGTCAGCTCACAGAATCAACAATTATGAGCGAATATGCTGTTGACATTCAAGTTCGATTCGAACACTGCACACTTTTGAATTGGGATGATTGTTGAAATAGTAACAGAAAGACTATTTGTTTAACTGTTTGAGGAAAAAAAAAACAGATTGTTTTGCTTGCATCACACCTAAGTTTTAAATACAGAAATAGATGCAGATTTAACATCAACAACAACAGTTTTCCAAGCCAAAATTTCAAATGTTTGCTAGTTTTAACTTTTCACACGAGTACTTGATACATTTGTGTTACGTATGTGATAATGACCTGAATACTTTTTCTATTTGGACTTTTGGTTGAAAAAAGTGAATGGGATATATCACCTACAACGTGTTGTCAGACATTTTTACACAGTATACTTGCCGGCTGATTAATCGATTATGAAAAACCCTTAGTTTTAAGCCTGGATATTTTTTAGACATTTCATTGGAAGAAAGCTCATGTAGAGGATGTCACAAAGAATTTTCATTCTTTTTTAAAAAAAATTGTTTTCCCAAATAGGTGAGTCTCTTTTTATATGCACACCTCAGCATATTTCTGTTCGAATCAGCCTGATGTCAGTTGGCTAACATTAAAGCTGAGGTAGGCAGTTTATTTTTGGTGTCATCAGGGAGAAATCCCATAATAACCTCTCAGCATTATGTAATTTCAGGTGGTCTGACAGAACACTAGACTTCTGCACCTCTCTTCAGCTCTGTATTCATTTCAAAGTGCTTGTTCCTGTTAGCGTCTGTGTACTTCTTAGCAACAGGTGATGCTGCTACGAGCTCATTGGCTGTTGAAACAAGTGACGTGCCTCACGTTCTAAAAGTGGCCTCTGGCAACTTAGCTGAGTTGCAGGCGACACTGTCGAGCCGAGACGGAGTCGAGCCGAGATGGACCAGATAACACCGCAACAACTTTCCCTGCAACCGTTTGGTCTCATCATGAATCTTGGCACAAACTTTAATGAAAGAGCGACAAAACATCGGAAGAAAGGAAGCTGGAGCAAAAACAGGGTGGGGAGGGTGCGGCAGAGTTGCTTTCTAAAAAGTCCCATGCTACAGCTAGCTTAAGTCCCAGATGTTGCCTACCTCAGCTTCAATAATACCTTGCTGAGAATATATAATTATTACATTTTATTTTATTTTCAGCCATTTACCATGGCTGATTCTTAAAGAAAACACTGCTACAGACATTCATACGCTTTTGGAGTATTTTCCACTTTTTCTTAGATAGTCAGAGAATTTCAGAAGGCAAAATCCCAAATCAAATGCATTCGACCAATCAAAAATGGTTAAAGAGGAAATTGCCTTGTGTTAGAAAACCACTTTGGGATTTTTGTTTATTTCTGTCTGTGCAGTTCCACTTGGGGGAGCTGTTTACACGTTACACATGATACACTGACGATGACAGCCTGTGTCTTGTACAAATCTCCAGTCTTGATGGCATTATTAATGTATGCCACAGTTCAAGGTGACAGAGAGCAATGGTTCTGGGGTTTTGTGTGGGCTCAGAAAGTAGAGCAGTTAAATGCAGCGTTCTCACCGCCTCTCTGGCTGCTCCATATACAGCTAGTGACCCACTTTTTTCTCCCATCTCAACTGCCTGACACCAGGCTGCGTTTTCTGGAGGGAGGTGTGGGATTTCTAGGTGAGGAGAAGGGAACAATCATACTTTTCCCTCACAGCTGACTGATTTGTTGTAAAGATTCCCATTGGGCAAGAGGTGGTGGAGGGACTTGGAAATTGGCCTTAGACTTCCCCAAAAAGGTAACAGCAACAGTACAACAGGACTACTTGTGATCTTCCAAGTGAGTCATTCACAAGCACACACACGCACGCAGACATGCACATGCACAGCCACGCTTAAACAAACACTGTAAGTTGGCTGGATGAAGCTGTCGTCTGTTTTCAATTTAAATTGTAGAGAGAGAGAGAGAAAAAATGTACGACGCAATTTATTTGGGTTGAATTTTACTGAGGCTGATTCAAGTGAAAGAGGAGTCTGGGACATGAGACCCAAATAAAACCTCATCATACACATCAAACGACACAAGCACAGGTTTGAAATGTAATGTTCGGAAAATGGCAAAGGACAACTTCACCAAAATCCGATAATGACGTTCTTCTCTCAGGGCTTCTCGAGCTTGGCTGAGTGTAAAAATTTTTACCTCGATTAAACTCTCAGCACAGTATTATTTCAATATCACATCAGTAGTCAGCTTAAAGCTTCCACAATGCAGGTTTCATGACTCCCTGTGTTTATATAGGTTGAACCTGTTCATAGCTTGGGCTGCCACGTCCACAAACTGTGGTCAGGGTTCAGGGGTCACATGAGGTGTGTGCACAAATCAGGAGAGCTTGGTTATGTTAGCCTAGCATGCTGCTACATGCTGTCCATTGAGGTTAAACAAAGGAAAAGTCATGAAAGCTTCTCTGAGGAACTTTTATTTTGTGTCAGTACCACATGTGGACTAAAGCGGTACTTCTTCCTGTCATATAGATCTTGTCTAGCGCGAGCATTTGTTTTGGAAGAGAGTGAAAGACACGGGCCACTTTGCCATTTCAGCCATAAACACAAAATACTGAAATTATTGAAAGAAAAATATCCCCCTGCCTCCAATCATAGATAGTAAAAAAGAGAACAGTAAATCGATCATGCTCACAGACAACAAATCGTCTCTTCTGGTCTGTGTGCTTGGAAGCCTTTTGTAGCGTTTTCGTTGTCTGAGCGGACTGGGCAAATGCATGGTAAAAGACAGGATAGTAATTTCCAGTTTCCTCACCAATGGTCTCATTTGCTGATGTAGACACAAAACTTGACACAAAGCTAACTGATGGAAATAAAATCTTCCGACCGCAGTTGATGAAGCAAAATCAGTGTCCCTCAGCTAAAAAAATAAAAGGCCTGCTTCTGTCTGTCATTGTCAAAAATCATCAATATTTTTGGATAATAATTATGCCACTGTCATCACGACAAACTATAAATTTGTCATGCTTAAATACAGAGCTTGAAAAGTGTATAAAGAGTAAAGGGCCGTCCACACCGAGAACGATAACTATAACTGTAGTTTTAAAAATCGTTCCAACTCGAGTGGATGGCAGAGTCCACACTACAACTATAAGGACAGTAGTTGCTCACAATACTGTTGGGATTACTTTCAGAATGAATTGATCAACAATAGAAAAACTGACAGTCAATCAAAATTGTAGCACATATGAAGACAAGTTGTTTCCCACTTATGCCACTTGGGAGTATGCCCTTCAGTAAGTGCATCTTTCAGCAGTAAACATGGCTTTACTTGGACAGATGTGTCGCAGTGTATATATGTTTTGTAGAAGTTAAAGGAAGTAATTATAATTCAGGCTGAATCTTTATTCAAGTGTGCAACACAATACAGGATTTGTCATCCAAAGGATCCTCACGTTTGGATTAATAATAATACAGGTATGGACGTTTCATGACTTATGGCTTGTACAGCAGGTGTATGTGGCGTTGAGTAAGACCAATTGATGGCATTTAAAAAACATTCACTGATAATCTAACATTGTTCTTGACTACAGCGGTATGCAATTAATTAAACACCATAGCGTAATATTTGTCTAGAAATTACACATTAAAAAACGTCATTTTGGCACTGATGGAGTCTTTAAAGTGTGCTCTGCGTTGCTGTTTACAAAACGTTAATTTCTCATCAGTGTGGATGCTCACATCATTAAGAGTTGTTCCGATAACAGTATCGGAAAATGCTGCCAATACCGCCAAAAATGCTGGTATTGGTTTCAGTGAGGACGCCAGTCTATGCGCCAGTCAGACACCATGACATTTATTAGCAGTAAGAAATACTACCCAGGCACTGCCATTTGTTTCAGTTAGCTCTGACTGACATTACATACGTGAAATTAATTTTTCATTACCGCTCTAAAACAGTACTCAGGAAGTTGTGCCGTGCTGCCACTGGCGTCTTTTATTTTTAAGCGTAACAAAGGAGAACAAGAGAGCCAACAGGGCTAGTAAAATATCTGAAGTCACCAATATTTTGCGACGGAAAGTCAAAGGTGATGTGTAAGGACTTGTGTTTTATGCACTCGCATTGGATCAATACTCTGAATCGGCTGTTCCTCAAGTCTGGGTATCAGAATTGGTATTGGGAAGGAAGAAAATGGTATCGGAACATCTCGAACATCCTTATGGTTATGGTTATAGTTATAGCACTTGGTGTGCTCCTTACAAAAGGAGGTGAAATAAGCAAATGGTCAGTTGGAACTCAACTCACAACTATCTGGGTCATGTTGTCAGGCAGGGTACTGATGTCAAGTCCTCCTCCACCTTCTGCCTGTGCGTTACTAGCTTCTCTGTGTTTGTGTGGGGTCTGCTGGTCCCTCCGGGTTCTGTGGAAACCGGAGGGATCCCCATCTGTCCCCAGGGGAGTCCCTCTCAGTGCATCTAGAACAAGACAGACATAGTGACTGAACAGAGTCAACATGGCTCCACATGTAGAGACGCTGGAATCCATATACAATCAAATTTCTCTTGAACTCTGCAGGATCAGAGTTTTTATTTCCCTGCTTTAACCACTGAATGGACTCACACCATATTCTTAAAGAAAATTAAGCACCAAATTCTAGATTCCAGACATTTGAGAAAAATGTTTTGTAAAATTATCTGGGAAAATGTCTTTTAACAAACTTAAACTTTTACTCTAAGTTAAACTCTAAGGTCACATCTGCTTTATTGGTTACCATTATGTGGATCATTAACAGGCAAACTTTTCCAGAAGAAATTAAATCCATGATAAAAGTTTTTATAGCAATAACTCACACAAAGAAAAAAAACAAAAAACAAGTCACAAACCAAGAAAAAAAAAGACTATTAAGTGCATTTCCTTTACAGAAATGTACCAGGGGTTTTTTAAATTTCTGCATTTTAAACTAATCAAGTGGCATGTGTGTTTTTGTTGGACCAGAGGTGGTTATTAACATTAATACAACCCTCATTTTGTGCCTATTTTGTGTGTGCGTGTGCGTGTGCATGTGTGTTTGACTCCTCAGTGTCTATTCACATCACTGCTGACCACCTACGTTTGTGTGAGTCATCTGCTCAACAGATCATAGAAGGATGTTTATATTTTCACTTCTCACTTTTATTGAAGAATGTGTTTTTTTTTCTTTCTTTTTGGACAGTAAACCGATCCATGACTCACTGTCCCGTGCACATTTTCATCCAAAAGAGTTGCAAGATCAGCACAATTTTGCTGGTTTCTCAGCGAGTCAACGGTTTCAGCTGTTCCTCTTAACTGAAGAACAAGTTAAGGGATTAAATCCAATTTGCTGTCTGGGTTTTATAACAGATGTTAGTTCAATAAACTGAGCAACTAAGTAAAAGCATACTGTGATTGTCTTTAGAGAGAGACATGAGCCAGCCTGAGGTTCAGACCTCTTTCTCAGCCCTGGTCTTTTTAAACTGTGTTTACAACAAATGATCAGAAGTATGCGGACTCTCTGGTTCCTGTCCGCATACTTTTTTGTTGTTCACGTATGGAGCTGTGTGGGATTATTTGTTTTGTTTTGTTTTTTTGCCTTGGTGTGTTTCTTCCAATTAAATCTTAAAACTGCAGTGCTCATTGATAATTCTGACAGCAGTTTGCCTCCAGCTTTGTGGCAACAAGTTATATTTGCCCCTTTTCCTGTTTCAACATGACAAGTCCCACATACACACCCTTAAAGAAATGGTTTTCCGGTCTGGTGTGGAATTACTTGAATGGTCTTAGTTTTGAATGAACTGGAGCCCAGCCTGCAAGTCAGACCTTATCACCAAACATCAGTGTTGGACCTCGATTTTGCTCTTGTGGCTGAATGGGGACAAATGCCATGAGCCAAGTTCTAAAATCTGGTGGAAAAACTGAATCCAGAAAGTTGGACGCTGTTATAGCAGCAGATTAAAGCACCATTATGTAATTTGACCGCGACCAGCAGCTACAAAAACGAAGCTTAATGATTCACGATACTATGCCACACAAAAAAAGCCATTTTAATGAAACCAGGTCATATTTTACTATGAAAATGTCTTTTGGTTTTCCTTCTGATGTTCTACGACTGCTCTGCTTCAACTCTGTGATTCACAGAGGTTCCTGAAAGCAACATGTAGGCATGAAGCTGCAGCTGCAGCACTGGGTATCTGTTGGGAACAGCTCCACAAAATAAAAGGCTGCACACAGACAAAGCAGTCATAGGTCATCAGAGGGAAAACAAGAGGACATTTTCTCTGTAAAATATGACCTGGTTTGACTAGAATTGCTTTTTTGTGTGACATATTAACATGCATCGTTAAGTTTCGTTTTTCAAAGCTGCAGGTTGCAATCAAAGTTAAATATTGTTGCTTTAAAGCTGGGGTAGGCAGTTTATTTCTGGTGTCATCATGCAAAAGTTCCATAATATTCTGTCAGCATTTTGTAATTCAGGTGGTCTGGAAGAACACTAGACTTCTGCTCCTCTCCTTGGCTCTGTGTTCAGACAGTGACAGACACTTTTTGGTCAATTACAGGTCATTTTAGAGAGCATGCGTTCCTTTTGGCTGCTCTACACTGCGCTTCTTAGTGACAAGTGACATCACTACGGGCTCATTGGCTGTTAAGATATGTGACGTGCCATACATTCTGAAACTGGCCTCTGACGACTTGGCAAGCTGAGTTGCAGGCGACACCGTCAGCCGGCTTGAGTCGAGCTGAGACAGACCAGTTTGCACCGCTGCAACTTTCCCTCATCATGAATCAAACTGGACTTAAAAGAGAGAGTGACAACAAACTAAGTACAACGGAGCAGGAGCAAAAACTTGGAGGTGTGCAGCAGAGTTGCTTCCTTAGGAGTCTCATGCTACAGCTAGCTTGGTTTCCAAACGTTGCCCTCCTCAGCTTTAATACTCGTTTTAGGAATGAGATGTTTAACATCACAGGGTGGAATGTTTGGGTGTCAACATATGTTCAAAAGACTCTTTATGTGCTATTTGTCTGGATTTAGCTGATGATGATATGTGTTGTTATTAAGTTTTTAAAAGTAGCGCAACATTTTGAGGAATATGATGATTTGCTGAGGTAAAGAGAATTAGAGTAAAACATTACTATCACTCTCACGTTTATATGGATATCATAAAGCTTCAGTCAGTTGCTGGTTAGCCTACTGTAGCTTAGCATAAAGGCTGGAAACAGTTGGCAGCAGCTAGCCTAGCCTGTACCAAAGTAACAGCTCTACAAACAATGCATGGGACTATTTTTTGGCCAGTTGCATTGACTTTCTGTCTCTGGTGCTATAAAATTTTAAGGGGTTATTATGTTTTATTAACAGAATCAAAATGTCACTATTTCTAGACTCACTGAAGGCTAAACTTCTTTGCAGTGTGTTCATTGTGTAAGTACTGAATCAAGTAAAATGTCCATTGTAGAAGTAAAATACAGTGACAAAGAGAAAACAACACACTGTCGAAACAGAATGGGACAAGGGACGGACACACTGAGAAGTTATCACACACACGCACACGCGCGCGCACACACACACACACACACACACACACACACACACACACACACTACCTGCCAGAGCTGTGTGACAGCATTCCACAGATC
>JAQLOL010000014.1:6233350-6254482 GCA_029783665.1 Naso thynnoides
ATTAACACATGAAATATATAATCATTCTTGCTAATTTGCAAAAGAACAAAATATTTAGACTTCTGCTTTCTCTTTTGTGGATATAGAAAATGTAAAATAAAAAAAAGAACAGGTTAAAAAACAATATTATTGAGATGTAACTGAGACTGTTTGTTGTAACTCTGGTGGACTCTGGCTTTTTGTCTGTTTCTGTGTCTTTTGTTTTTTTCATTTGTTTAGTTCAATAATATTCTGATATTTTTTAGATTTTTTTCTTTTCTTTGTAGCTGAATGTTGTTGTTTTGATTAAAAAATAACCTACCTATCCACATAATGAACATGTTAAACCTTGTTTTGTTAATTTCCTGTCTTTTTCTAAGCTTGGAGGTTTTTAACTTCAGAAATCAGCAAATACAACCAGCTATACAGTGATAAGGTGAAAAGAGGCTAGAAATGTATTTGAACTGCTCTTAGACATAGTCTTTGTCTTCTTTTTTTTTGGACAGTTGGTCATGTTACACAGTCTGTGTTTGTGATCTTGATATTAAGCTTGAAGTTGTGGAAACATTTGTCTTCCCTTGGCAGTCACGATAATGATTATATTTGAAATACACAGATTTTTCCCTGACAAATCGTAACTGTTCGGTGTTCGCTATATACGACTGACAAATTTCCTGTTTGCCCATCTCTATGAAAAGTGATTTAAACACTGTGAGTGCAAATCCCTTGAGATTCTGGTCATTTGAAAGTCAATGTCTGAGCAGCACAGAGAGCTTTTGTGAGCAGACCCACAATAGAGCTCTTAAGTCAGTCCTGTCAGGGGGAAAAGTGGACCTGGGAGAATGAGGGAAAGTTGATTTGCTTCACCTGTGAAAGTATAAAACACCTCCTCTGGTTGTTAAGTTAGTTGTACAGTCACTGGTGCTGGTAAGCTGCTGAAGAGCCATGGGGATCCTCTGACATCAGACATTTCAAAGGTGTTTTTTGCCCAACAGGTGAGTCTTCTCATGATGACAGATTTAGAGAATAACATGTTGTCCTTAAATTTCTCTCATTGCTAAAGTGGAGTTTTTAAAACCCTCTGCAGCGTCGCAGGATGGCTTCTGTCTGTGCATTATTAATGTTTCTGCCTGTTGCATGGACATGTGCACCCCAAAAAGCAGGTAATATCACTATGGAACAAAGATCAGATCATTTTTCTGTTTTTTTTTAAAGTTAACATTTTTTTAAAATGGCCGCCACGCAGATCCACCCATGTCATAAGTTTGTCTCTCTGATTTTGTCAGACTATGTGGTGGTGTCATGTTTCCCCAATGCCATCATTGCCAACATCCCAGAGTGTCCTTACGGCTGGGAGATTGACCAGCTGTCTCTCGGTGGAGTCTGTTACTCTGGGATTCACAGCCCAGGCTACTACCGCTTCATCATCTCAGACCTAACACCAAAAAACCACTCGTACTGCGGCACGCAGTCTGAGGTGAGACACCCAGCAGAGTCAAATAACTGTGGCACCGTGGAGAGGGCTTGTGTTTTATTCATCCATATTTAGTCATATCTAGCCAACCCAGAACAATGGAATTGAACAGAATTTAGTTTGTGGAGCAACAGCAACATCTTTCCTGGAACCAGTAATACCTCTGTTTAATTAGCACTTTTTATTGGAAACCAGCTCATTCTGCAGGACATACAAATGCATGAAGCAAAGTTATTCTGACAAAGACAGTGTGCCAGCAAAGAAAAGAAAAAGAGAAAAAAATTCAAGACAAAAAATAACAATAATGCAATATATATGTATGTGTACATAAACTATTTTTTAATTATTTTTTTTAAGTGAATATAGTGGTGACAGATGTTTTGTTTTCTTTTTAAAAGCATTTTAATTTAGGTTTGATATTTCTAAGGCTCTCATAATAAAAATAATTATTTGCTGCTCTCTTATTCTAAACATTTCAAAATGAGCTCCACTCTTAACTAACCACACACCCACACACACACACACACACAAAGAGAGTGTATTAACTTAATCAGATGATATCATATCATATATTATAGTAGACATTTTTAAGCATTAACTACTGTTACTCTTAATATTTAGAGTACATTTTCCTGTCAGTACTTGCACACATTTAGTGAAGTAAAGTTTTCAATGCAGGGATTTTTATTCAAAGCTCGTCTGATGACGCTCTCCACAGTACATGCCTGGAAAAGACCCCAAGTACATCTTCTATAACTCCATTGTGTCCAACGATACTTCGCTCACGGTCAGAAACCAGCCGGTGAACTACACCTTCAGCTGCATGTATCGAGCTGCATACCTGGTCAACAACGCAGTCTTCAGCCAGAGGTAAGCATCGATGGAGGACACGAGGCAGCCACAGTCACTGTGTGGAAAATATGTGCATTCTAACCCAATGACTTGCAGCGTTTTTACTAAACCCTCTGCTTTTTCCAGAGTGGCTACAGTTTATGTCAACAACGGGAGTTTAGGCACTTTTAGATCACAGTTGTCTATGAACGTGTTCACGGTGAGTTGCCGCTCAGACTCAGGTTCTCCAGTGGAAGCAACATGTTTAATGCTGTTTTTAGATGTTAGTGAATAAATTCAGAGCAGAAAGCTGTCTGGGAAAAGTCAAAGTTGTTATTAATTTGATTGTTAAATGCAAATTTGTCTTGTCAGATGAAGAAATGCAAAACAAACTGTACATTTTGTAGAATTCAAAGTTCCTGTATGCCAAAGACGCTCCCTATGTGATTGACACCTCTGAGATCGGCTCTGAAGTCTTCATCGGCATCGAGGCAAAAGGACTAAGTAACAGGTTTATTAACAAATTTAATCATTTTCCTTCCATGTAAGGATTATGTTTGAAACATGCCCTTGTGTTACGTGACAGGATAGATACTTGCAGAATTCCATCCCATCTTTTACTGCTATTTTCTGTACCTCTCAGGTTCAAAGTTGTAATAAACAACTGCTGGGCCACCCCCACTCCTTACTCCACAGACAAGAAGAGGTGGAGTATCATCATTAACAGGTACAAAGTCAGATATATTCATCTGGTTCCACCTGAGTTTGGGAAACGCTGGTGTAGTTAAAGGTGAAAGAAAACGTCTCTGTACAATTTGAGGACTGCTTGAACAGATTCAAAAGCTGTTTTTGTCTCCTGACAGCTGCTCCTCTGACAGCACAGTGACTATTTTTGAGAACGCCAAAGACAGCCGCTCCATGTTCAAGTTCAACTCTTTCCGCTTCCAGCGGCTGGAGAAGGTTTCCACCGTGTGGCTTCACTGTGAGGTTCAGGTCTGTGATGGAGACAGACTCATCTGTCAGCCAGTGAGTACAGCACTTATATATGACATCAACTTCTACTTCTATTTAACTTGTGTTAATTTCTTTCACTCCAGTTTCAATCCAACTTCTCCCCTTTAGAAATATCAAATACAGGGTGTTGTCATTATATGGCATCGGTTTCCAGTAGTGGAGAGTAACTAAGTGCATTACTCAAGTCCTGTCCTTATTTAGATGTGACCAAGTTTCCCCTTGTTTTTGTCCTTCAGGGCCCCTGCTCTTTGAGAAGTCTGTCATCAGAGAACGAACCAAGCGGAGGAATCCTGACTGCTGAGTTTGACATAAAAGGTACAAAATGTAATGTTGCCCCAAAAAACCTGACATATTTTTAACTTCTCACACTATTAAACATCAACTCAAGACGTGTTTTAAGACGTTTAAAACACTGCAACATATTGTCTTAAACTCTTAACAGGTAATGGTTCCTCCAATAAAGGACATACGAGAGGTAAACAAATATATTGAAATGTATTTTTTTGATATTAGAAACTAGAAATACTCCTATATATTAACCATCACGTATGTGTTGCAAAAACCTACAAAAATTTTTTTTTAAAACTTAAAAATTCTACAATTTAGTGAATCTTGTTGAAATTGTTTCTCTTTATTTGATCTGCTGTTTTTTTTCTTTAACTTTTCACCGCAGGCATTTCACAATTCATCCTGCTGGTGGTCCTGATCAACACTTGTTGGGATTTAATAAGAGGGTCAACAATGTAGTCATAATATTGTCATTTAGCCTTGTTTTTATACATCATTCATTGTCATAACAAACAGAGAGGGGAGCGTCACCCAGGACTCAGGGAGCGCAAGAATACACAATACATTCTCACAAATATTTGCAATTAGATTGTTTATTAAGATTTACATAATCTTTTATAAAGACAGAATCTTTTAAAATGTTACAAACTTTATTTCACTGCTTTCATCAATAAAAATGGATAAAAATTTAAAAAGATCTTTGTATTTCCTGTTTTAAATTATGCACTAACATTTGCAGATCGTTTCAGTCCTCACAATGTTTTCAGAGAAACTTTTTTTTTTATTCAGTCCATATTTAAAAATAAATAAATGTAAATCAAGCAGACATATTTTTAAAATGTACTTTTATATTTCTTTTTTTCAAATGATATTTACAAGGTAATTCTGAAATTTTAAGTATCACTAAAAGTATTTTTATTTCAGAATCTCTTTGTTGTAAAGAACAAGAATATTTGGATGACTCGTCATTAACTTGTCATCCAATTAAATTTGGTTTGGGTCGACCAGCTCACACACATTGGTGGTACATTTATTCAAAACATTTTTTAAATACTTGTACTTTACTTGAGTATTTACGTTACGTTACCCTAACTCAGATTTAGTTTACTACACAAAATATAATCAACAAAGTAATTCTGATCTATTGCTGTAGATTACAATAAAGCTGTATTTATCCTGACAAGCTACCCAGCAGATAAAGTTACTCATTATAAATGATCTTTACAAGCTACAACATGAAAGTGATGTCCACAATAATTAATCAATATATATAACACAATAATATAATTTGTATTATCCTAAAAAGGAGACATTCTGCATATTAAGTACTTCTACTTATTTACTCTAACAAAGCTAGTATTAACTCTGATTTATCCTTATATAATGAATGTTATACCAAATGTTAATGCTGGTTTTCTATTTTCAGACTAAACAGTATATTGTCTGACAAATGTAAATGCAGTACTCCTGTATAAATTTGTGGCATCTAGAATTATATAACACCATAATAAAAAAATTACTTAGTTTATTCATTAATGAGGCATCATAGTTGTCAAAAATGTGCACAAATGATTAAGTTAAACTGCATCACTGTCACTGTTTGCATAAAATGTTCTATTGTGGACCTGAAATTATATCAAATCCCAAAGACGTGAGATAGAAAAATGTCTTTGGTCTCTTTTAGCAACAGTCTCAAAAACACGTCATGATTCAGGTTCTTCTCTCTTAGTTGCATCTCATGAAGTTGGTGTTACAGGTTTTAATCCCAGCCTCTGTTTACATTTCTCTGCAGTCCTCTTCATTAAAGAAAAAGAGCTTTATTTGCATCCTGTGAAACTTACGTAACTATCACTCCTTTTGGTTTATGCAAAAATGTTCAGAAGATCCACTTTTCATTAAATATGCACCGTGGTCATCGAAGCATCTTTCACGTGAATGTTGCTCAGGGTCTTATTGGCCTTTTTCTCAGTAGCTCCGACCATTCCTTGTTTCTTGAGCAACAATGTCACAAAAAGAAGTCAGAATACAGCATTTGTTTTTACACTGAAGAAAGGTTGTTCTCTAAAAAGTGAGTGTGATGTGTGTTAAATGTACCTCTGTTAGTGCTTTGATTCTGTCAACTGGTGAAGAATTGTGAGTCAGGGGAGGAGGATTAAATCCCTTTTTGCTGAGCAGCCAGTAGGTCTTATGGCAGCCTTTACCCTGGCATGGACATAAACATGTTGGTTGCCAAAACACAGTTTATACATCTTAAAATAACATGCTGACTCTTAAGTCACCTTCATTTCGATTTCCCCTCTCTCCTCCAGCTCATATGATCCAGCTTGGATAAGAATGTCCGCGGTGCGCTGAGATATGTGAATCTTCAAGGCTGAGTTAAACATGCGGAAGAGAGTGGCAAACATTTTAAAGGTGTTCTTTTAAGATTTTATATTTTGACATTGCACCTTTTCTAGCAGCTCTTACAGGTTATCCACAGACACAACAGCACAATGATGTAAATGCTAATGTAAGAGCTAAGATGCTCACATTGACAATGCTAACATGCTAATGTCGAGCACATGTTAACCATCTTATCTAAAGTCGAATCCAGAGGTTTAAACAACGAAATCGAAACACTGATGGTCTCAGTGAACAACCTCTGCAGATGTGTTTGACTTCGGTTCACTCACGTAAGCTGTTGCTCTCCATGCGAGAGGCCATGTTCACCGTGTCACCAAAGAGACAGTAGCGAGGCATTGTGGTGCCTACGACTCCAGCAACCACTGGGCCTACAAAACACACAACACACTTTTCTTACATAATGCATTCAAAAAAAAGCTCTTGCACACCATGAAGTCTTAAAGGACCAGACCCGTGTTACTAAATGTTACTGTACTTTGACAGCATTGGCTGCACAGGTTACACAAACCCCACTCATTTTTTCCATAAACAGCTTTATCTATGACATATTGTGTTTGTTTTCATTTTGTCCATAATCAAGTAGCCTAGAATATGTGACAACGTTAGTAAAAAAGAATGTCTGTGCCAAAATCCTTTTTCACACTAATGTTCAAGTTAGGAAGGAGGCACTTGTAAGGAACTATATTTCCAGGCGTAATAACTTTCATCCTAACAGCTCCTGGCTCCTCTCGCGTGCTCTCTCTCGCTCTTGCTCAGCAATTTTTGACCAAATAAACGCAGACGTTCTCTTTAGAAGGATGAATTACTGATACCTTGCAACTTTCACATCTAGTGTTTGTATGACCTGTTTAGTTCTGAATGGTATTGAATTGGGTTAAAAAATGCAATCTGGAATCTACCAAAGTATACACATGATGGAATTTTGACAACATTTGTAGAAAATGGGGGCGATCTCTGCTAATGGTGAGAAGTCAAAAATACACGGTCCTTTAATGACAAGTGTCAAGGACCAAAAAACACAACTTACTTGTACTCACTTTAGTAAATTATAACTTTTTTGGTTCATTCTAAATATTGTGCAAAAGTATCAACAAATGTCAAAAATCACATAAAGAATAAATAAAGATTTTGTCAGCAGACTGGTATTATTTTTTAAAAAGAAGAAATGCATCAACAAAACCAAACACTTCACAATTATTAAAAAAAACAACAATGTCTTTATAGACATTGATAGTTTAGTTGAGCTTTAGTTGTCCTGGTCTTACCAGAGTGTATCCCAATGCGAATTGCAAGACTCTCCGAAGGCATATGGCGGATTCTGAAGACCTTGATGGCGCTCAGGAAATGCAGAGCCATTGCAGATATCTCCAAAGCGTGCTTATTGCCATTGCTGATTGGTAGCCCACTGGCTACCATGTATGCATCACCGATTGTCTCCACCTGGTAAAGATGAAAGATGACAAAGTCTTACTGACAAATTTTAGAGTTTTGAAGGTCATTCTCTACAAGTATTGATTCAATATTTAATTTTTTGCTAACACTACACAATGGCAACAAGCTCAATCATACATTTAGAGAGACTGCATATTATGAGTCATTTCAAAAAAAGAAAAAATCACGTGTCAAAAAGTTTTAAAATAAGTAAATGAGAGACAAGCAGTGACTATAGCGACTTACTTTATAGACATCGTACATCTTGATGATGTCATCAAAGAGGCTGTAGAGGTCGTTGAGGAATGTGACCACCTCCATCGCAGAGCTGACGGAGCACATTGAAGTGAAGCCCACAATATCAGAGAAGAAGATGGTCACTATATCGTAGCTCTGCGGCTCTACCGACTTTCCCGCCATCAGCTGATCTGCAATGTACCTACGATCAACGAATCGCTGACAAGGTGAGGGGCGTGGTCATGTAGGCCCATTCAGCTAGTGGTAGAGTTCTCAGAAATTTCAGCTGAATTTGACACAGCATTAAGAAAAAGAATAACATTGATAATTTTGGTCCATTAGATCTGGTACCTTGGTAACATGCTAGAGAGAAGCTTGTCTGCCCGTGTCTTCTCTGCTGTGAGCTGATTGGTCCGCTCCTCCACCACCTCCTCCAAGTGATTTGCATATTTTTCCAACTTTTCCACCATATTATCCAGAATATTTGCATGGCTACAGTGCAGAAAATCATCCATCACCTCCGTTAAGGACTCTGTGTTTGGTTTTGGTACTTAATTTAGCTAACAGGATATTAATTAAATCAGATGGAAAGTTAAATAAGCAGGCCAGAGCAAGTGATACACTTCAGATAATTTTAAGTGCAGTTCTAGTGCAGAATTCTTTTTAACATAAGCACAGGGCATTTTCTTTACGCTTGCATGTATCCAGTCACTACATTGTTTTTTTCAAGCTGATAACAAATATAAAACCCTGGCAAAGGTAACTTCATGCAATCTCCTCTACAACAAGCAATCTATAGATCCAAATGAGAGACAGCGTGAGCAATTTGTTTTCTCATCGAATGTTATTATCAAGATAAAAGAAAAATCAGAGGCCACACCTGTCTGGGCTCATGTCCCTCAGCTGTCTCCTTATGGACACAAACGGTGGTCGGTGGTCTGGGTTTTCACTCCAGCAGGCCTTCAGCAGGGAGTTGATGCTCTCATCACACAGCTGCTCACACAGCACAGGTCGGATGGGCTCCCCATGGAAAGGCCTCTGCAACTGCATGATGATCTCTGTAGAAAAGGTAGCAAAAAGCAGGAATCATTGTAGTGGACTATGGTTCGGGATCTTAATTGCCATGCTAACAGTGTACCTCAAGGGATGCAACTCTGGGCATGTCTCTGAAGCTATTGGATGGACGGTTATGGATGGACATTTCGTACAGTACACTAACATCAGGTCAGAATTTTAATTTGTCCTGTTTTTTGTTTTTATGACCAAAAATGTGCCAAACTAAAGAAACTCACATCATGCTCAGCTGTAATTGATGTTAATGGTGATTAGCACAGTTTGCATGCTAACACACATTTGTCCACACCTTTGGGATCCAGGTTGATGTCTTGGTATGGGCTACCCTTTGAGTTGTACATGAGCTCCCACATGATGATGGCAAAGCTGTAGATGTCACCTTTGGATGTTCCATTAATGGGAACTTCCCTTTGTCTCAGGAGCTCAGGAGCTGTCCAATACATCTCTACAACACAGCCAGACAAACAATTCAAGCTAAGGAACAGTTAAAATCACATCACGTTATTTCAACTGAATGCTATGATAAACGTAAATGCAGATAAATTAAGACGACATTGCTGAACGCTTTGATTTCGAGTACAGCCACTGACCTTCATAATTGGGGTTTTCCAGAGAGATTATCTTGCCCTTGCACCCGTATTTAAACTCCCACAGTCCAAAGCCAGAGAGTTTTATCTGGAGTCGGCTATCCACCAGACAAGTTTTGGGCTTTAAGTTCCCGTGAAATTTCAGGTTACTTTTGTGAATAAACTCCATTCCCTAAAACACAAATTAACAAATCCAAACTATGAACTGCTATGGAAAAATAACATATAAGACCTGCTCTATCAATGAACTGTGTGTACTTACTACATGGTACATCTGTGGCTGTACTGATTGTAATGAAGTGTTTTTACTGACTCGAACCTGCAGAATTTGATTTGATTTGATTTGATTTATTATTTCAGGACAATGCACACTGATGAACATATACAAAGTACACGTAAATGCGCCAGATTATAGCCCAGGGGCTAATTTCCATCTGTAGTCCAACATAGGCAGGTTTTGATGTTAGAGTAAAAAAGACAATAAAAACACAGAGGACATACATAGACAGCACACAGTAGACGTACGTAGGCACAGTTAGTAAAACAAGCTATATAAGACAGCAAGAAACAGTATAAAAGAAAATTAAAAAGGTAAAAAGAAATAGATCAATTTACTCACACTGACGATGTCGTATGCAAAAGAGAGTTTAAACATCCTGTCCAGCTCAACATCTGACGCCCTCAAAAGATCCTACACAAGAAAATAACAACACTGAGGAGTGAACCACATATGATTTTCAATTTGTAATTTTGAACCAGTAGTAAAGTGTGCAATACAGACACTGACCTGTAGACTGCCTTTCCTGCAGTACTGCGTGACCAAACAGACATTCGGCGCCTCAATGCAAACGCCAAAGAACTGCACCAAGTTCTCATGTTTCATCTCTTTCATCTGTCTTAAGGAGTTTAAGATGGTTAGGCACACAGAGAGTCATTTTGTGAATGAAGAAAAACACAGAAACATCGATGACGATGATTTTTACATACCAATATTTTCTTTATAATACCAATATTTTAAATCAGAACAAGAACAAGAAAAACTGAAGTTTGGTTTGGTGTAGACAACATGAGGAACTTTACCATTTTGAACTCTGCAATGATCGTAGGTTTCTGGAAATTACCACTAATGGGGCTGTCAATGTATTTAATGGCCACTTGATTTCCCTGGATAAAAAAAAATACATTAGGGAAAAAGCACATACTTTGAAGACAATGTTACGGGGCCGGGGAGGTAACATGGGTGTTTTGGGTTTTTTTTAATGTATTCCTATTACACGCAGCCATTATAAAACTTGCATGCGAAATAGAAAACGCATGTGTTTTACAACTCAAACTGGCGCGAGATATAAGAATAAAACGCACAAGCTTTTTTTAAAACGAGTTATAAAAGGTGCATACACAATAGAGAACATGTGTGCCTTTAAAAAAAAAAAAAATAGATCCATGTCGACTCCCGGGCGTCATACAATGCAACTTTAAGTTGTAGAAATTAAAAAAAAAAAAAAATCTTCGTCTCAGAAATTAAAGTTTTATTTTATAAGTAAAAAATGACTTGTGCCCAATTCAGTGCATTAGCTTCGAGGTCTATTGCTAGCAAACTTTAGGGAGGAGGCGAGTTTTTTTCTTTGAAGTTGACATTATTTAGTAAACTTTTTTTAAAGGTTAATGACATATAACCAAGATCTTGTAAGTTATACCTAGTTTTGTGCTTTGATTTGCAGCCATAACATTTCAAATATGCATAACTAAAAAAGGCCACAAGAGCCCCATTTAAGCACCAGACCAGTTTCCACTCTGCAGACCGAAGAACTTTTTTGAATCAGACTGGTACCTGGAAGAGACCGATGGTGGTGTAGATTTGTTCCTTCCCTGCTCTGTCCCTCAGGCCATAGCTGCTGCTGGAGAAATTGGACTGAGAGCCACTGCTCCCATTCTGACTGGCCGTGGTGCTTAGCGATAGAGCCTGAATTCCCTGGAGGGGATAAACACACCAAGCAAATCTGTGACACATGAATGGGTGAACACATACTCTACATTGCACAGTTTTCATTCGTAAACAAGGCACCACATGTTTTTGTGCTCATACTGAGGATTCCCTGATGATAGTGATGTCACTGTAGTTGATCAGCCACCAGCAGGAGTCATCGAGCTTTATCTGGAGACGTAACTTCTGCAGAATGAGGACCCCAATGCATAAAACTGCCAGGAAACCGATGACTGGGAAGGTCACAAGTAGAGTCAGCAGGGCAATATCTGCCACATCAAGACAATAAATTAGGAAGGAGGTTAGCTTGAATGTCAGGTTTAAATAGATGAAAAACAGTTATAGTTTGCGTCTAAAAAGAAACAGAGACACTAAGATAATTGGTGTATTTACTGGTTGGGTTAGAGTTTTTCACAACACTTTTTGTTGTAAGAGTTACTTCACCATTAATCAGCCATTCACATAGTTCGTTGTTGAAACCACAGTCTGGTTTATCAGAAGGGCGTCTTCCTTTGGGCCAGACCACAGATGAAAACATGGACGTTGGCCTGAAATGACATTTTTTTGTAATTTCCCAAAATGTGTTGATCAAAACCTGCTGAATTCTTAGACAGTGTAAAAGCGCGCGTTACCGGATGTCTCTGGTTTGGCTGTCAAAATGGAGGATGGGCACAAACTTAGTTACGTCTCCTGCATGTTGTAGGTTATATATGGAATAGTCCAAGTTTCTTTCCCCCTCTTCATCAAAGTGGACTAGTCCAGATGCACCTGCAATAATACGCCACTATGCATCAAATTGTCTCTGAAAATAATGTGCTGTGCTTTAGTGTTTTGATAAAGAGTTATGGTGTAATGAAAAGCCTATTAAAGGGTCAGTTCACCCAAAATACCCTTAAGCAAACATTAACAAAGAAATTATAATTCTAATATCACAATGTTTTTATTTTACATATTACAGTTTCTGTCTCTATGTTTCATTTTCTACCAAATTTTAAAATAATATACATACATATATTGATCCTTCTAAAATAGTAGATTAATTGACACCTTTTGTAACAAAATGTGTCTCATCAGAGTACTTTGCATACTTGACTCTGCAGTAATAAATTATCTTGGCAATATATTTGTTGAGGCGTCTACTAACCATAAAACCGAATGCCATTTTTATTTTTAAGTCTCTGTAGCAGCTGTCGTCCATCATGAGGATCCTTTCCATCTTTGAGGACTTCCTTCAGTCCCATTGCATAAAGAAGCACTGCATCATACAGGTGTGCAGAGTAAGGGCTAACCTTAACAGAGAAATAAATGATTTTGTCTTCAATTTTTCATTTTAGAAGAAAGAGGGATATATTTTTCTGTCATCAGTGCTTACCTCTCTTTCAGACGTCAGGTTGCTCCTGAACGGGTGTCCTTTAAGTCTTTCAAAAACTTGCTCAAAGAAGTCGTAATATTCATAGCCTTCGTAGGATTTCTGGCCAATAATAAAGGCCATGTCAAAAGCTCTGATGGCGTCCTGATTAATTCTGCTGTTCAGGGAATATTTCCAAAAATCATCCTGCACAGGAGAAAAAAATAAAAACAAAAAACAAAACATTAAAAAAATAAGTAAAAAGTTTAATCATTTGATAAGATTTATCTGCAGAAGATAAGGTTGGTGAAAAAAGACTGGGCACCTTCTGGTTTTATATGTATGGCATCGTTAGTGATTACAAGTTGTCTAATTATCTAAAATAACAGTCTGATTTATCACATTTTTCATTATCAAACAATACTTACAATCAGGAGAGCACATAACTAATAACATGTGCATCAGTAGTTTTAAAATAGGCTGAAGTAACTGTCCAGGAATAAAACAGACTTAAAGCGGTTAGCCTGCTTAGCGTTACGCCACATACAAAGTTTTACTTTCATTTTTAGTTTGATTAAAAAAAACTCTGTTCACGGTAGCCTTCAATAAACTTCCTTTAGAAAACAAGTCTGTTGAAAACAGCCACTTAACAGCTGCTAAAAAGCTGACCTAAGACAGCATACTCAATGAACTCATGGCGTTAACGTTAGCTTATTTAGCTTGTTAGCCTTTAATAATACCTGGGATTTTAATGTATGTTGGAGCTATTTTTTTAAAGTTTATCCACTTCGTGTTGCAGGTTCAGAAACTGCTGGATTCACTTACTGAAGGCTGTTGTCTCCAACATTTTGTGCACTGTGTGTACGGTATACTCTGTATCAATTAAGTTTAACTCACTAGAGAAATGCACTATGTGAATATAGTATACACAAAACTACTAGATTTTCGAAGATTCCAATTTAATTTTTGGAAACCTGGCAATTTCACAGTGATGACTTACCAGAATATGCGGGTACTGTTTAGAAATATATGTGAAATATTTGTTGTAAAGGTTTTACCCACCATGCTGCCAGTGACCTCAAAATTCTGCACCAGGAAGAACACGTAGTCGCCATTCATCAGACCCTGTCGCTCAGCTTCCAGCACCAGAGCCACTGAGTCCTCTTTGTTTGTTAGCACCACAATCACTGGAGACAACAGGAAATGTTTGATTAATATAGAAACGGCAGCCAAGTCAAGTCAACATGGTTTTTAAGAGCCACAATAAGGCTCAGTTTTCCCCAAAGTACTACTATTTTCTTACCTCTGGCAACTGTTGCAATGTATTTAACATTTCGATGAACAAGCCGAGGATTGCTGGTGTCAAACTTGACTGCAGCGGCTAGTTTGAATTTGGCTCGCAGTGGATTCTCCACGGTTTTCCACAAAGCATCAACCTTGTCCCAGGTGTTTGACTCTAATCCCCCTCCAATCATTGCGACATGACTCCAGCCGAAGAACTCTAGGGTCTTCACAAGCACCTCCGACTGTCTTCTTAGAGGGGGCACAATTTTGATGTAGGAATCATAGACATCACTGTTGTCCATTTTGGAAGACTGACCCACAAAGCCGAACATGGGGATGTTCCATGTGGATGCAATGAGACCAGTAACCTGGAAAGCAGGCTCAGAGTTTTTATAGGACACCTTTCAGTTCCCCACAGATGCACATGCCAGCCAAACATGTTATTAACTAGCACTTATTTGGCTTTAATGTGTAAGAATGTATGAGAATATTTCTTTATTTAAAAAGGATCCCCATTAGCTGAATGCCCTTGGCGCCAGCTAATCTTCCTGGGGTCCAAATGCCAATGCATGTAACATCCAACCATTATGCTGCAATGCAATCATCACATTTACACCCTCAATTACAATTAATCAGGGAAACAATCAGAATTTCCTTCAGCATTTGTTTCTACTCCTCATACCCAGTCACAAAACTGTATCAGGGAAACTTGGACTCATTAGGTTTACAGGAACAAGAGTGAGACAATATGCATGATCGACACTGGAACAGAACAAGACCGTACGCGACATAGTCTATGACAACAATAGACAAAACATACACATTTCATAGGCATTTCATGGCCGACACGGAACTATGGATCAGCTACCAAATAGTGCATTCTTGAAAATGCTATTGCTAAAGAAAGTGACAGTGCTTAAGGCAAGCCTCTTCTCCACTGGACCAAATGATCACATCTTTACAGATTTTATATTGACTCTTGAGAACATCTTTGATTTAATTGGCTTCAGATCAAAAATCCTGATTGCAAAATGACAGTATAACATTAACAGTCTCCATATATAGAGGCTACATGACATATCATTAGTGAAAAATCAACTATAACTGCAATGTAAGTGCATTATTTCCACATTGGAACTGCTGTATATCAATGACAGTCATACCAATGTGGATTAGGACAACTAGTTTCAAACAGTAGACAGCCAGCATGTTCATTGTATTTTATTTCATCTGTTGACAGTGTCCAAACAAATCTGCAGCATACTACATAATGCTAGCTAAATTTAGCCTTTTGAGTTTCCTGATGATTCATGTCCAATGTTGACAGGACGCACTGTATGGCTTTGGGTGGTTGACAAAAAAAAGTTACGGCAAATGTTACTCAGAATAGTTTATCATGTACTGAAGCAGCTGATGGAGTTTTGTGTGTGTGATGAGCAGAGTTAAAGTTGCAGGTATGCAGTGGAGGTATGGAGACAGAGGCGGGGACTACATGGATGCACGTCTATTGCATGAAGGCAAAGATGTTGAGTTAAATCTAAGCCAATAAAAGGTGTCAAAGGAATTCGGTCATGGACAAAACTTCTAAATGTGTATTTTTGATGAACACAGTTGAGGTTTTAGGGGTTCAATCAATGCCTGTAACAGGAACTTTGAAAAAAATAGCTCATACTTATTGTCCTGCTGTTCTTAATGTTCAGTGGTAAGTAGAGTTTTCAAACAACCATTTTAAATAATGCAAAACTTGGCAAAAAAGAAAATGCTGCACCAGTCATTAAAGAAATAAAACCATCTCATCCGACATTAGCTCATCCTATCATTATGAACAAGGTGGATTTAATAATAGGGACACCAGTCAAATTAATTTAAACTAATACTAACTCATCAAAACATTAAATCAGGACCTTTTAAAACTGTTTTTTAAATGACCTTTATAACCTTCATGAAGGGAAGATTTATTATTTTTGTAGGTGTAATGTATTGTTAGCATTAATTTTTAGCCAGGTGTACCTAATAATCTTACTATTTTTAAGTAGAAATTACATTAATATAGTATAGTATACTCTATAGCACATTCTGGTAAGTTATATAAACTGAAAAGACGTGGACCGACCAAAAACAAACACTTGTGGAATTCCTAAAAAAGGTGGAGGGAAAAAAAGAAAGTCTAACACATGAATGAACAGTTTCCATATCTACACAAATATTATAACATCACATGAATCATACCTCAGCTTCTTCAGGACACGCTGGACCAAATATTGCAGACACGTTTTCTTTCCACACTTGCTGAATGAATCCTCCCAGGGAAATTTTAGGATTACAGTCTGTATCTATGTACACAAAATCCAGACTGTAGTTCCCCAGGAAGGAGGGATTGGCGTTCACCTTCTCCACAGCGATCTGTAAGGCTGAGCCCAGCCGCAGGGCACTGAAGGGGAAGGATAAATTCCAGGGAGCCTGGAAACCAATGATAAGCTTGCGAGGTTGAGACCCATTGGTGCTGTTACTGATGACAGTGGCTGCAGTTACGACCAGTGTGAAGTGAAGCGCCAATATGAGCCTCATGCCAGAAGAATATACTGCTCTCAACATTGCTTGCATGGTATTAGTTGCTTCATGTTACAGGGCTTAAATACTTTTACCCCAGTGATGCTGAATAGTTTGTAAGGGAGGAGAAAATGTAAATTGGTGGAAGAGAGAGGGAGGTACACAGAGGCATTAAGTCCATCATTAGGGGACAGGCAGCTCTGCCCATCTTCTTCTTATTCTTCAAACTCTTCTTCATTGGTCCAGTCCAAACTTCCATACGTGCCACAATTGTCCTGATGGTGGTGCTACAGCAACTGTCATAATTGTAAAACTATTTAAACTAAATCAGTTGTTTGTGACTTCACAACTTTCAGCAAAATGTCAACCTTAAAGCTAAATGATCAAAAGTTAAGAGGAAATATAAATTTCATAACTGTTTCTCTGAAAAACTGTCAGATTAATTTAAATCACCTTCCACATTTTGCTCAGTTGAATCCAAACTGACAACACTATATCCTTGGACTTGCACCTTTTTCTTAATTATCAGAAGTGTGTCAAAATGTTTATTGCGTAAATTCGGCAAAATCTCACAAAATAATTGTTCAGTGTTCATGAAAATGATAAAACTTTAATAGTATTGTGGATGAATTGTGAATGATATGTGGTGAATTTTAGCATTTTGCCTCAAAAACTGCATTTTACATTCTTCCTCACATGAAGTATTAGAATGAAAGAAGTGATATCTTTTTCTAACATCAATCCCTCATGGTGCCATTAATCTTGTCAAAATCTCATTTTTTGTGTGTCCATTTGTTTTCTTTACGTTTTTTAATGTGCCATTAAGGGCTACATCTATGCCTACATCTTTAGCTTTCTCCTCTTCCCCTCAACATGCCTGGCCCCGACTCACTGCTGTGCGGCAACTATCATTTTCTACTCTTTCCTGGGGTGCAGTGCTCAATAAAAGTAGGTTTTCCAGTTGACTATCACCATCATAGAGGCTCCTGTGCGTCAGTCCATCATTAAACTGGTTAGATGTCTTTACAGCAATAAAGGAGGAGTTTTTTTTAGAGCATTACTCTTAAAATAGGTTATGTAATATTTGTTTTTGTGCATTAAATGCAAATAAAAGTAGAATTCCTGCATTTTCATTTTAAACAACATTTAAAAAATAATTAACTTATCTAGCATCATTAAGGACAGATCTAGGCGCGATAAGCTCCTGATTAGATTTTATTACCTGTATCAGTAAACTCCAAAGGTACCACATTCAGTTTGTCATTAGTTACCGCTTACATCCATAAAGCAAGTATCAAAGTTCATCAAAAACTCTGACAGGGACACACTTCCGCTGCAGGCAAACACACAGAGATGAGGGCAGTGAAAAGAGACAGTTTTAGCTTTAAAATGTGGGCTAATTTAATTAAGATTTCTATTATAAAAGTCTGTAAAGCAAACATTCAAGGTGCAAACTGCTGCAGATCCCATGGGAGTTTTACCTGCTGGTGCAGTGCTGCAGAGAGCAGACAGGCGGGTTGAGCCTTGCTGGGTGCAGCAAAGCTGTCACACCTGTGTGCAGTTGAAGGTGCTAATGACCGCAGGTGGGCAGATTGTACATTAGTAGTGTTGCTGGCTTCAGCTGCTTTTTCCCAGGGGATCACTGCTCAGCCTGGCCCCAAACTACCTCTGCTAATCCCACCAGGTAACCTTTCAAAGCTTCTCCTAATGAACCTTTACCTTCAGCTCGGTGTCCAGCAGCCATCAAACCACCACTCACATCAGAAAACATGTTGGTAGTCAGCAGAGTCAAATCATTCACACAAGAAAACATGTAATGAATTCAGCGTTGTGTTTATTTGCCAAGTTATTACATAAACATTTGACTAATTTATTTATCCATCATTTATTTAAGTGTCTGTTTTAGATGATCAGACTAGAAAAGATCTCAGGAATCATTCAAGCTTAAAAAGATTTAAAGCCATCTTTACTGCAAGAGATTCAGAATATTTCTAAATATTCTTCTATATGTGAACAAGCTGGATTTTGGAAGCTGGAAGCTTGACAATGCCCCATGGATCAAGTTAAAACATTGACTTTTTTGTCATTGACTATTAGCTTATGGTGGCTAATGGCAAACATATCTGACTTTACTGAGCCTGCCTGCTGTCTTTAAGACCTATTTCTACCTTTGATAGTGTTGTATACATTTCAATTTTCGCTGTTAGTTTTTGATATTTTTATGGGGGCTGCTTTTATGAAATTATTGCAGTTTTTTCCTCAGGAGGTAAAGCAGGTTTTCCATTTATCAGAAGGTTGGTAGTTCGATCACTGGCTCCTCCAGTCTGCATGTCAGTGTGCAAGATGCAAGTGAACCCCGAACAGCTCTTGATGGCTGCTGTGCTTTGCACGTGAGCCCCTGCCATTAGTTTTTGAATGTGTGTGTGGATGGTTTCATGCTGTGTTTTATCACAAAGCGCTCTGAGTGATCCAAAGACTAAAAATGTGCAGTTATTTGATCACTGGGTTTGGTGTTAAGCATGGCACAGAAACAGAAAAAGCTTGCTCAGAGTTTGCTACACCTGCTGATGACAAATTTTCTGACCTAAACGAAAGTAAATATATCTTTTGTTTACTTTCTTAAAGGGTAGGTCAGGCAAGGCTCTACTAGACAGATTTTTTTTTCCATAGAAATCAATGTTGTCGTCTGTAATGGTTGATTTAAATCTGCAGAAGCTTCCTGTCTCGTACAGTGCAGATCATAAGAGATCTTAAATGGGTTTAGCTCTTAGTTCTGCTTTAGAACAGTCTAATGCAAATATGACCAAAGAGAGTGGCTTATTTTATGCATGAAGTTCATGATGTTAAGTTTTTGTGAAAAGGGGCGCATTGGCTCCATTGCCATTTTTGGAGGCTGCAGTTTGTGGTGCTGTTACACAACAGTCCTGGTGTAAATCCTCCCATCATGTTGTTTATTAGGTCTCAGTTGAGGTATTGATTCAACTGATTCTGTGATAAGGCAACGGAGCGGTGTTACAGTTAGTATAATGTGCAGGGATGTGTTGTGTGTCCTGATGGTTATCTAAACTGTGCAGACTGTGCAGATCTTTTGAAGAGATGATTTTCAGGCTTGATGTTTTGCTATGCGTTCAGCTCCTTTAACGTGAGGACTTTGACCATGAAAAGCAGCAGATAAGATGGCTGACCTTTCATCAGCTGCAGCATCTTGGCCGTATCCTGACATTGTCTCAGATAAATTTTATCTGTGTGACTAAAAACAAAATCTGTTTATTGTTTTGTAAATCTGGATTTTGAGGGAATCTTTGTTTCAGCTTTATAAACACTTAAACATGTTGATATTTTGACATAAAACTCAGTAGTTTCTCCGTCTGTGCTCATGTTCTTCTTTATCAGTACGGGAGATGGTGACCAAAGTTCAAAGGTTCAGTCAGGCTGTTTTTATGAGTTCTCAGTCTTTGTGTATCACACTTCAGAGCAGAGGAAGAGGATCTGCTGTGCACGCACACCGCACACACCTGCCTGCCTGTCAGCTGGGAGGAAAGTGAAACACCTGAGAGGAGCAACAGCAGGTAGGAGAACCACAGCAGGTAGGAGAACCACAGCAATCTGCTGCTCCTCTGCTCATTTAAACTCTCACTACTAACTAGATTTGTCAGGAGTGTTTTATTGTGGTCAATAAATTTATATTGTGCAAAATTTTTCTACGAGATGCATGTTGATCTTTCTTCACACTCAAAATAAGCAAAAATCTTTACCGTTTTCTATCCCCAGATTCTGTTAATGGCTGCATAAATGCAACAAATAGGAAACCTTATGCTTTCATAAAATAATTAACCTTGACCTCGCTGTGTTTCACCTACTATAATCGTATGTGTGGGCTGTAATGTTCTGAGATTAGGAAAAACTGTTGCTTAAGTTGTGTTGACTTTGACCTCAAGTATTCAAAAGCAATGAGAAGAAGTTCAGATAACAGGACTGTATTCTTTTAACATATGATTTAGTTTCAGATTTAACTTAGTTATAAAGTGCTAAGTCTTCATAAAAACTAATTTCTTTGCATTCCAGCACTATGGACTTCCTTTTCCAGTTCCTGTTCTCCCCTCTCCCCACCTCGGCCATCATCTCTCTGCTGGCTTTGGCAGCTGCGACCCTGTTTTACCTCAACACGCGGCCCAGCCCTGTCCGGGCCCCCGTTGACCTCAACTGTCAAACTCTGGGCATCAAGGTAAAGGAATATTAAAATGCATCCAGATAGTGAAACGCTTAACTCTGGAATTGCTGGCTTCTGTGATTAAAGGCTTATATTTATGGAGGTTCAACGCAAGATTGTTCCTGCTTGATGTCCTCAGGATGGAGCAAGGAAGACTGCACTACTCGAGGACAACAACAACCTCATGTCATATTTCTATGATGACGCAAAGACCCTCTATGAGGTTTTTCAGAGAGGTCTGAGAGTTTCAGGTGATGACATTTTTTTTTTTTTTTTTTTGCATTTCCTTTTATTGATGCTTCTCACAGGATGGGCCTCCGTGCTATGAATTAATTATGACATTGTCAAATCTGAACTCACAAACAAAATGCAGTATCTTAAGATTAAATATGACTTCAAATTTCCAAAGACATCCTCAGACATCCAATATACTTAGAT
>JAQLOL010000014.1:6270118-6280352 GCA_029783665.1 Naso thynnoides
GCACAAAAACTATTGCTGTGACATTTGGACTGCGCACAACCTCCCCCCCTTTAAAAAAAAACTTAGATCTTATGAATATTGTGGTATTTATATTACGACAGTTTTCCTAACATAAGATTAAAAAAACCTGCTGTATATCACCTTGGTTACGGTACAGCAATACATTGTGATATATCGTATCATAACCCCTGTATCATGCTATGTATTGTCAGATTCTTGCCAGCGCACAGCAGCAACAGGTTCTTCTGCTTCGTCTTGGGTTGGTTCAGATTCTTCCTGCTTTGTATTTTTCACTTTTCTCCTCGACGTTTTCTTGTCGTTCTTTTCCTCTGTGGCACCTGGCACCTTAGTGGAGCATTGCTGCCACCAACACTTTTACATCACGTGAAAACATCGCAGCCCTGCTGCACAAATCACATGACCTTACAAGGCTGCTGGATTATGAGCTGGATTGTGAGATCAAAGTGCAAATTGCAGATCAGCTACGAATCAAATCTGACTGAACCAGTCAGTCAATCAAAACACAAAGAACTGACAACAATTCTGATAATCGTATAAGAGGCTTTATGAGCAAGATGCCAAACTTTGCTGGCGAAAGCTCCTCAAAGTGCAGTTTTATAATTTTCTCTGTTTGTACGTAATCTGAAATGTAATATCTTCAGTCCATTTTGGAATAAAAAGGGAATTTTAAAGCCTCACGTTTAGGTTCTGGTAAACTGATGGCATACACCCATGTGCAATGGTTTTGTGTAATTTAACCATTAATAACACCTGTGAAGGTCACACTAAAGGTTAACCCAGTGGGCTTACTCATTCTGGTGTTTCTATTAATTTGTACTGCATGAGGCTTTTCATAGTGCAGCTCATTGTAATGAGGGCGGTGGAGTTGAGCTGATTCAGCACGCTGCATGTGGGGAGCGAGCTTACTGATTCACCCGCAGCGGCTCTCAGTGCTGCCCATTGTAGCGAGTAAACATGACCTCA
Organism: Naso thynnoides; assembly: GCA_029783665.1. Lineage (NCBI taxonomy): Eukaryota > Metazoa > Chordata > Actinopteri > Acanthuriformes > Acanthuridae > Naso > Naso thynnoides. The sequence continues at coordinate 6,271,103 of JAQLOL010000014.1, forward strand.
GGCACGATGAGGTCACGTCAAGTCACTGAGTTACTGTTTGTTTGCGGAGAAGATGATGTGTTGTTTGGTAAACAGAGTGGACGATGGTTTTAACCGCATTACAAACTGTTTATGATGAGCTGCAAACAAGCGCGATGACGCTGCAGCGTTTGCATTTATGTGTTTATTTCCAATGTGTTAAAGGTGTATACGTGGGTGTATTTTGTGCCAAGACGCTCTTGTGTTTGTGTGTGTGCTGGTCTGTGACTAGTTGAGACAGACACACAACAAGCGGTGGTGAGACTGTCCAGTGATTGAGACTGCGATAACTCAGTGAAGCCTTGACAAAGATGTACAGATAGAAGGACAGATGTCAGAATATGAAGTCTGAGGGCAATATTTACTGTTGGCAGCCTTTTTCAAGCACTAAACTGTCAAGATGCCGAAGAACCGTACCGAGGATATGCAACTGTGAAATGAAAGGAAAGCAGTCCAGCTGAAAAGTGCATGCTTCAGCTCATGCAGTGTGTATTTTAAGCAACCCCATTTCCTAAAAAATACTCGTATACTTTACAAAAAGCAACGTATTTAAAGCAAATAAAGTGACACACTTATGTGGCATGCTGGACTTGCTGGGAGGTCTTCAGTGTGGATGGTGCAAAGTGTGCAAAGTGCTGGACTTTGACACCAGAGACTGTTCGCAAGAGCACTTTGGTTATAGTTGTGGGAAAGTTTCACAACCGTAATAAACTTTTATAACGCTGTGGTCAGCGTGAGTGGATGTGATGTTGCGAAATAGGATGTTTTGGTGGGAAAATAAACGGTCAGTTTCAGCTGAAGGTAAAACATAAATACCCTCAGCACCTGATCGACCGCTGTGGCGGAGAAACTGTGTCTGAAATGTAACATCTCTATGCAAATCAGGTGAATGGTGGTTTGGCTCATTTGCATCTGAGGTCTGGATAAATACTCCAGTAATGCAAAGTTTATCTTACCTGGTTCAAATTTATGACAGGCCCCATAAATTTTCCACGTACTGCGTCAGAGGGTGATGATTCTTTCTGTAATTTACACCTTTTGCTTTTTCGTTTGTCCGCTTGACAGCAGCGAAATTTGTTTCTTTTATGTTCAGCGGTGATTAGGACGTGACTGTTGACTGAAGTATTTTGAAAGGCTGCCATGATAGTAAGCTATTTCATAATGGATATTGCTGTAATAACTCATGTCTCACTTATAATAAGATATTACACAAGGACTCAAAGTTTTTTTGTCACATTTTAAACTCATGAACTCTTTTGACTTAGCTTTTTCTATGAGTTTTGGCCTTTTGTGACGACTGACCGTGTCCTTTTCTCCTTTGTTTACATAAGGCGATTCTATGCATTGGCAGACCAGGCTACAGTGCTGTTGCTAACTTTGCTATCAGGACTTTCTTCATGTTTACACATGAACGTACAGACACTCCTTCACTGCACTGAGGAACAGAGCAGTCAAAGCTCAGATCCCGCCATCCGCTTTTGCAATTTGTGGGCGAGAATCGGTCGAACCTCAAGTTGCATTTAGACTATCCGTGATAACTTTTTTGTTTTCTAAGGCTTCTGATCATGTAACAAGGCTTTAGGGTCCGTTGTGTTTTTGTGTTTTCATTTTGAGAGGCATTGTTATAAAATAATGCGTTTCTGGATGTAATTTTTTGAGAACGAACGAAGGAAAGAAATTTCTCGTGCACATTTAGACTACACTCCTGTTGCTTTAAAAGACCAAACCAGTGTTACTGCATGTCATTGTCCTGTGTCACCATCAGCCACATAGGTTATATATACACCTATTTTTCCAAAATAGCTTTATCTATGAGATATGGTAATTGTTACAAAAGGTATCTGAAAATGTATGACAGCATTAGTCGAAAGGCACTAATATTCGAGCTGGGAAGACAGCGCCTGTAGGGAACTATTTTTCCATGCGTCGTAACTTTTGTCTCAATGGCTTGCAGCTCCTCTCTCTCTCTCTCTCTCTCTATCTCAGGGATTTTTGACCAAATAAACGCAGACGTTCTCTTTAGAAGGGTAAGTTACCAATACCTAGCAACTTTCTCGTGTCCTGTAGTGTTTCTATACCCTGTTTCAACATGAATGGCAGTGAATGGGGTTTAAACACGCAGTCTTAGATCTACTAAAGTACACGTGGTGGAATTTTATCAGCGCCATCTGTAGAAGACAGTGGCCATCTCTGCTAATGGTGAGAAGTGAAAAATAGACTGGTATGGTCCTTTAAAGGTTAATTAGCCGAAATTGTGCAAAATTTAAAGGAAACATAACTAATGACTTTACATGTTTAGTCAACTGACGTTGACTATTTTCAAAAATCAAATTAATTTCACAAGATTATGATGCGGCAACTTTCAGGACTGAAACCAGCCACTGGTTTTAAAAAGGAGGATTCTCTGTTAAGAGTAAATTTTACATCAGATTCAAAAGCAAGTGTCTGTTGGCAGCCGCGTGACTGTTACTGTCTGAACATCTGCACATTGAGAGAATGACAGGATCAATGAATGAATGAGTACCAGTGTGTGAAATAGAGCAGGACAGAGAGGCAGATTTCTCTCTCTCTCTCTCTCTCTCTCACACAAACACACACACACACACACACACACACTCTCAAACACTGCATGTAGGGTCATAGCACCGACTGACACCAGGGGGTTAAACAGTACAGGGTGTAGTCTGTGCTTCTGTATATCTGTATGAATGGGTCAATGTTTGTCACATGACCTGATGCACATTTTCAGACAGTCCCTCTCAGAATGGTTCAGTTTGTTGAACTTGGTCGCTCACATGAAGAGAGCAACTAATAGAAACAAATGGAACAAAAGAGCCAAGCTACCTCCACAAGTGGCCCACCATGGTGGCTATAGAGTGGATATAATTTCTTCAGAAAGAGGCAGAGTGTAGTTAGATCCAGACATTTTCAGTTTGACTCTGAAAGGTGCGGTTGGAGCGGTTTCTGGAGCCATTTGAACTGCACCTGTAAGAAAAAAACTTGCTTCTTCACTCGTGACTCACTCAGTAGAATCCACTGACTGCAGCGATTCCATTAAAAATCCTAAATGCTGGTGCGACGGAGCCTTTATTCTTCTCAAGTGTCACGTCTAGTTTCACTTATCTGTGGTTCACTTACTGCCTGAGGCCAGATTTCATGTTGGCCAGCTCGTTGCTTTTGTTTGCGTTTCCTCTCTCATTTTCTGCATCGCTCTGTCTTTTGTTTTTCTTGATAGATTTTGCTTTCCAGCTTTCTTCCTTTGAATAAAAATGTTATGGTCACCACTGTTTGCATCCTGAATGTCCCAGCGGTGTCCTACGGGCTTAACTGTCCGTTTTTTTTTTTTAAATTTCTTTCTTGCTATGTTTTTCTTTTCTTTTGTGACGACTGACTTTTTTGCACTCTGCTTTCCACTCTTCTTTAGCTGCTGTTCCCCAGTGACTGATCAATAAAGTCTTACTTTATTCGTATAAACACACAAACACACCTAATTTGTCTTTTAGTCAGCATTGGAGCAGGTGAGAGCTGACCAGATTTGCACAATTATTTTATTTTGAAGAAATCAACATTTTGATGCCTTTTATCCAGTTTATTTACATTTTTTCACCTTCTCTGCTCACATTTTTAGTTTCAGTAGTAGTTTTTTTGGTAGTCAGTATTAGGACACAAAGAAATGCAAAAATTGTAATTTAACTGTTGCATCAGCAGAATGATATAAGGGGCTGGTGTGTTGATGGCAGTGCAAAAAAAATGAATTGTTAGCAGCATTTTGAAGTACATCTGACACATCGTAATTTTTATGTAAAACAATTTAAATATTATTAATATTTGCTGTGAAATAATGCATGTATAGTCTAATTGTCATCTCTAACTGTGAAGCCATTAGTTTATTTGTCTTTTTCACAAGTGTTTTAGCCTATTGTGTCAAAAAAAAAAAAGAGAATTAATCACACTGTAAGTGTCTCACTGGTCGCAAGGTGACAGTAGATCACCCAAAGTGTTTCAGTTAAAGCTGAGCAGTCACAATCATTTCATTTTTTTACACTGCCTTCAACTTTATTTAAATAGGGTCTTCTGCTTCGGGAAATAAGATGAATATCTGACGTCAAACATCTTTGTCGTCCCATCAGCAGTCTGCCTCACTTCAGCAGATGGAGACACGTGGGTGGACGTTACAGAAGCATTACGCATCTCCTCATGCCTGACTAACGATTTGAGAGTGCCAAATTAAACATCAGATAAACAGACCCACAGCCCTCGATCTGGAATTAAAAACACTGGCATCATCACGGCTCCAAATTGTTCCCAGAGCTGTTGAATAAACCGACGCTCCCAGGCCACAAAGACATTTTAAACATCGTATATTTCTCTAGTAGCTGCTGAAGACAATTCGAGGAACTCCAGACCCCTCCGATGTTGCACCTTTCAGGACAGATAACTTAATGACGGAATAATGGCTGTGAGATTGTGTACAAATTAAAGAGGGGGCTGGGAGCCGCTCGCTGGTAGAAAGTGAGTCAGGCTCCAACTTTCCAGCGCTGCTCCTCCTGTCACTGCGCGGCTCGCTGGGGTTGGCGATGAGACCATTTTAGGTGTGGAACCGTGTTCTTTTTGCTGCCTTTAGCATTGTGTGAGTGCGCTGGTCCCGAGACAAAGACGGATTGTAAATCACGGGGAGGTCGGAAAGTCCGTCTCTTTGTGTGTCTGCTCTTTCTCAGAAGTCGCGCCTGTGTGTTTGTGTGTGAGGGATTCCTTCTCACTGTGTAAATGAGCTGCTTTTACTTTACAAGTGTTAGTTAACCTTTTTTTCTGACACTTGACTTGTTCTCCTGCGGGGTGTTGCAGAAACAGGTCCGTCTGAGTGGTCAGTTAAGAGGGACAGAGCACCACTCTGAGTTTAAAAGTTGAAGCTGAAGTGCCTTTCTTTAATTTTCAAGTTTTCTCTAAAATTTGAAGACTTAACACGGATTTGCACTGCTGCCCTTATCATTGCAAATTATTATCTTTCCCCCTTTTGAGGGGTCCTGTCATCCCCTGTAGTAAGTGTTGCTGCTATGATGTGTCTGTTGTGTCCCTTTTAAGCCTGTATTATTTTTAAGATGCTTGATTTTCTAAAGAATCACAAGATTGCTTAGTTTTTAGTTGGACCTGACCAATATCTAGGATTTTTGGGGCCGATGCTGATATTTGGGAGCAAGAAAATTCCCATATCCGATGTAATGGCCGATACTATTGTCTTGCCTCCTGGCTCCTGGCTCCTGGAGGACGGGTTGGCAAGACTCAGGGATTACTCTCTCTGTGTGTCATTGGGCTATTCAGGTAAAAAAAGTTATAATTATCGTAACCAGAGCCAAAAATTAAAGAAATTCAGCTGTAGTTTGACCTCTTAAATTATGCTACAAACACTCAAATTCACCTTCCTAGACTGTCGTCATATTTGACTTGCTTTGGGTGCACTGTGGAGTTTTTAATCAGAGTTCGGTAGTGGCTGTTGAGAAATCCATTGACTTGCGCTAGCATTAGCATTAGTCTAGTTATGATTTTGACAGGCTTTTCACAGTCGGTGTTGTGTCAAATTCTGTTTCCCCGTCGTGATCAAGTGAGTCTAGGGAGGAAACAGATCTCGACGGGGAAACAGCTCTCTTTGCTCATCTTATTCCTGTGTTTCTTCAAAACATCAGTGTTTGGCTCAACGCTGAAGTTTGAGAAAACGCTTCATACACGTGGTCTCTTTCACTGCAGCCTGCCTCTATCTTGATTAATAGCGCTGACATTCAAGTCTGCGATCGGGATTGTTTTCCATCAACTGCATGTGGTGAGGAAGCGGCGCAATATCATCAAACTGATATATCAGTCGGGTACTGGCTTCGAGTTATGGATTCTAAATAAAAACAAATCAGTAATAAACAGACCTTGTGTATGAAATGTTGTATCCATGTTTTTGAGTGTACGTCTTTATAGTGCATCTGCCTTACCACACTGTCCCCCAGCATCACATGACTCGACAAAGAAGGTTGAACTGTAAATGTTTGTGTGTCAGAAAGACAGACTGAGGCACAGACTGAGAAATTTCAAGCTTTATTAATTGTGACATTAGGGTGGTCGTGCCAAACATCCTTTCCGAAGCCCTGATTGGTTGATGCGGTAGAAATCTCACAGTTTGTAGGGTTGTCATGGAGAAATCATACCACATGATGGTGGTTTCCATGGGGATTCATCTATTGCTGTGGCACTGCCTTGGCAAACAACTTAGGTTCTTCTGGCTGCTCATTCTTAAGATATTAATATGCAGAGAGTATCACTGATACTTAGCACGGGATGCAGTTAAAATGCACTTGTTTCTTAACTATATGCTTTAATATTTGGACATTCAACTCTGTGCGGTCTGTGAGGCGATTGTTGTTGCCAGGAGAAGGGAAAAAAAGATGACAGGAATATACTAGATAAAAGAGAAATGAACCTGAGAACTGAGAGAAGAGAGGAACACATGAGAGATCAGAGATAAACTGATTGGAGGAAAGACAGATTGTGACTTGATGTGAGGGAGAAAACGAATGAAGGAGCATTTTTCTTTCCTGGCATTGTTTATGAAACATGAAACACTGATCTTATCAGGTGGTTCTGGTTGGATTGACAGAGATACTGCTGAGGTGGAGAAACCTGTCTGCAGAAAGACACATTTTATTTTCCTCTCTGTTTCAGCTTTGATTTGATTTGTCTTTTATTCACTGACAGAAACCTGCAAATTTTAAAAATCAACTTATCCGGAACAAACCTACTAGGCTGTTAGCTGCGTCAGTGTTTGGAATGACCAGCTCTTTGTGACTGGGAAAACGTGAACTGATTATTTTGACTGAGCTGTTATTGCTTTGTCTGTTTGTATTGCCGGATTTCACAATCTGCTTGTGTGACCCACAGCCGCACGCAACAAGTTCTCACCTGCGCTCTGAGCCTCATCAGCAGGAATTTTGAAGGGGATCAAACGCAGGAGCGGAGGTGGGCTTACATGAGGCAATGAGCGTGCAGGAGCAGTTAATCCAACAATACTTCCAAAAATCAATGCGAAGCAAAGAACATCACAGAGTGATGTTTTACAGTGTAACAGAGAGCAAGTCGTTAGCTCACATCAGCATCTATGTCACAGCAAACCAGCGGCTAGTTAAATCACAAACTTCAGCGCAGAAAAATGTTTGACACGTTTGCAGGCTCATACACACGCACAGCCCACCAGTATCAATGAAACACACGTCTGCAGAAGGTGTGTCAGATACTCACCAATTGAAATGGATTTCTGTTGAAAAAAAACACAAAACAATTACTTCCACACAAATAAAGTAGCTAAAGGAGCTTCTGTCTTTATCCTCTCTGTCCTTTAGTAGCAGTGAGAGTTTGTTTGGTGGTAATAAGTCCCGCTCAGACAAGCACACACAAGCCCTCTGGGCTGCACATGCAGGAGAGCTACTTTGCCGTCGTCAAACAAGACTTCCAACCGCAAATAAGATTATTGATTTTATGAGGATATCACAAGCAGTCTTTTATGATCATGCAAGAGGCTGTAAACATGATAAAGTTGCTTGGGATTGTGAAGTCATCAGTTCATAATTAATAGAAGTTAATCCACTGACATGCTTAAGTTTGACATTATGAGTTTTCTCCTTGCCTGCCTTTAATTTGAGTTTAATATGTACGGATGTGAGCAGGATTCTGTGTAGGGCCCAATGGATATGGAATCTTTTTGGGCTGATGCCGATGCCAATATTAGGGAGCAGGACAATTCTGATATCCAATATATCAGTTGATATTATTAGTTTGTAATATCTGCTGGATTCAACAAATTCTTGTGACGTCATATGTAATGGAGACAGGACATCTTACATTTTAAAAAACATCATTCCAAACATCAGAGTCCTGAACAGCAAATACTTTACTCAGTTATTAAATAACAGACAGCCCTCTGCTGGACACCCTGCATAATATCATCATTTGAAATTACTAGTCCAAGCATTTTTCCAAACCCTTAAAAAAGAGTTCGGAAATTGGCATATCACAGGACATAAACACCGATACAGATATATCTGTGATAGGTCGATATCGGCCAATAATATCAGCAAACTGATTTATCGGCCTGTTCATAATTAATAGTTTGTCTCAAGTCTTTGAGTTTGTCACCAGTAGATTTCTCCTTGCTCACCTTTAATCTGAGTTCAACATGTGCTTGGATGTGATCAGGACTTTGTCACATGGAGGACAGTGGCGGTTTAATTTGCAGCTTGGACTTAAGCAGCAGATTTTAGAGTCTAATCTTAAAAAAATGCCACTGTCAAACGACTTGAAAATGATCCCAGAGGCTCCAATCAAATTTGTGATCTTCCTGTCATTTTTCTAACATTAAATTTAGTGCCAAATGTAAGAAAAATAATCATCCATTGTCTGAATGTTTTGCAAAGTTTCTTGAGCTGACCCTGTGTTCGAGTTAAAGCCACTTTGTGTGCTCACTTACACTCTGCCAGCACACACACACACACACACACACAAACCACTCGTCTTTAAAACCCTCCTGTGGTCAAAGTTCAGACCCTCTCTGAATAAAGCCCCAACCAATCAGCACTTGGGAACAACGCTGCTTTCCTCGGCTGCTCATGAGAGTTCTCGCCACAGTGAGAAATGTAACGTACAAATCTTACAGTTTAAACATGTATCTAAATATAGAGCAGCTGCCTTCATCTTTACTGTGACTCTCCTCTCTGATTCTTCCCATCTGTCCTCTTACTCTTTACATAAACCATAGCTAAAAGAAAACGCCATATCTTCTGTTTATTCTGACTCATATCTAAAATTTCCATAACTGTTGGAATATACTTGTACCATATATCTCACCATTCTCAGCTGATTATTTTGGCCCATTAGCAACTCACTAGCGCTCACCAGCCTCTATCTCCTGTAACCACCCGCTCTCTTTGCCTATTACATTTTACGGTTATGGAGCCACTCCCTTTTTCCAGCAGGCCTTTAATGGCTGACTGAAAGAGAATATTAGCTATAAAAGTATTGTGTTACCTCTGGGTGCATGGATGCAGCCGTTTTGGAGGCACATTATTGTGTTTGTGCGCATGTGTTTGTGGCTGTCATATTGAATTAAGGCTGTAAGATGAGGAGACGCTTCAGAGAGACAGGAGGAGAAGAGACAAAGAGACGTGGATGTTGGAGGAAGCTGATATTTTTCCTATTTTAT
>JAQLOL010000014.1:6286404-6321425 GCA_029783665.1 Naso thynnoides
CTCCTGAGCACCCAATCAGTGATTAAAATGGGGGTTCTTGTGCTCAGCAAAGACATTTAGATTTATAGTTCTGCATTTTCCGGCTGTCTGGATGTGTGGGTGGAGTTTTGTGCATGTGAGTGTATAGTCTTTGTTTATGCCGATGTCTCAACAAGAACTTCAATATAAAAAATTGATCACTTTTGAGAAATGTGTAGAGGTTTGTCAAGAGGTTTCTATTGGTGGTTGGATTTGGTTAAAAGCGTACACATTTGGTACCTTTTTCTCTGTCCTTGTACTTATTGTTGTAACAAAAGTGTAATGTTGTAAGTGTAATGTAAAGAAAGAAAGAAAGAAACCAAAAAAAAGCTAGTTTTTACTGTTTCACTCCGCTCAACCTGGATAACTGGACTAAAATGAAGAAACTGACTGAATATCAGCACAGTATATAGACTATGGAATGCTGAAATAGGTATGAACTGTCAAAAGCAACCGTAATAATAAACAATAAAGGGCAGCAAACAACGTTGCAATCAGTCAGCCTTGAGAAGGCAGAAGAAGAAGAAGAAACACTGTTGGTTGTAGTTGCTGTTGTCAGTGCTTCATACTGAAATATGTCCCTGTAAAAAATATATGATTTACATACTATTGATTTTTAAATAAGGTTTGAAACAGAAAAAATCTCACATATTGTTTTAGCATACTAATAGCATGTTTGTAAAGAGTGTCAGATGTAGCCGGTTGTAGTGTTGGCTAACGCTAGTAAAAATGCTAAGCTAACACTGACAAAGACTGAAAATATGGTGCCATCAGGAGTGTTCCCTGAGGTCAGAACTTCAGTAAGCCTGAGATCAAAATCCAACATGGCAGCTCTCCACATTAACAATGGGAAAGTTGCACATTACAGTGTTTATTAGCCAATAAGTCTCTCTAGCCAATGAGAACTTCTATCTGTGGACTTCTTGTTTTGTTGCTATTGCACGCAAAAACTATCACATAGTTTGTTGTTATTGGCCAGTAGCTAATAGTGCTAACAACAACATTAGCTGACAATGGCTCCTTGTAACTGGAACTCGTTTTTTGGCGTCACTCCCAGGTCCAAATACTGACTTCCTAGATAAATGGAACACAGCAATAGCCCTGGTATCTGCAACAATATACAACTATCTCACTAAAGGCAGATGTTGAGGAAGGTGTCAATGCCTCACTGAAAGGTTGCGTGTTGCAGTAAGTTTGTCTTAATAAAGTGGGCTACAAGTGATTTAGTGTAGCGTAGTAGCTGTTGAGCTAACCACTACCACGATAGCCGTCAGACATCATGCTAATCAGAAACAACAGCGCCTCAAGCTATTTTTTATTTTATCTGTAAGCCTACCTTTACACATAAACTCTTTTCTCACCCCATGCATTTTGTTCTCAGTATTTAGATTGTTCAACTGGTTCCTACAGAAGGCAAGTTTCTCGGCTCTGACAAGCTTGCTAACTGACCGTAACATTACAGAGGTCATGTCCTGAGTCGCCTGACACATTTTCCAGTATTTCATTGGACTGTCTTTGCTGAAGTGCATTTACTTGTCAATAATACATGTCTGATTATTTTGCAAAAGTCGCTTTAATGAGAAGAAGTAGTACCGCTTAAGTTGCTCTGGTCGTACACTTCCTTGCATTGAATTTCCTGTGTAAACAGTCAGCCTGTGTGTGTGTGTTTCTTTCCTGAACCTACTGCTATAGAGAAAGCTGCTGGCTAAGCACCTTTATTCTATAAAATTCAGCCTTATGTTTAGTTAGCTGTTCTTAATTGTACCCTTGCATCCACATACCCTCACACACTATGTCTCCTCTGTTTATTCTGCGTAACAGGTGCTTTTGACACAACCACCACACAAAGAAAACAATGTATTAAAATTGATGCTATGTCCTTCGGAAGAGCTTTTAGAGTTTACATCTGTATAGTGGGCTGTCGAAATAGAGCTAAGATTAATGACCTTCTTTGCTTTGAAGGATGCAGATAGGTGCTACAGAGGGTTTAGAGGGAAAGGGAGGCGGAGAGAAATGACCAGAAAAGTAGAGGAGGAGTCAGAGAAGGGTGGGGAGAGAAAGATGAAAGGATGAAGAAAAAAGCAGGGAGGAGTGTAGAGAGTCAGAATGAATAAAGACGGGGGATGAGGAGGGAAGAAAGAGAGGGAATAAAGTGGAGAAAGAGCTGGAACAATAACCTCACGATTCTGTTGCGAGACGGCGTCCCGACTGATGAGGGATGACTGTTCTGTCGCTGTGATCCTGTGGAGAAGAGACAATCGTGGAGTAATGGGAGAAAGCAGGAGAGAAGACAGCAAAAGCTGATGAAAACAATGAGCGTGCAGTGAAGTAAAGTAGACATAAAGGCACTTGATGGTTCTATTTTAGAGGGGAAGCAGGAAGGCAGATGAAGAATAGGGTAGGCAGAGAGTGAAGAGGAGGAAAGTAGAGGAAGGCTATTAAAGAAGGGATTAGACAAGATAAGTAGAGAGACCAGGAGGACATAAAATAATATGAAAAAAAATGAGGAGAGGAACATGTTTTTGCTTTGATGAGAAAAGTGTTGCCTTCACTCTCCACCTGTTGCTAAGGACACGGAGTATCAGTAATAATAAAATGCAAGAGTGAAAACAGAAACCAGGGAGAAACATAACAAACTACAATAAAGAAAAAATGAATGCTGGGATATGGGGCTGTTTAAACTGAAAATTTTGCAAGCAGTGTTAATAATTAGCGAGCGGAATGATGAAAAACATAAGTTAAAGGAGCTCAGATGAAGCCTGCATGTCAATAAACATGTTGCTGCTTTAGCTTAGTGGTAATTAAACAAGTCAGTCACATCAGTCACTTTTTAATATCATGCTGGTCCACCACTAAACTGCAGGTCTTCAGCACTTTGCCCTGTACTTAGTACTGTGACCCATTCATTTGGATTTGGTCATATAATGTGAAATGTATTTGACGATATTTTTTAGCCCCACCCAAACAAAATCATTAGTTTTGTGCTGTAATTGGTGCTAATATGTGAAATGTAACACTTTCAATCAGTTCTTATCACTTCAAGACACATCTTATCATATTTTCTGTAAATATTTTCAGCTGCAACCAGCAGCTCTAAAGGTCGCTCTGTCGGTTGGTTGGCAGGTTGATTTGTCCACAAAATTACCCATTTTTTTGGCAACCATAATTTTCTCCCTACTTGGCGTGGAGGTCAAGTGTGTGTGTTGATGTTCATGCCAATTGGCTAAAAGGGGGGCGTGGCAATGCTATTCACCTATAGCAAAAAGGCGCATAACTTCCAAATGGATTCACAGACCTGCACAGTATTTAGTGGAAAGGTTGGTCATGAGCCAAAGGACAGTTGATTAACTGTGTTGGCCCACTGGCAAAAGGGGGTGTGGCTGTGGGAGTGGCCTGTAACAAAATGGCGCATAACTCCTAAATGGATTTTTGTAACATGGCCAAACTTTGTAAAAGTGCACATACAAACACACACACAAACTCTCATTGGTCATGGCTCGCCACGCCCCTACATGTTAGCCCTGCCCCCTTCCATACCTCCTCAGCTGTTTGTCGTAGATATCTGGTTGCAGCTATTGCGAATTCACACTAACACTAATGACTAACACATTTAAAGTGTAAGGGAAGACAGATTAATCTCCTGAAATGAGTTGCTAAACAGATCTAAAGATCTAAAAAAATCTGTTTTTAAATTAATTGGAAAAAATGAAGCCTGCTGATCTTCCTCTGTGAAAGCTAATGGCAGATAATTCAAGTTAAATTAAATAATACTCTCTTAGTTATCAGTACAGTGGCTCTGAGAACTCAGTGCACAGCAGCTTGACTGATTGACAAAACTAAACAAACTGAGAAAAAGATTCACCAATTTGACGAGAAATGTATGTAACAAAAAACAAAACATACAAAAAAACCCCACACGCATGCAGAAATGCTTCAAGTAGCACTAACGACAGCTGAATTCGCCATAGTTGTGTCAGAAGGTGAATCCTGTTGAATTACTGTCATTTCACTCACTTATAAAGGTAACAGTTTTTAAACTATCCGACATTTCCTTCATGTAAAGGTCAAAACATCCGTGAACGAGTTAAAAATGTTTCTGAGGCAAACAAAATATGACACACTGTGACACATCCTCCTCTTGTCTGTCTACTCTTGCTGTTATTACATGCCACCGGTCTTCTGTGACTATCATAGAAATGGGAGAGAGAAAGAGAGAGAGAGAGAGAGAGAGACGTGGGGGACATAAGAGATTAGCAGGTGTGTTAATGGATGCAACTATGACAACCGAAGAGCCGCTGGGAGAGGGAGGAAGCGAGAGAACCAGTTTTGAGCTGTGGAAGTTAGACATCAGGTAGAGACATTGCATTCAGCTCCACATTAGATATCAAGACTTTTTATTAGCAACAGGAGTGCTTCATGTAAACGCACCCAGGGTGAGCGAATGTGTGATTGAACTGGATGAACTGGAAGGCAGACAAGTGTGTCCAGTATAAACGCGCATGCACTGGCCTGGTATGCCTTTTACATTTTCAGTATGTAACTCAAAGCCTGTGTGGTTGAGTCTCGTAACTGAGGAGGTAAACAGGAAGACGGTGACAGAAGATCTTACCAGGCGAGCACAGAGAAATACCTCCAGAGGGTGTGGAGGTGTTCAATCTGTTCATGTTTCTTATTTCTCTAAAACTGAATGAAAAACTTAAGCCTCACAGTGCCCATTTGCGCTTAAAAATATAGTCAAAATCCTGACTATGATACAAGATAAATAGTAAAATCACAAGGTGTAATAGTGATTGCAATTGATTGTAACTGATCCTGAAGTTGTAGCCGTTTTTATTACAGTAACTAGCAAACGAAAGCAGCTCTCCAGCCTCTTAAAACGACAATTTCACTTTAATCAAACGTCCCATCTGTTAGAGGGAGGTGAGCAGCACATATATAAATGATGTATCTGTGTTTTTGTGCTGTTTTAGTGAGAGAAGTGGACCATCGCTTATGTAACATGACTGCCCACGTTCAGTCATTTCCAACCCACACCCTCTCCGATGTCAATACTGTCAATGCTTTCAATAGGCATGAAGTGGAGGCTTCAGCACCAACCCTGCAATCTGATTTATTCAAGATGTGTTAGCTTAAATTCTGCGTTGACATTTCAGATTAATACATGTGTCTTAATTGGTTGCTCTAGTGTCAGTGAGGCTGTGGTCATTTGTTGTTTTTTGTCTGCAACTTTGTTCGTGTGCTAAAAGTGATACTTTGACCTAAAATGTGTCTTTAGAGTGCAAAGCTGTTACTCTCTTGTGTGAGTTTACCAAGTTCTGATTAGGTTAGTCCTTCTCAAGAAACTGAGGTAGAATGTTAGCATTTAGCTTGGCAATTAAAGCACATTTCAATAGAGCTAGACATTTAATGCCCGACAAACTCGTCTCCCTTGCTGGTTTTAATTTAGAAATGTTAGAATAAAATATTGCTTTATTGCTTTCTGTGTATGTTTTTAGTTTGCTTATGTAAAAAATGTGAGATGCTAATCAGATAAAATGTCAGTTAGCCTTGTTCAAATTTTATTTTTAAAGAGTACTTAGCAGATTTTCCCCTGCACTCCTATGATGGACAGTTTTTTAAAAAGGATTTTAAAACTAATGTGGCAGAACTAGAGCTATCACCTTTGTGCCTACATTTCCCATAATGCCACTCTACCACTGACAATCCCTGTTCATGTATCTCAGGTGGATGAAAACAGGGGGAAATAAGTTATGCAGCTGAACCTTTTGCTTGTACTCTGATGTTTCCAGGTGATATGAAGCTTTTTCCACTTAGGACTAAGTTTCCCCTTCTTCCAGTGGGTGGTGTTGGGCGGAGTCAGGCAGGTTACTCTACACCAGGGTGTAACCCCAGCTGGAATGCCCAGTACGTGGCATATCCTGGGTGATGGAGCTGGCTGCCCTCTTGTAAAGTTCATCACTCCTGACAGACGTTGCCAAGGAAATCTGATAACTCCTGGGGCACTATGGCGAGCCATTGATAGTTTGGCCGGGTTTTACTAAGGGTGCCATATTGCAGATACTTCTTTGATTAGATGCCCATTCTAAAAGTCTGCTGCTTGCTTGACAGAGTCATCTCCAAGTAACACCCCTGGCATGACGAACATGGAGTGAAAACATGGGATCTATTTCCACAGCAGCAGGGGGCGCTGCAGCCACTTTGAAAGTTTATATATTGTTATTTTTATAATTATTACTGGAGTTCTTCACATCACTAACAGACTGACAAGATTAGTTTTAGAGTTTTAACAGATGCATCTTGTCTTGTGGTTAATTCATTAAGTGGGTAATAGTCTAAACATTGAATGGTCATGTAAAAAAAAAAAGTATGGCATTTGCTGTTTTAGTCACCAGCATTGACGTTATATCTTATTAAAATACATTTGTTTATTGGTTTTCAAGTGGATTTGATCATTGTCTCAGAGGTTGCACACCTCTGCAGTGAAACACAAGAGAGAAACAAAGTTTTTCCTCTCACCGTAAACGTGTTACAGCAGACTTCTTGGCATTTTTTCATTGTTTTCTTAGTTTACAGCACTTTCTAAATGGTTTGCCTTATGTACCGGTGAAAAAAAGTGCCAGGCCTGTTGCTTTTTCAAAAAATAAAAATAAAAATATGACTTGGGATTTTAAAGTCTGGCTCAATTTTTGTTATTTCCTTAAACAAAATGAACATTGCGTCTAAATACCAGGTTACAATTTGCTACCTTTTTTAATAGCTATGGACTCCTCTGTGTTGCAAAGACGACTGTAGTTAGAATAATGCACATCAAAGGTCAAGAACTTAACTGAAGCGCTCTGCAGTGCATTGTGAGAGCACACGGTAGTTTGTAGATTAGCGTGCTGAGTCAACTGAGTGTCCTTGAATCCCAGATGAAAAGCCCACATATAAAATTAGACTACACAAATAAAACAACTTAAAAAGAAAAAGAAAAAAGTTTCGTTCGGTCTTGGTCAACCAGTTGGTTTTGATGATGGAATGATAATAAAAGTACGCATATGGAAAATTCTCTGGTAAAGCAGGAGCAGACTCAGCATTAACACACAATGCTGCAGTTTTCTCCCATTCATCATGCAGTGATTTTCACCCCCCGCTCCCTCCCCTATTTATTGTCCTGGTGGATACTCTGGCCAAATAAGCAGCACGCAGTATAATGAAGCTGATGATATTCTTTGGGGTGAGAGTTCCTGCCAGTGTGGTCCTTTGGAGCCAACATATTGTGTTTTTGCTGAGGCAGCCGTGGAGCCGAATGCTGTGCTTGGCTCCATTTCTCACACTTCACGGGAACAGGATGAAGCTCTGTTCTGTGAACGTAGTTCGCTCAATGCGCAGGTCCCTCGTCTTTACCCCCTATCTCACACACACACACACACACACACACACACACACATACATACAGACAAAGAAGAGTTTATTGGAGATGATAAGGTGAAAGGGTGCAGAGAAAAAGAGAAAGAAAGAAAGTGAGACCACTTATTAGCTTGGACTCTGTGATTCAGGTCCAAATGTGCATCGCTGTGTTTGCCTTGCTCAGCAGTTGACTGCGACCTAGAACTGCGGACGTTTCTCCCCTGAGATGCTTTAATCAGCTTCTGTGGCAAGAAAGAATATCTGTACAACATCCATTTGTAATAAAATAGATCTTAAAATCATTCCGGTTGGCTCATTTTCAGATTGATGTAAGGCCAATTAAGTGTCTGCTGTATTTTAATTAGGCAGCTTTATTGGTCTCCATGTTAGACTATGCTGAAAAATTAGATCATTATCATTGTCACTAATAATTAGAATGTTTATTTTTTAAATCTAATTGAGAGTCTGAGCCTACAGAATTAAAACTTACTTAATGTTATTTATGATTGGTAGAGCCTGACTGATATATCGGTTTGCTGATATTATTATATTAGACTGTTACAGATATATTGATATTGGAGAATATATTCTCCGATATGCACTGATACTAAAACTGTTTTGTATGTCTGGAAAAATACGTGGACTTACGATTTAAAATGGTGTAATTGCGTAGTTTGTCCAGCAGAGGTCGGTCTGTTATTATAGTACTAATGAGTGATGCGTTAACTGTTCAGTGTGCAAATGTTTGGAATAAAGTTTGTTAAAATGTAAGATATCATGCCTCCTTTACATATTATTGTCACAACTATTTAATAACCACATTCAATATATAATATCAGCCGATAGCCTGTATGAGATATCAGAATTTTCTTGCTCCCAAATGGTATAAGCATCAGTCGCAAAATCCCACATCTGTCAGACCAGACTAGTTAGTTTCTAACTGTGTATGTCCGCTGTTTAATACTGCATGCAGTGTTATTAACTGACATGTAATACCAGTGTATAAGTGGTAACATGGAATTGTCTTTCAAATTAAACTATAAAATATGTTTTATTGTTAAGTATTTTTTATCAACATGGTGTTGAATAGAAGGATTTTCTGTTTCACTGCATTTACTCTGTCTTGGCCTTTTAGTGCAAAGCGCAAATATGTAATGATATATAATAGTAAGGAGAGAAAAATATCTATATTTCATGTGTTACACTGTGTTACAACTATTATTATTATGTTTTTGGTGTTATACAGTTAGTGGTTTCCTTCAGGGTTACAGTAGAAAGATAAGAGTACGTTTCTGTGCAGTGGTGAACATATTGAGCTAGTAGTCATTTTTATAGCCAGTTCCTGGCGCTCACATCAGTTTATTAAAAACAAACACACAGCTTCAATCTTGTTCTTCATTTCATGTGTGGAGCCACTGAAGCTGCTATAAATGTGATAAATCCCACTGCTGAACAGGGTTATTGCTGAGACTCAGCTTCCTCGAGTATTACTTTGTGCCAAAGACTGTAGTGGAATGTAAAATGTGCACAAACGCCGTATAGCTGGTGAATTAGCTTAATGTTCGAGTGACTGACTAAGCAGCCGCAGTCTCAGAAGGAGCCTCGGTTCGCAGAAAAGCTGGCTGTGTGTCAGCTATAGATCACTAGAGAGTACGCAGCAGTACAGTAACTCTACTCAAATTAATTTCTGGCCTTGTGTAAGCTGGCGGTTGGGATCAGGGTTGCAGGATGGTGAGCAGAATGGAAAATCAGACAAAAAAATATTACAACTCTATTGTGTTTAGTTTGTCTTGTTTTTCTTGCAAATTAACGGATAGATTCACCTTTTCAAGCTCTTTAAGTATTATTTCAAGCTGCATTATTGTTTTGTTGGGTTATTTTGGCCACTTGAGGCAGAAGTGAAACAACTCTAGCTTTCATTTGGAGTAGTTTTTTTAATACACGTTAAGCTGCCAGTGTGTTGTGACAGAGGTATGTGTTGAATGGTCAAATAGCTTCGGCAGCTCCCTTTGCTATCGCCTTTCCAGTGTCAGAGTTGGAGGGGACGATCCTGCATCTTCTCATTTCTTAAACTTTCCGAAAATAGCCAGCGACAAAGATCTGCTATCTCTCGCTCTCTTTCTCCACTTGTCACACAACTACTTCTGTTTCCTTTAATGTTAATGTCCGAGTTTAATACTGAATGCCATCCGGTAAAAGGACATGTAATAAAGAGGTGTGGCTATCTCTGTATTTACAATCAGTATTTCTCCCTCCTCCTTATGATGGCTGTGTTTTTTTCTCCACCCTCTTTTTGAGCACAACGATAATGTCAGCTCTTATTTGACTTAACCAGCGAGGTAATCACTACAAGCAACATGTTTTGCATTGGAGCCATTTGGCCAAGTGCTAATGAAAAATAATAATTGTGTAGCTTTAAATCAATCTTTAAAGGGAACCATTTTGCTCGCAACTTGTAGACACGTCATCTGTGATAAAATTCACAAATCCCACACAAGCTGAAAGGGTTAGGAACCTGCTCCAGGGTTTAGAAAATGGAATTGAATAATACATTTTGCTAAAATTAATTAAACAGTACCGAAAATTCCTTAAATTTGTTCATTTCTGTTCCAAACTCATACTATGAAAGAATTTTTTTTCTTTCCAAATCAGTATTTTGTTGAGGTACAAGTAAATGATCCAGCAATTTTGTGGATTTATTGGTAACGGAATAAATGAGATAATGACATTATTTGGTGTGAACTGTTTCTTTAAACACTTTAGAGATTTGTGCAGGTCATAACGACAGTCCCTGCTGATTCCATACAAACAGAAAGATCTGTTTACAGAAAATGTCAGACAGGCTGAGTCTGTGCATTACGACACTGGCCTCTTACTAAACTGTACTGCTGCAATGAAACTTGGCCAGCAGAACTGATTAGCTACCAACTCAGTCTCCTAAGTGCATTCAAATCATATTTCTGAAGCGGTCTCTCGGTGGCCTTCGGGAAAAATGCAAGATGCTGTAGTCCGACAATAGACCAGCTTTAATTCAAACAAAACGACAGGAAGAGAACGACAAGACGAGTGTGACACAGTCAAATGTACAGAGCCTGGAGTTCATGGAGGGAGCTCAGATGAAGGCTAAGTGAAGGTGTCAGACGGTTGTATGATTAGGCTAATGTGACTCTGTAGCCATGGCAACAGGAGTGTGCAGAAGAAGGTGATGTAATCCTTTCAGGGGAAACATCCATCTATTTCCCTTCCCATTTGTCATTGTAAATCATTCGGCCTCACTCTCTCCTCCTTTCTTCTCTTGAATTGCGTGTTTATTTTTCTCTTTCGCTTTCAGTCTCTCATTTTTATGTCATACAGTACCTCTCTTTTTGTTTCACCCTTTCACACATCCACCATTACCTCTTCCTTCCTTCCTCTCTGCATCTTTTCTCATCTTCTCTTCCCTGCTTTCACAGAATATTCACTTGCTCAGAAGTCCAGTGCTGCTTGTTTTTATTTCTGTTATTAGAATGAACGTGCAGACAGAGAGAAGGACAGGCGGTTATGTAGGTCAGATGTTTGAGAAGAAAGCTGGCACAGATGCCTTCACCCTTTGAACTAGCATCTGTTTTTACTTAGTATATATTCAATTTATTCACAAGCTTGTTGCACAGACACTGTCTTACGTTATTAAATCAGGTTATCAGAATGAATTAGGCGACTCAAAAAAAAGGCTCTGAGTCAATTACACTCAAAACGTCCTTTCAGATACTGCGAGTAGGACTAAATGCTTTCTTCGACATCAGCATTTATTCAAAACACTCATCTATCAGCCTACTTTTAGCAAACTGTTTAAATTCTTAATATACATATAATCATATACTTTAAGCAGTTTTTCATCAGTTTATCCATAAATGTTAATGGGCTATGAAAATGCAACAGAAATATACACACGGTTTAATTTTAACAACAACATTGATAGGGGTGATCTCTGCTGGGATGGTCATGTAACTTTTTACCCTGTGGATTTAGCTGTTTCAACTGTTCATCCATTGCTTTAAGCACCCTATTTTGACTGATAGACTTCCTAGCTATTTCAAAAATGTTAAAAATCGAACTTTTTCATATTATTTAGTTGCTATTTTTTTTACACAGAATAGATGAACTTTTGTCACCATTGTTCCCATCATGCTTCGGATGATTTAACAGGAAGTGTAACCTCTCCATAGGGTCTCTAACTGTTTATGTTTGTTCCAGTGTGACGGAGTAATGACTCTGAGATCAAGGGAGTTGATTTCTGAAACAACATGTGTCGGTCAGATGCTACGGTAATGTCAACTGCATCAAGCAGACGGCAGATGGACGAGTACAAAAGGATGGATAAAGAAAGAAAGAGGAACAAGCGCGGTGATGATGTGAGGAGTGTGAGGAAGGCAGAAGGTGGAGGGGTTTCGGAGCGAGAACATTGAGAGTACTGGCAGGTCGCCTGCTGGAAATACCCAGACTGTTCCTCACACACACTGAGATGCACGTCATCGTTGTCTGCATGTGTGTGTGTGGTTGTGTATGTGTGGAGACGGTGTATGCTTACAGTACGTTTGATGGTGCCATCATCAATCATGTCATGTTACAACACTAAAGCAGAGGTTGGAGGTAGCAAACACACACAGACAGACGCACAATCTGCTTGTTTGGGGGCCATATGATCATCTTTACAACAAACAGAGCACCATCAAAGAAGCAACATGGCCTCTGATGTCTCAGTCTGTTTGTCACTGTCACTTAGACACACACATACTGTTCACAAACATACACACTCACACGCACACCTATATTCATCCATGTGAAATAAGCACAAAAACAACACACATACAGAAAAAAATCCTGTTTCATTACGCAGTTCAAGCACAAATAGATGCAAACACCAACATTTCTGAGCTGACTGTAAACTTTAAAACCCACACTATTAATACCTCCATTAATAATGTCTGTGTCCAAGTGTGACTTTGGTGATTAAACTCATTTTGCCTTCTTCCCTCTTGCTCAAGATCTCATGTTTAAGACAGATTTTTACTTTTCTAATGCATGAGTCTGATGAGGGAGAAAGCAAAAAATATCAAAAAGTAGAGAAGTTGATTCCTGTGGTTTTCTCAGTTAAAATAAAAGTGCAATATATATTTGGTGCCATATCAAGTAATTTCACTGACAAGAAAGCTTTTGACCCAAGTGTGAAACATGAAATTGTTCCATTCAAGTATAACTCTTACAACATTTCTATAGTTTTGCAGTCATCAGTCACATACTCCCACTTTCTTTGACAGTAATATTCAGACTTGATAAGCTCATCATTGTCAGTGACACCAGTATTTCTTTGCTGTCAGGCACATAAACCAGACCCAATAGGGCTGGGTGATATTGTCTGAACATTATATTGCGATATTTTTAGGTTTATGTCTTGGTACGCGATATGTATTTTGATATTATTAAATCTCCTCTGAAGCACTTCATTAATTCTACAACAGGGAGACAAAATAAAGTATCACAGTACAGTATTTTTAACCAAATACAGTCTCTAATGCAACAATAATGTAGGGATGGCTATTGGTTATTTTACACAATGAAATTGTTGATTAATAATCATCAGTAATGTGGATATAATTAATAAGTTCCTAAAGACAAATGTTAAAACAAGTATAACAGTTTGTTAAGACAATTACATTATTTTATTGTCATACAGCCTGTTAAACCAGAAAAAGACACCACTGACTGCCATATCACGATGTAATGATATCCCAAATGTACAACAATATACAGTCTAATATCTCTAACAGTATAATATCTTTGAATCGGCAAGCCCTCAAGTGTGTTTTTACCCATCAAGAATGTATTGTCTTTGTGGTAGTAATTTAGGTTACATGATCCTTGAGAAATTCCCACGTGTTTTACTTGGCTTCTCTAGGGATTTTATGGCTAAGTAACTCTAAACAGCACACAATAAACAGGCTTGAAGACTTTGACTTGTGTGCTTAAAAACCTACAAATAGAGTGGAAGGCTTGTATAGGGAAATAGAGTTCAGGTCAGGTACAATGAGTGGTTTATTATTCTATTACTCACACCTGTCTTGAACAGAGAGAAAAGATGTTGGCTGACATCTTGAGACCCATTAGACCAGTTTACAAGATCATTAGCTGCTTTTTTTGCCTTCCTTATTCACTCGGTCATCACCTTCTCCTCTCCCTCGCCTGACATTTTCCTGCTTCTTTTGGCTTTTTTGTTATCACAGCTGCTTCCTTTCCTTTCACTTCCCCATTTCTCATTCCTTTTCTCTTTTTTCCCTCCTCTTTTCCCTCCATCCTTCCCTCCTCTTCCTCCTGCCAGCAGCCACATGCCTGCTACCTGGTGTGTTGCCATGACAGCCTGCCAAGGTGTCATCACCAGGGTCATTTGTGTAGCTCTACTGAGCATGCCCAGCAGAGTGAGGTCAGGATACCCGTCCTGAAGTGGCAGCATCCTGTTGCACTCGAGTATGCTGTGTGTGTGTGTGTGTGTGTCTGAATGGAAAAAACATGCTGTATGTGCGTGAATGCATGGATTAGGATGGGCTATCGGTATCTATAATGGAACATTCATGTGTAATTAACCTTTATAATGTCAAGGAGGGTTATCATTCTGCATTAAGGACAAATTCAAGACACACACAGGCAGAAGAGTGTGATGGGCATGTCAGGATTTGTTTTCTAAAGACGACCAGATGAAAGTGTAACTTTACATGATCCTTAAGGATTTTTCTGAGGTTTATTCATTATGCAAACGATCAAAGGAGCTTGTACAGTGTTGTTGAGCCTGAAACATGTATTGAATGTAGTGTTGTCTCGTTAGTGGCAAAAAACACAAACATACTTGCTCTCTTTGTCATGAGGGGACCGAGTAATGAAGCCTGCTGCACCCAGAAGTGATGAAGTTTGCATAATTTTTCACTGTAAAACAGAAAATAAACATAAAACCTGTTGATTTCTTGTGTATTTGGTGCACAGATCTACAGCTGCATCTTATAATTATTGTCATTTTTAATTAAGCTGCTGATTTTTTTCAATTTATCCTTTTCATTTAGTTATATATCAATAGTCCAAAGCCTCAAGACATTCAGTCTGCTGTCATTTTTGACAAAAATGCAGCAAATCCTCATATTGTAGGGGCAGAAATCTGCAGAAATGTGGTATTTCTGCATTTAAAATGGCTGACATGATAAATCAGTTATCAAAATAGTAGCAAAAAATTGTATTCCTCAGTTTCTCAGTTTTTCAGCTAAATCCAGACAAACACTCTGCGATATAACAGCTTTTTTTCAACATTATGCACCCCATCAAGAGAAGCTGTTGCTCTGGTAACCGCTGATTTGCATTCAAATAATAAAACAATGAATAACCCACTGCCACTCAGTGAGGAACAGACAGTAAATGTAACAGAAATGTCTGTTTATTTCATATCTTTGCCACTTTAATGTAATAAAGTGCCAAAGCCTCCAGTTTCAGATTCTTCACATAGACACAATTTACATTCAGAAAAACAAAATAAAAGTTTTCGTACTGCAGAAAGATGATTTAACCTGTGTGAAAATTGACACATAACATTTTAACACATTTTACATGTCAAATGTGAGATGTGTGAAATTACAAATTACAGTTTCTCATAGACCAAAGTTATTCAGTTTTAAGCTAAGTAAATTGAACAGTGAAAAGAAGAAAATCCGCTGATAATTTTGCTTAAAAAAAAAAAAATCACCTTAATGATGAACAATTTTCAAAACTCTACTGACTCATGCAAACAGGTAAAAAACTCTTTTTGCAGCATGTGTCTGACTCTGAAGACCCAACAAAGATCTCAAACTTTATAATTAGCAGGTGCTTCATACTTCATCACTTCAACGCATTACAGACCTTTTCATTTAGTTAACCATGTCATGTAAGGACATATTTATGCTTCCTGTAATATAACATCACACTAAAATGGACATCTTGTAATGCACAGTAATCATGAATTTTAACAAAGGAGAGTTTCTAGGAGTTTGTGTCTGTATTTAATGAGACCTATCTGATGCTGTGGAGGCATGGGAAATGTGAAGAGGCATGATGTGATTCGATAAACCCCATCACAGCGAAGGGATACTCTGCTCTGAGGAGCTATTTGTGGCTCGTGTATCCGGTTGCCTTGGAGACAGCTGGCAGAGTGCCAGCAGGAGACCAAAGTTGACCTCAGACAGACAGACAGTAACGGATAAATAAATAACCAAATACTCAAACAGGCCGATGCAAACATGAGAGGCAGACAGACTCTTTGTTCACTTAGATTTTTAGTAGTAAGACTAGTGTTTAACCTGTCTCCTTTTTCCTTTCTCTTTCTCTTTCTCTCTCTCTCTCCTGCAGGTAAGTGGCTGTAATGCTCTCTCTCCCTCTGGTTGTGGTCTCAGCCCCTTCATTAACCCTCCTTCGTCTCCTTCACTCAACCTGGACACTGCACCCTGCTGGCTTTTGACTTTTGGGGAGTCAGCAGGTAAAAGCAGATTTGACACCAGAGATGGGGGTCGCAATAGAAAGACAATATCCCTCCCTTTCTGATGACCCACGTGGGACCTTATTTCAGGAAAATAAATGTATGTGTATATATAACTACGAGAGACAGATCAATTGTGCTAACATGAACCTCATGCTGACCCATAGTCCTGCAGTCAGCTGCATCAGTCTCAATGGTAATATCACAATTATCCTCACAATCACCTGTTGTACTCATCGCTAAGTGATGCCTCCTTAATCGGTCCTGATGAGATTTGTGGCAAATTATTACGGTCGCTATGAGAAAAGGAGTTTGCTACTATCCACAAGGTTTCCATGCGGTTCTGCCTTATTACGGCAGTGGCTAAAGAAGCGAATTTGTGACCAGAGGGTCGCTTGTTTGAATCCCTGGACCAGCAGGACTGATCCGGGTTTTTAAGCTGTAGTGGAGCTGCTCAGTGGCTGCAGATCAGACTGTTATCGTACTGGGCAGCTTCCAGGTGTGACTGTGATCAGGGCTTTCCGGAAAAAGAGAGCCGTGTACTCCCCTGAATGAAGAAAGGTTAAAAAAAATACTAAACCTAACTCTACCTAACTAATACTAAACCTAACTCTACAGAATATAAAGATGTTTTTGTAGCCGCACAAGTATTTTACCCTCCTAAAGCAGTGTAAAATATGGCATTTTTTTTGTTAAATCAGCAAAGTAGAGCATCTACTGTATGAAGATGAGAAATTTTATCAAATAATTATGAACAAAGCAGCTTTTCTTCAGAGTCTGTGCTTCATAGAGGACACATAACATTATGTCTCATGTTGCTGCGAGGGTGTTGGCTCAGAGTCTTTTCAGAAACAGGAGTTTTAGGGTCAGTTGTGATTTTTCATTTCTGTTTTGACATTTGAGAAGTGATCCGCTGCAGTCCTAATGGAGGGTTTGTGCGTTATGGCTACTGTTACAGCAGTCTACCCACACGGACTCAACCACATTGGTAATGGACATTTATCTTTTTTTATGCTCTGTCTGTATGAGCCACTCCCAGACTCCCTCTCTTCCTAATGTGGTCTCATCTAACTGATCTTGCCGGCCAGCAAACTGCAGCCATCAACCAACAGTCACTCAGATATCATATGTTCAGTATCCTTATCTAGTTTTTAAAGTCCATTTACAACAAGTCCTGATATCCAGGTTCTGCTTTGTCAGAGTGGAGAGAATAAACTGTGCGAGTGCGATGGAGACGCGAGAGACATTTACAGAGACTCTATCAGACAGAGCAGAGAGACGCTCAAGGGAGAGTAAGGCCATGTGTGTCGAAACAATAAGAGCACTTCTCAGACGTGACAGCTGAGATTCACCTCAAGGGCTGCCCAATCATTATGTTGTATTTTTATGAAAGTGCAACCAACACTAGATTTTTGAGTCCCATACTAATTCTTGAGAGTAAGAAATCTGATACAAATGTTTTTTAAAACATAAACATGAAAATTTTTCGTCTGTATTTATTAGTTCTTGTTTATGTGGTCTGTGTGTACATAAGTTTTATGATGCCCAGCAGTAACCTGAGGTAAAACAGAGGACCCAAATGTAGGGCCTGGCCGATATATCAGTGTGACAATATTATTGTCCGATCACAGATATATCTGTGATCTCTGACATGCACAGATTTTAAAACTGTTTTTAAGGCTGGAAAAAATGCTTAGACTAGTACTTTAAAATGATGTGATTACACTGTTTGTTTGCGAGTTGCTTACTATTAAATGAAGAGTTTGCTGTTCAGTGCACTGATGTTTGAAATAAAGTTTGTTAAAATGTGAGATATCCTGCCTCCATTATAGAACTTTGTTACAAGTATTAAATAGTGTACCATTATTATACGTATGCTGTATCATATCTAGCCTGGCGCCGTCTTCCTTCCACTCAGCTAAGATTTTACTGAGATCCAGTCTGGCATCAAGAGTCAGCTTTAGAATTGCAGAGGCCAGTTTTAGAACGGACCAATCAGCGACCAGCGAGAGTGGTTCAGTTCGATGACGTAGAAGTCAGACAATTGTTTACTCTCGTTCAATCATGGTGGCGAGTTATAGGTTTGGTTTACCGGGCTACCAAAAACCCCTAACTGTTGAAAACTATGCAATATTAAATAAAAGGAATATTCCAATCTTGGCGACCTGGAAAGTAGGCTTCTGTTTTTTTTGTGAATTCTTCATGTTGGGAAGAATATGAGCATTTAACTGGAGTCTTTCCACTGATCTGTGTGGTGCAGACTTGAGACTTAGGCACCCTTCAGGTAGAACACAACACATGAAAAAAAAAAAAACACATGAAAAAAAAAAAAAACACCGGACAAAAGCATGAAAACTGACTCCCACTCATGTACCCATATGCCGAAGTGAATTTATTTGTGAAGTGGTTTATGGGTTTGGTTTATCAGCCTATATGATATCAGCCAGTATATACTGGTTATCAGAATTCCCTTGCTCCCTTATATTGACCTCAAAAATCACATATCGGCTGGGCCCTACCTCACTGATAACTTGGTCTGTGTTATTATCAGCAGTCTTGATTCACACACAAATTCACACACAGACATTATGAATCTGGTGTTTTACTTTGCTCTTAATAAAAGCTGTTTTATCTCTTATGTTCTCACACACATCGACTTTAGACAGCTGTCCAATAGTCTTTAGACAAATGGTTAGTTTCCACCCTGGTTTTTGTCCATAAAATGTCACACAATATTGCAATAATTTAGGGTTTTCAGTCTGAAGGGCAGAGGACACTTGCAGCCTTCAATAGGCCTAAAATGAGTGTCTGTTTGTCCGATCTGGATAATTAGTGTATCAGTTGTAAATTACTCTTTGCCATCACACACTGATGTACAAACAGAGAGGAAATAAGGCATTCACCTGCCAGCGAGATTCAATATACAGGCTTGACCGATGTGGGAGCAACAGGACATCCGTGTGTCCCGTTCTAGTGATAAGACTCGACAATGAGCAGGTTCACAGCTGTTTAGACCAGATAAGGAACAAACAGGGCTTGATATTGTTATAAAGTGAGACTCAGAGGTGCACAGAGGTACAGAAATCATTATTTTATCCTAATTCAGAGGAGGAAAATCTGCAGGAGTGGTGAGATGGTTCAGTTTTCTCCCAGCTCAGCTCTGGTTTTGAGTTTTGTCTTGAGAGAATTGCATTATCTGGCACAAGCAAAGTAATTTTTTTTTTTTACCTGATCAGCATGTTTTCTCAGTGTGTGAGTGCAGTGAGTTGTGTGTACTCGCTGCAGCAGAGAAGACTCCTGTTGGGAGTCTGGATCACATGTATAAGTCAATTATGTGCAGTAATTACTGGCACCCAGCTGTATGATTTCTGGGTACTGAGCTCCTCGTTTTTCCCTTTCATGGCAAACTTCGGAGTTTATAAGAGGAGTTTGACGTCATAATGAAACCGCGTGATGAGAGGATCTTAATGGTGTTCCTTTCTTATTGATTATGGATGCTGTGGTGGGACATAATGCAGGGTAAAAGAGTGGGTACATTAAAATTTGAGCAACAAGATGGAAATGTTTTTCATTTCATTGGGCTCTAAACAGATTAAAGGTACCACATGGGACTATTAAAAGTCTCTGAAAGTGTAGAACATCACATTAAAGTAATTCCAGAAGGTAAACTTTAATGGAAAATTACACAGTGCTGATGTTCTGCTGTTGAATCCTCACCCACCTGGTGCTTTGTGCAGGCAGGAACACGTTTTAAAAATAACTTTTAGTGCTTAAGTTCTCCTTCTGTTCATGAACGAGGGTCCATGTACGAGTCTTAACACCTGGTCCTGTAATAACATGGGATGTTTGGTTTAATTAGACTGGAGGATACAGAGGTGCAGTGGAACAGAACGCTGACATGATTAGACACAGTTTAATGTGCTTTACTGTATCATTGTTGTGAAAAATGTGACAGGAGCAACCATCACGGTGTGTTTTATTTTAATGTATTACTTACACAAAGACATAAATGTATTGTAAAGAAATAGAATGATAGATACTTTGCGCAAAACACAAAAAACAAACAAGATTGTCACAGTTATTCAATTATTTGTCAATTTTTAGGGTGGACTTTCTGTCAAAAGCAACACTTTTAACACAGTCTTAGTGTTTTCAGTGATATTTCCATGATACAACATTTAAAATATAGTAAAAAAAAAACCAAAAACGTCATGTTTGAACTTAATTGTTGTTACAGTGAAAGTCTAAACACCAGTAATGAGGCACTGCTGAAGTTGGTAAATGAAAATGTCATATTTTAGTGTGATTGGTGAGCAGATTGAAAAGCAGCCTGTTGTTCCTTGAAATATATAATTTATAAGGTAAAGCAAGTTCAGTTAATCCAGCAACATGAAATAGCCTGAGTGAAAACAACAAAGAAGCCTGGCTTGCTTCCTAACAGCAGCTACAGCTTTCTGTTCTGTTGGAGTGATGCTGCCCCCAAGTGTCCATAAAAAGAACTGCACCTACATCACTAATTATACTGACAAATCCATCACACGCTTAGCTTGACAGAAACTAACCGACCAGTTACCATCTGTTTGGATGGAAATAGTCTTCCTTTCCACCTTGTATCGCACTGATCTCAGCTCAGAGGCAGGAAACTCACATTACTGTGGATTAGTTCCTCACTCTCTGTATTACTTTATACAGTATTTATCAGGGCTGTAACTCCAGTGGCTAAATTTGCTTTGCATCTATCTTCCCCATGATGTAAAGATGAATAATTCACAGGGTGTGTGAACACCTGAAAGATTAAATATGTTCCCGTGGGCTGTGAAAGTCCTAGATTGCCACTGGAGGGAGACAGACACCAGAGGAAAATAACTGTTAACATCAGCATTTTTGCATATGAAGGCAGAACAATGGAGCAATATGTTTCTTTTTTTATGTATATTACTTTGTTTTTGAACATTGCAATAACCACTGTTACGTAGTATTTCTGTTTTTACTATTCTCATTCACCTCATATGTTTTCTGGAAGAAAAATAATAGATTATTGTCCAAGAAAACCAGCAACCACGATGATGCTTCTTTGTATATATTTTTTTTCGTTTAAAACAACAATTTTTATCAATGAGATGAGTCTCAATGCTCTGGTTATCATCCTTTCAGAGTGCAATATAGTTTCTACATTGTGGAAGTCTACAACATACACTCATCCATGACCTTGGTTTATTTTGATGGTTGTGTGCACTTGCTGCAGGTAGTAAAAAGCATTAGTGGTGGTAAGGATCAGCAGCATAGGTACAGAAAAATATAGCAGAGAAAGGAGCAGAAGATGCATGAGTGAAAAAAAGAAATAATGCAACTGACTACCATCTTTGCTGCTGACCCACATCTGAAGGCTGACATTATTCCTGAGTGTGCTGTTTCTTCCCCGAGCAAGGAAGAGAGGCTGCAAAGAAAGATATGAAACTGATAGAAGAGTCTCTCCGCTGAAAGACACCAGCAGAGACATCAAGCCAAACTCTTAAACCCTTAACATCATCTTCTTTTGTTCGGCTACTTTAAAATTTCTAATCCATGTTCAGAAAAGTCACCTGCTGTTAATCCCAGTTTCAGCACAGACTGAAAGCCTTTAAGGGCTCGCACATCCCATTCATAAGCTCCTCTCACAGATAGAGATAATGAAGGATTAGTTTAATAAACCCTGAAGGCTCTCTGACTGATGACTTAAATGGTGCAGTAACTGGAGTTTGGTTTGTTATTAGCTTAAGGTGTTTGGTGAGCCAGAGTATTCTAGTTATTAGAACATTCCACTTTAAATGTGTTTTGTATGTAAGCCTGTTTGAGCCCACGATACAAAAAGACTGAACCAGACTGTGAATTATTGGGAAGAAACTTTTTTATGCACCTAGCACAATGTTAAGAAATGTTCTACCAGTGATTAAATTTGCACACTCACATAAGCAGCTTGTTTAAATTTGCCAAAGCCTGGCTTGCAGGTTTGAACAGATGTATAGCATCTACAGTGAACTATGCTCTCAGTGTATGTTTAACCTCTAGCAGCTGCATTGTGCAGATGTGCAGTCTGGGGCAACATCTGCAGCTGGTGGAGGGCTCTCTGTAAGTCTGTGAGGAAAAACTGGGAAACTGGCTGATGTCCATTCCTCGCCGTTATTAGTCTGCTGTACTACTGTGTCTTCCTGTAACTGCAGCTTTAATGTCTAAAAGCCTGTTATTTGACTTTTTAAACCACAGCTGATGTGAGTCATATAGTGTCTGTATCAAAACCAAAACAGTCTTTACCAGCATCTTAATTTGGGAAGAAAAGAATCAACAAAAAGCCTTGTGGCCACTATAGTCGCTCTTTCGGGCTTTGCTCAAGACAGTATTTGTCTGTGTTAAATGCTAACATTAGCATGCTTACATGCTCAGCATGACAATGCTAACATTTGTAGCAGGTGTAATCTTTACGCTGTTGACAAGATTAGTGTTGGGTTTTAGCATGCTAGCATAACAAAATACAGCTGCAGCTGATGGGATTTTAAGTAGTTTTGCAGGTTTTAGAGAAATTCAACCTTTTGTACTGATGATGGCACTAGATGAAAGTTAAAAGGTCATCAAAGTTAATCGGCTTCATTCTGAGGGGAGCAGAGCTTACATGTGTCAAACAAATTTCATGGAAATCTGTCAATTAGTGGTAGGGAGTTTTCGCTTACATCCCCAAATGATGACCACATGGTGGCGCTAAAGGAAAAGTAATGGAATCTGCCAGGGCCCATGATTGTCAGTGCAAAATTTCAGAGCAATCCATCCTGCATATGTTGAAACTTTTTAATTTAAGTGTGTCTAAACACAAGCAGCTATCTGTTTCTGTGCTACATGCACTTTTTAGCCACTTCCAGAAAAGTAATAACGTTTATTATGCAGCTTTTATAGCTGCTGCAACTGCTCACTGATGAAAAACTGGATGAGAATATACTTTTATTCACCTGAGTCCCACTTGTTTTACATGCATGTACAGTGTAGAGTGTTTACACAAGATGCTGCAGTTTATGTTATTTACCTCAAGTCCAAGTGTTCCTTCACTAAGTGGCTCAAACCTTGAGGGAAATTATTGTTTCATAAGCCGTAGAGGAGCTTGGCTGTTACTGTTAAGGGTTGCATGAGCATAACATATCAGTTTTGATATTGCTGCATTTCCTGTGGTATCACTTCTTGGAAATTATCAACAGCCATCATGCACATACGTGCTTGTGACTGTAGATCTTGTCTTCTCAGGCTTATTAGCTACTTTGGCAGCTCAAACCTATACGAGGTAACGTCAGTAACTTCAAATTGCAGGTTTTATTGAGACATCATTTCCTTTTCTCTCCGGTCCTCTTTGTTTTGTTGTTTTATGGATGGGATCTCTCTTTCCAGGTAGCCAATTACAACTCTCTCACATCCCTGACAGCCAATAGGAAGCCCGCTTTGCTGTCACATGTCCTTGTCACGGGCCAGAATCCCAACCCCTCTCCTGCGTTGTTAATATTCAAAGGCTGCAGTCTACCGACATGAGCTCATACCAGCACTTATAACACACACACACGCACGCACACACACACATTTACAGGAAACCCAAAACAAGGCATAAAAAACATGCAGAGATGTATCGATCTCTAAAAATCAAGAAAGCATTACAGATTCTCCAAGAACATTGAGGAGTTTTAAATGTTTTGTTTTACTTTATCAGGCTTTGTTTTATTCTGGTGAAGAAAAAAAATCTTTTGTGTTACCTGAGGCAAAAATCTGGATTTCTGCTTTTCATTAATGTGTAGCTGATGGATGCAGCTTCCTTGAAAGTATAATTGCACTGAAATCTTTAGCAATCTGTTAGCACAACATTTTTCTTAATTTGCATTGAAAATAAAGCACAGCTGGAGCTCACGCAAGTCTAATTAGTTATGCAGGTATTTGCTGATAAACCAAAGTGTTAGATAAAATAAATACTTACTTGATGTTGTTGCAGCATGAAAAGTTACAGCATCACCAAATTTACTATTTAGCCTGAGGGCCACATGAATGTGTGTTAAGAGATGTCATGCAATAGCTGTGTAGACATTTATCTCGAAACAGCAAAATATTGCCTCATGGTGGCGCCAGAGGAGAAGTGAGAGGATCATTAAGGGTTTCAGGATACATCCTCTGGGGACCATAAATGTCAGCATTTTATTCCATCCGGTGTTTGTTGAGATATTAAAATGCTAGCGTAGCTAGCGTAGCTAAAAATATGGACACACACACCCCTGCCGACCCGAAAAACACCTGGACCTCTGGAATCAACTTTACACTTTTTTTTATGTCAAAAACTTTTACTACAAGATTCACAACGATGGAAATTTGATTAACATAGTTTAATGTGGCTATTATGTGAAATTCAAGAAGGAAAAACAGTGGGTACCCAGACAGTGAAGAGGCAGAGTGAAGGAAGTTTCATAACAGAGGGATCATGGCTGCAGACTTCCTCCTCACTGTGCTCTGCTGGACACCCAGCATGTGTGTACTGTATGTTCCCTGTGTGAGGTATCATCCTCCCTTTCTCCCCCCTCATCCCTCAGCCGTAACCAGCCGGTACTAAGCAGAGGTATTCATCCATCCCTGCTGCCTCCTTTTTCTCTGCTGTCCCAGCTGCTCTCTCTACCTCTCTCTGCCCCCTCCTTTCTCACCCCTCCCTCCTCCTCCTCCTCCTCCTCCTCCTCCTATCTCAACCTCCTTTCCACTGCCATTTCCATCCTGTTCATATGTCCCGGCGAGACGTCGTGGACTGAGCGTGTGTGTGTGTGAGAGTGTGTGTGTGTGTGCATTGAGGATGCCTTGGTGCTCAGGTGCAGGCGGCAGACTCTG
Organism: Naso thynnoides; assembly: GCA_029783665.1. Lineage (NCBI taxonomy): Eukaryota > Metazoa > Chordata > Actinopteri > Acanthuriformes > Acanthuridae > Naso > Naso thynnoides. The sequence goes on from JAQLOL010000014.1 coordinate 6,311,210, forward strand.
GGAACCAGTCAAGCAGGCAACAGGACCAGTTTATTTACCCTGAAGACAGAGCACTCTGCTGGGCTGGTGGCTGGAGCTTCAGTCCCCTCTTGGACCTTCAACCCTGGAATTCTACTAACGTACCTGAAACTGAGCTTTTATACATTATTCTTTAACAAGAGGACAATTTTTGTGGACTGTGGACCATTAAAATGATTTTTTTATAATTGGCACTCGTTTTTGCTCTTTGAGCACTGACACAGCGGTGGAGCTTGAGGAGGTGAAACAGAGGAACATGTACTGTTTCTGTCCTGCCCCAAACTGGACCTTTACATCTGCCCAGTGTTGATAGCTTCTGAGAAAGAGAAAGAACAAAAGAAAGAGAGAAATCTCGAAGAGGAAAGGAAAATCCCAGACTATCTCCTCTCACACACCTGTGAGGTCTCCCTCTGTGACAAAAGCGCAGCTGAGGACAGAGGGAACAAAAAGATAATTAGGAGCTAAGAAGAAAAGGCCAGAGAGGAGACTTTGGGTCCACGCTCCATCTCTCCATTCATCCCTCCTTCCAGCATTCCCACCTGTGAGGATTAATTGGTGTGGAGCAGCATGGCGCATGCCGCCTCGCAGCTGAAGAAAAAGGCAGATGAGAACCTCACCGCGGCGGAGGAAGAGAAGGAGAAGAAGAAGACGAGAAAGCGTTCTCGCGAAGTGAAGAAAAAGGTAGACAAAGAGGAGGAGGAAGGAAAAGAGAGACAAGATTAAATGAAAGGCAGAAAGTAGTGGAAGAATGGAGCATAGAGCTGACTCAGGGGAGAGAGAAAGGCTTGAGACGTGTCGGTCTAGTGGAGTCTAGGAGGTTCTCTTTTGTCATGATGCAGCCTCGCACACACACACGCACACACACACTCATGCATGCACATACACACCCAGTATGATAAGAAGGGTGGTCCCACTGGGAATACAGCGGGGGGGTGGGAGTGTGAAAAAGACAGAGAGAGATGGATGAGTGGAGAGCATGGACAGGAAAGAAAAGAGAAGATAACAGGATTCAGCCATAGAGGACAGATTGGTATTTTAGGCAGCGGCGGTGCTATTAATATGATGTGTGAGTGTGCGTGAGAGAGACAAAGATGATCACTCATACTGCTGACTTATAAAATATTTCTGACACGATGAACCCACTGATCTAACGACTCTTTAGTTGTTCAGAAAAATCTAAAAATATCAACAAGATGTACTGCAAAATCAGAAATTAGCCATAAAACCTGATTATATGTTCACATTACGATTGATAGGATGCTGCCTTGTGTGTGTGTGTGTGTGTGTGTGTGAGAGAGAGAGAGAGAGAGAGAGAGAGAGACTTGTCCTCAGCCAGCCCACACTGTTTTCATGTTAACTTTCTTGTATGAAAACATCTTATCTTAATGCTGTCGAATTGAACATCCCGCCTCTTTGCTGAAAGTAATAAGTGTGAGTAAACAATCTGATGTGAAAATTGAGTGAATTCACTGAAGGAATCTGTGTGGAAGCCAAAAGCGTCAGCAGTCACACCCTGCGGATAGGTGCCGGTTGTTTTTGCATGTGTGTACATGCGTCATTGTGCAAGGACGAAGTTAAGACTTGATCTCAGACACTCACACGCTCATCCATAAGGTGATCAATAGGTCTGACTGGAAATCAATAGTCATCCTCACTTCAGTGACAGCATTTGACAAAACATTAAGCTGAAGTGGACATTGATGTTCGCTTCAGTGTTTGGATAACTTTGTTGACCCGTGTGTGTGTGTTTATTTGTTTAGCTGTGATTGGCTCGGGGCTTAAAATCATTTGTGTCGCCCGAATATGTGCATGCTGACATTTGGGTTTGTGTGTATGTGTGTGTGACTAGCCTGAGGCCATCATTAGCCCAGGGTTGGCCACCTGTCACAGTGAGTCAATACCACTGACCTCATCAGCATCAAGGTCAAAATGAATGGAGAGGTGACTTCCTGTGGTCACAGGAAATTGGGCTTGTTGTGAGGTTGTGGTTGTTGTAACACAAAGATAAACGTAAACTTTATTTATTTATTTCTTTTGGCTTTCATAAGAAAGCAAAAATATACTTAGTTGGACTTCTTTGAAAATCTATTGAAGTCTAGCAGAAATGAAAAAAGTCTTTGCTTTTGGATCACATCCTTTTGCATATTTGCCTATATGAGCCAAAAAAATTACAAAAAAAACCCATTTTCTTTGTATTTCTACATCAAAATGAAGTCACATTTTCTCCCTGTTAAAATGACTCATATCATTTTGCCTCAGAGAAATTTTGACGAGAAGTAAACTCACCATCTGTCCCAAATTGTTTGTGGAATTTAAATATCAAAGCCTGCAATGCTGCTACGTAAGGTCGTGTTCTCTTGCAGCTTAACAATGTACTTTCAAAATAAAAGCTGCGTCAGACAGACAGTTGTCAGCTGAATTTGATGGCCTGAGTGCGTGTGAAAGGGGCAAATGGCAAATGCGTGTGTCACGCCCAAAGCTGGCACCTTTTCATATGGGCTAAAGTTTAGTCAGTGTTGGCTTCTTTCACAGTAATCCTCCATGTTTGTTATATTTATGTCCAACTTTTTAGTGGTCCAATCAAATTCCGCCCAATGGTTTATCCTGCTTGTATATACTGATAATACCAGAAAGACTTCACAATACAGAAGTCAGATAATCTAGAAATGCTGTTTCAGGTGGGCTTTAATGGGTAATTGTCCTCCAAGGAGAACCAAGTGCTGGTTTTGTATATTTTTTATTATTTTGTAAAATAACCTCAGTGGAAATGCAGGAAATTTCAGGAAATAAAAATTATATGCATGTCTGAGGGAAAGGTTGGTGCATCAATATAAGCAAAATTTAAAAAGGAAACAGCCCTAATGAGCAAATTGTGACATGCATGAACATGTGGCCAAAACTTGCCCAGAAGAGGCTTAAAATGTTGAGAATTGATCAGATCAGTGTGGACCGATGAGGAGACTGAAACTTTTCTTCAAATTAATACAGCAAATCAGCTGAAATGGTTTATTTACATCAAGTTTGATCGGTGCTCTTTTAGTTACATCATAGTTTAGCATTCTACTGAGGGATAAGTGCTATTAACTTTTATTTTAATTTAACCAACTCTTTATATTGCAATGATGTGGATGCACTTTTCCAGATTTTCTTTTGCAAGTTTTCTTAAAAATTTCTGTTAAAATTTGTGATCAATTTAGATAGAAACTTGACTTTGGGCACACAGGGAGGAGGTCGAGGTGGTTGGATACTGTCACAGTCATTCTATAAGTTCAACCAAGTGTTTAATTTTTTTAATTCAGTCTTCGTTGTGCATTAACCTGACCAAACCAGTGCTACAGTTCTGATAGTTTAGAGACAAGAAAACAAAATTGATTTTATGATAAACCCCCTTCGCGTGTCTCACATCTTTTTCCCCATCACAGTTGATGTTTTCACTCAAATTTTGACACCAGTTTCGATTAGAAGGCATCAGAACATATTGATCCTCTTCCTCATGTTTGATATGTGATCGATCTGCTGCATAATTACGTGCCTTCATCACACACTGACAGGAATCCAAAGCAGAACACACATTCAATTTTGACATTGAGGACTCAGATGAGCTCAGTGTGAGCAGAAATGGAGGATGGAGGTTTGACCTTGACAGCACAAGCTGAAATCTGAGCCTCTGTGATCACAGGTTTATGTTTTCCCCACAAAGGCAACAGGTGAGGAAAACATGTTGCTGTTGTATTCTGTGTGTCGGGTGACATCAGCAGTTTCTCGATACTTGTAGCGTAATGTTGTAGGGAGGGTATCGGCTGTCCCGGGCTCACTCAAGGTAAATCTATAACACTGTCCGCTCTCGGCCTTCTTGGCACCACTGAGCACAAAACATCCCTCCTCGGATCACATCAACTCAATTATATGTCTTTTTTTTTTTCGTCACCTCGCTTGACTCGCCTTGCTATGCTGTCTCATATACCTGGCTTTGCTTTTTGTCTCCCTCTTAGACAATGTGGATTTAACATACAATACTAAATTTCAGTGTCTCCCTTTAACTTTTATGCACTCTCCTTCTCTTACATACTATCTCGCTGTCTGTGGGTCAAAACAGAATCAGAGACTGGACGTGTTAACATAGATTAGCTTAAAGGACCATACCAGTTTTGACTTCTCACCATTCACATTAAATGTCATTGTTAAACTTTGACCATGTGTTTACTTTAGTAGATGTCAGACTGCATTTTTAAAGCCCATTCACTGCCATTCATGTTAAAACAGGGAATAGAAAAACTATAAGACACACGAAAGTTGCTAGGTATAGGTATTTCATTCTTTAAAGAGAATGTCTGCGTTTATTTGGTTAAAAAATAGCTGAGCGAGAGAGAGAGATGGTAGCCGGAGCCATTGAGATAAAAGTTATTAAAAAAATATTGAAAAAAAATAGTTCCTTACAAGTGCTGCCTTGCTAGCTCGAATATTAGCATGAAGAAGGATTCTGACACAGACGTTCTTTTTAACCAATGTCACACATTTTCAGCTTCTTTCTGCAGCGTTTATTAAACATGGACAAAATGTAAACCAACATGATATGATATAAAGCTATTTTGGGAAGTGGAAAAAGAAACACTTGAAAAAGAACAGTAACACGTAACAGTAACATGAACAGTAACATGTAATAACACTGGTATGCTCCTTTAAAAACTGAATTCAGGTGGAAACGGTCCTCCCTGCCTCTTCATGTTTTCAGCACTCCTGCTGCGTTACTTTTCAAATGATGTGCGTGACATATCATTCCTTTTATTTATACTTCTTATCTTAAATCGAATTGGTAATGCACTCCGGGTCGTTGTATAGGATGTTTATGCCTCTTACAGGAAGAAAACAGAAGCATTACAAGCACCGCTGAGACCATTTCACAGTGCAGCTGCCATTAAAGCTATTAGCTGCATGCTTCAAACAAATGGCGTGCTTTTAAGCTGCAGAGCACGAGCATGTTGTGCCTCTTGTAGCGCTAACACGTCAGTCAGGCTTGGTTTAGAGTTTAGTGCTTGTAAACTGAATGACTAGTACATTGTAGACTGATTGACTCATTCATGAAGAAGCTTTCTGTTAAATTGTGTGTGTGATTGGCTGGTTGGCTGACCAGCTGCTCATTTGACTGATAAGTTGTCATCCAGCTGTCTGATTGGCTTAGCGAAGCTGAACCGACTGTACATATCACAGTATTTAATATGCACTGCATGTTAAGGCTTTTTCTTCTGTGTTAGAAACATCAGTAATTATGAGTAGTGTAACACAAATATTGATATTTGTGCAAAGAGCCATCTGTGCGCTGACCTTCTAATGCAGTAGATGAGCGCAATATTTCTGTCATCAGGGATTGAAACTGGCAATGGGACAAAATCGGTTTGTGGAACCAAACTGGCCTCAAGGCAGCAGAGAAGTGTAATGAAAACACATCTTCCAGTCAGAATCGTTGGCATCATCGCCCTTATCATTTTAGATCTAATGCTTTTAGTGGTGGTTTGACTCCAGACTCTGAAGCAATTGATGGCGGCTTTACCTCACCTCCACTTTATCTTAAATAACACACACACATACACAGATAAACACAAGTTCATGCGCACACTCAGACATAAATACAACAAAAGAGCAGGATATGCTCAGAGCGAATGGCTAGCTCTGCATATGGCAAATTGTGCTTTATTGTTGAGTTATACACAATATAAAACAAAAGTACATAAAATAACAACTAAAAAGGTAAGGAGTAAAGTGGGAGTATTCATCACTTCTACCTGTACAGATTCTGGGGGAAAGAAATGCAAAATACATTAAAAAGAGGTTAGAGTCTTGTTCTTCATCAATTGCTCCTCTTCCAGACTCAAATATCTCAACAAATATTGTATTGCCATGAAACTGTGTATGACATTGTTAGTCTCATAATGTCTCCTTACAATATTTATATAATTTGTGATTCGTGGTCATCAGACATTTACTGTAACACCAGCGTGAGGTTGACATTTTCAGGTTTAAAGCTGAGGTAGGCAGTTCATTTTTGGTGTCATCGCACAAAAATTACATACAGTAACAACCTTTCAGCATTTTGTAATTCAGGTCTGAAAGAACGCTAGACTTCTGCTGCACCTCTGTTTGACTCTGTATTCAGACCGTGACGGTAGTTTTTGGCCGATCAAAAGAAATTTCACAATGTGTGTTCTATTGGCTGCTCTATGCTGTGCCTCTTAGTGACAAGTGATGTCATTCCAAGCAGATTGGCTGTTGAAACAAGAGTCGTGCCTCACGCTCTAAAACTGGCCTCTGGTGTCTTGACAAGCTGAGTTGCAGGCGACGCCGTCAGCTGGCTTGAGTTGAGCTGAGGCGGAGCAGTTTACACCGCTGCAACTTTCCCTGCAACTGTTTCATCTCGTTGTAAATCTTTGGTGTAAACTGGCCTTAAAAAAAGAGCATCAACAAACAAAGTAGAAAACAAACCTGAGCAAAAACAGAGAGTAGAGGGTGCAGCGCAGTTGCTTCCTTTTGGAGTCTCATGCTACAGCTAGCTTGATTTCCCAGCTACCCCAGCTTTAAGTGAAATGTCTCAACATCTATGAAATGGATTGTAATGACATTTAGTAAAAGATGTAAAGTCCCTTTCTAAGTGGACTGCAGCACATTAACGATTAATCAGTGTAGCACCATCATCAGGTCAACATTTATTCATACTTAATTTAAGGTTGACTATCGAAACAAGTGCATGCTTGCCTTCTCATTTTGAGCAAGTTAAGATTTAGATGGTTGCATTTGGCTCGAAGCGTCTCTATACCGAGTACAACCTCACGAAGCTGCTAGCATAGCACATACATAACAGGTGAACACTTCATGGGACGAGATGAGCTGACAGACAGCAACGATTTTATACAGGGATGATGAGAATTAACGAGTCGGATGAGAGAATGTAGATGCTGCTTCTACTAAAGTTTCTTTTTTCTTTCAGAAGAACTCAATTCTGGTGTCTTTTTCTTTTTTGTTCATCTGCAGCCTCATCTCATCTCCACTTTGCTCCTCCATCCTCCCTCCCTCTCCCTCCTCCTCCCTTCATTGCTCTCTCTTTCAATCCTCCTTCCCTCCCTGCCTCTCTGTCAGCTGGCAGAGGGCTGTATTGTTCTGCCACACTTCTGCTTCTGGGACTGGGGGGAGGAAGCAGGGTACAACATGCGCACACACACACACACACACACACACACACACACACACACACACACACACACACACACACACACACACACAGGTCCTTTGTGACAAGGCATTGTACCACATTAATCCCCTGACACTTATTTAAGCCAAGATTCATATTTGAGGGCTCCTCATTCTTTCTGCTCTGCAGCCAGCGTGTCTTCATCTCTTTGTTTCCTATCACTCCACCTGCTGCCCACATTATTCAGTTCTTTCTGTATGTACACACACGATGATTTACATACATGTAGTTTGCAGAGTGTTGCACGACTTTTTTACGAAAAAGTATTCGTCTGTTTGCAGAAATACATTAGATTACTCTGATTATTCTGTTTGGTTTTTTTTTGTAGTAAAAAAATGAAAATACCCAAGAATTTTCTTGCATTACCCTAAGAAAACTTTGAGAAATTATTTTGTTTAGTGAACATCTTTTTGTGGCCTCTGATCTTTCATTTATAGGTAAAGATTATATTGAAATTGCATTATGCAGGTTATTGTAATGTTAGTGTAGTGTTTTAAATTTTTTTACATTTTAAATATTTTTATTGTACAGTTGAAATGATACAGTGATTAACAGATTAATAATTTTAAAAATCCATGCATTGGATCTTTTTATATCAGACCAGCAGCTTTCCTAGTCTAGTATTGCTGAGACGATGAGGAATGTGATTGACTTTCTTTGCAGTTTTCTTTCATTTTATTCACCGTGTGATGGCCTTAAATAATTGCATGAATATTTGACATTGAAAATACTCATCAGCTGAAGCTCTTAACTGTTTCTTCTTTCCTCACTCTTGTATTTTATGTCATGTTCCATACTTCTGCATCAGTCCAATCCAATCCTTAGTCAATTAATCTATCACATTGTGTTCTACAGGCAATCAGTTGTGCAGCAATGATATGAAAACACAGCATAAAACACAAAGGACATATACATATAGAAATATAACAAAATCATATTTGTGTTGTAGAGATACAAAATATAACCAAATTATTATCTAAAATTCTGTAAAATTCTATAAAATTCCCATCTTTGATTTGTCATCTTAGCCATCCTACGCTACTCTTCCACACCTTCGTTTTCTCCATTGCAGGTTTTTTATTGTTGTTTTTCCACTTATATTACACAGTGACAGATGCTAAAGAAAAAAAAAACTATCATCAGGAGAATGCAAAGTTGTTTTGGAAGAAATTAGGAAAAAGCTGAGCACTTGTGCTGCATCCTCAAACTGGAGCACCAGATGCCAAAACTGGGAATCTGACAGAACTTAGCAAAGATCCCAGAAAAACAGGGAACCGAACTGAGAACAGAGCGTTATGAATTATAGAATGAGTCCATTAGAGAGCAGGGGAGAAACGGCAGCTGCTGAGGAGAGAAAAGAGCCAAGATGAAATCTGAGGGGAAATCACAGGGATAAAGGAGAGGAGAGAGGGGCTGTTGAATAGGAAAAAGTCTATAAAGGTGGCATGTTTTGTGCCTCCATTGCTACGCTTGGCTGTAATATTCACTGTAACAGGGCTGGTGAGGGGGGTTGCCGGGCTGGAAGATTGGTGCAGAGCTTGCCAAGCGTCGTGATTGGAGGATGGGGACAATGAGGAGGGGGTTTGGGGGTGGATGTGGGGGAGAGGTAACACATAACACACATCCCCAGCATGCTGTGAAAAAGAGATAGAGAGGAAGGAGGCTGAAATCAAATTAAAATGAAGGGAAATTAGAGAATGCGTACAGAGAGATCTGGAGTCAGATCAAGGGGGGCGACCGATGAAGTGGTAGACGAACTTATGGCAGAAAAAGGAGGAAATTAGAGAGAGGGAGAGAGAGAGGATGAGGATGTTGTCCGTTATGTCTTTTATCCGCCTTCCTCTGCTTCCCTGCAGCTTTATTATCTCCTCTAAAGTGGAAGATCGACACTAAGAACTGGGGCAGTCCATCCATTTATACACAGACCCATACACACACACTTGCATATCAGCACCTCCTCATTTTACAGACCACGCCGCTGTTTTTGTCTTCCCTTTTCTACAGGCAGATTAGTGTTTCACATCACAATATATTGAATTAATCTGCCTGAATGAGACACCTCCATGTTTATGCAGCGTGTATGCAGGTTTAACAAGCAGAGCTGCCGTCTTACTTGGCAGCCCCGTCACTTTACTGAAGGTTTTTAATTGTGATTTCTGTGTCTAAAAATTTCAAGCAACCAGGATTGGGTTTGCTTGTGGTAATTGTTTAAATGTCGGATCCAGTCACTGGTCGGCAAAATGATAAAAGTGTTCCATAGATTTAGAATTGCACTCTTTCTTGTAACATTGTCAATGTCACAATGGCAGTTTTTAATTTTTTTTATTTGAAACAGCAGAACTAGATGTCATCTTTTATTTTTGGTGCCCACATTACCCAAAATGCAACTCAGCCTGCATTATGGTCAGGGATTTGGGTGTCTTATGCTAGTAGCAGCTAATGTAGTCTCTAGTAACTAGCCTTAAGCTTTGATGGAGGCTGCAGAGGTCTGTCAAGGTCACTTCTGTCTAACTCATGGATGTATTAAGAGACCTGAAATCCAGTATGCAAAGATGGCCGCCCATTCAAACCAATAAGAATTGCTCATCCAGTGTATATGCTGAAAAAGTTTTCTGGCTTTTGGGTTTACTTCCTGGTTATGCGGCCCGCTGAATATGCGCAGCTGGATTTTTCCCACTGGTCCCGCCCTCAAGTTCCCGCTCAGCTCATAGACTTTAACATTGTGGTGCTGTGGCTGATTTTAAAATCGCTTTTCTCAGCTAATGAAAACAATTCTACAAAACCTACATGGATTAAAAATTCAGAGCAGAAAGTGTTATAACCGAGCTGGCTTGCAGTTCAAGATAACCTGTCAACAGTTTTACAGACATCTCTTTTACAGTGGGAGCTGATGGTAGGGCTGTCCCGATCCGATATTGATATCGGATATCGGTCCGATATCAGCCAAAAAAAGAACAT
>JAQLOL010000014.1:6363911-6386956 GCA_029783665.1 Naso thynnoides
AAGAATGAACAAGGCTACATCCACAACCATGCTGATTGCGCTGTGAGGCTGTGTGTACCTGCATATTTTCTAACATTTACCTTTTTTCAAAAAACACAAGAGCTAGTGGCAAATGCAGGAACAACCGAAGACAGTTTAATTAATAGTTTATCATTATTATATCAGGGTCTGTAAAGATTTGTTGCAAATTTGTCAAATAGTCGTTAAGATATCTTAGGCACATTTCATTCTATGTTTTTAGTTATGGAAAAAAAAATACCGAGCATGATTTTACATCCTTATTATTTATCCTTCCACCTCCTCCATTGATGCGCTATTTTTTAATGTTATTGACAATCGGGGGCCTTCAAACTCAATACGGGTCTGGATTCTGTCAAGTCCCTTAACTATTATTCGACTTCAGTTTGTGTGCATTCACATTCATATAAAAACACACAGAGAGCTGGTTCTGTCTGGACAGAATTGTTGTACAGATCTGTGTTGTGTCACAGCTGAAGAATCTGATGTAACACACACACACACACACTCACAGCACACATCACATCTCCACACCCTGAACCCTTCCTTTGTTTCATCAGTTTTAAGGAGCACATAATCAGTTTCTCATGTTGCCATGACACAACCCTGCAAATTACTCAATTGTGAGTGATTTAACACACATGGTATCATAGGAGCCATGCCGAGAAAGGAAGTCATGACAGATCGTTGTAATGCATTTAGCTTAATGTTGTTCTGTTGTTGTGTTTCCAGAAGGGCTTCACTCCTTTGCATGTGGCTGCAAAGTACGGCAAGATCGAAGTGGCCAACCTGCTGCTGCAGAAAAATGCTTCGCCTGATGCTGCAGGGAAGGTAACACATGCATGTGCTCTGCTCTGGTGTAAATCAAGAGAGTGTGTGAGCTCCTACGTAAAGAAAAAGGAAGAGTGAACTCACACACATGCACATGATCACATTTTGTAGATGCACTCAAAGCTTCCATTGTATTCTCTCACTGCACTGTACTGTATGCATATTAAACAATGGTTGTGTATGTGTGTGCGTGCGTGTATGTGTATGTTCAGAGTGGACTAACTCCACTGCATGTGGCAGCACACTATGATAACCAGAAGGTGGCGCTGCTCTTGCTCAACCAGGGAGCTTCGCCGCATGCTGCTGCAAAGGTAAGAGTCAGTCGGCGTGGTTATATCGAATGTTCCGTAATGTATTAATGCACCAAACCCTCTCTGTCTCTGTTTGGCTCTGGGTGAAAGCAGGCTGACCTAGTTTCACTCACCCACATAGTGAAGCTGCTGAGCGAAGCATTGTGATTGGCTGGATGGATGCCACTTCCTCTCTAACAGCATCTTTCCAGAAAGAGCTGCCGCTGAAAGTAGCCAGGCCCCAGTAACTCTTATTCCCTGATAGAATATTGAATAAATCATTGCTGTTCGGCTTTCAGAATCAAGAATTTTGGCTAAATGATTTTAACGCAAACATCTTTTGATTCTGGACATGAACTGTGAATATCTGTGTGCTTAAATTAGAGTCCTTCACCCCTTAATAAAGCGCATTTTAAGAGGATTAAAGGTGTCTTCATCAATCAAATGAAAAAAGACAGCCAAGGTCATTTTAAAGAGTGTTGAGCTGGAAGAAATGAGTGACGTTAATATATTAATAAGAACATTTTTCTGATAATCTTATATAGCATATATATGTTCAGCTGTTACGTATTATATCAGGAAAACTATGATTCACATTTACTTTATAAAAACGGAAAAATATATATGTACAAATGCTACACCCATTTCTCAGAATAATTAACTTAAAGAAGTAGTTTGACATTTGTGGGAACCTCTTTTCACACTGTGTTGGCATGACTTCATTTTAACGTCTGTGATCTAGCAGCAAGTTAGCTTAGCTTAGCATTAAAATCCAGTCTTTGTGCTAGGCTAAGCTAATCATCACCTAAGCTTCATATTTAACATACAGATATGAGAGTGGTATTCTGATGCAGTTCTCAGCAAGAAAGTATATATGTTTCTACGTTAATAGATGTTTATTTGTTTGCATTATATTATCACCCATCCCTGACAGATGGGACTAACATTTTGTTTTAACTTTTAAAGGCAAAAGAGTGACAGTTACGTGTTCTTTTCAAATCAGGTTTTGGAATGTATAATAGAGTTATAATTCCTCATGACACTAAAAGCCCGTAGGCATCTTTTTTGAAATGCATTTGTTGAAAACGCACATAGCTCATCATAATTTAGGGATTGAGCTTTTTTTTTGTTGTTGTTAATTAGAACCTTTTTTTAAGAACTCAGGGAATCAATTGAGGGAAACCATCATTTTCAGTGATCCCTGTATGATGCCTGATGAACTGAATTTTTGTTCAAATTTAAACATATAGCAGAATAAGATTGAGGACTTTATGTATTTCGAGATGATTGCAAGAAAAAAGAGATTTCAAGCAAAAACAACCCTCTCCGTTTGTCTGTTCCTAGAATGGCTACACGCCGCTCCACATTGCAGCCAAGAAGAATCAGATGGAGATAACCACCACGTTACTGGAGTACGGCGCCTCCACCCACACGGTAACGCGTCAGGGAATCACACCTCTGCACCTCGCGGCACAGGAAGGAAATGTGGACATAGTGACACTGCTGCTGGCTCGAGACGCACCTGTGAACATGGGCAACAAGGTACGAGCTCAGTGTGTTAAAACTGCCATCGGTACTAATGTTTGTCTCTGTTTGAGTGTCTTACAGGCAGAAAAAGTGTTGGTGTGACTATAAACCGATCCAAGATTTACGCAGGCTTTTAGAATGAAACAACTGCAGTTAGTCTGTTTACACACCTGTTACAATGCCTTGTTTCTTTTTCTCTTTCTCTTTAAATGAAATTCTGTCTGTGTATTTATCTCTCTCCCTCTCAGTCTGGTCTGACTCCGCTCCACCTGGCTGCTCAGGAGGATAAAGTCAATGTTGCCGAGGTCCTCGTCAACCAGGGAGCTACTATAGACCCTGAAACCAAGGTAATACTTCTTGTTACTTCTTGTCTTTGCGATTATTATTTCAGTAATTTATCATGCAAAAAAAGCGCCAAATATTCACCTGTTCAATTGGCTCAAATAATCAGGGACAAGCAGCGGATTTGCTGCTTGTCTCTGATTATATCCCTGCATATTGAGTATTTTTCGGTTTTGGGCTGTTGAACGAAAAAAGCAAACCGAGGATGTTAACACAGCTGTCCCAGCATTCACACTTGCTGTGTTTTGCTACAGTGCCAGTGTTGTGGTTAAGACTGGCAGTGTGTGGAAGTTTATCAGATCTCATCAGGACACGGTGGATTTAACAACCACACAAATACAAATGCTGCACGTGGCGCAGCTAAGATTTGACTTGGAACTAATAAGCAGGATAAACTATTGCACTTACAATCAGATAACAGGCACTGAGCACAATTAATTAAGCTCAAATTAGGTTGAATGTACATACAAGACACATAATGTGATTTTATCTTGAATGCTTTCTGTCTGGAAAAAAAAAAATTACAGACAAACAACAAATTTCTCAAAACCTAATTAAACAACAAGATATTAAGTTTTTCTTGACGTGCAATATTAATTACAGTCCCATTAAGAGAAGCTGTTAATATAACGTCTAGTGTGGGTTAAATGTGTGTTAGTCTTTTTCGAAAGTGGTACATGCTTATCTGCTTCTTGCTGTTGTTATAGTGCAGAACTGCAGGTGTGGATGTTGAAACAGTTTGTCACTGTGACATTTTATAGACTGAAGTTTAGTTTAATGTGAATAAGTCACAAGCTCAGAGGACAAACAGCTGTCACAGATATTCTCTTCCTCTCATCATTATTGTGTTTTAAATAAAAGTTTGAGCAGAAAAAGAAGAGGCAGCGCTACCCAACGATCGTCTCTTTAATCACAGTCTGCAAATGTTTTTTCTGTGTCATCAGCTGGGATACACGCCTCTCCATGTGGCCTGTCACTATGGCAACGTGAAGATGGTCAATTTCCTGCTGAAAAATCAGGCGAAGGTCAATGCCAAGACAAAGGTAAACATTTGTTCTGCATTTATGTGTTTTTATCTGTATTTCTGTGTGCAGGGAAGATATGAGCAAGGGTATATTTGCAGACAGCACGCTGTTTATTCACTGTGTATCAGTGGGAGGAGAATAAATGCATTTTGTTTGTTGTCTTGGTGTCTCTCTAAACTCTCTCTTGCTCCCCTCCTCTGCTCCTCTGCAGAACGGTTACACACCTCTCCATCAGGCTGCACAGCAGGGACACACACACATCATCAACTTGCTGCTTCATCATGGAGCTTCGCCCAATGAACTCACTGCAGTTAGTACACACACACACTCACATAAATACTGTTATATAATCTCCAAATATTTTACGTTTGATCCTGGCTCATGGCAGATTTTCATCTGCTCTCTTTTTATCTAAAGTCTACCAAATACACTAGTTTCCACACAGTAAATAAGATGTAAAAAAATTAGTTGATTGGTATGGTTTGGTTTCTAATAGATTGACTCCAAACACTTCTTAAGATTAGTAGGTTGGATTTCCTGTTTCAAAGCCATCATTCACCTCTGTCATTATTTTTTTTTTCTGTCTAGAATGGGAACAGCGCTCTGTCCATCGCCAGGAGGCTCGGCTACATCTCTGTGGTTGACACACTCAAAGTGGTCACAGAGGAAACTCTGACCACTCAGGTGTGTTTTTCTAAGTTTGCATGTGTTGGATACCAAGTATAGCTTCCAAAATCTTTTTCTTTAATAACAGAAAAAAATGGCTGCATATTTATTTATTTACTCATTAACATAATGAACTCCAGCCTCAAAGGAACACACCAGTCTGTTTCTGACTTGTCTCCATTTGCAGAGATCGCCCCTATCTTCTCCAAATGTTGTTGAAGTTTGTTCGACTTTAGTAGATGTCAGACTGCAAAGCCCGTTCACTGCCCTTCGTGTTAAAACGGTGTATGGAAACACTATAGGACAGGTGAAAGTTGCTAGGTATAGGTAATTCACCTTTTTAAAGAGAATGTCTGAGTTTATTTGGTCAAAAATTGCTGAGCAAGAGAGAGCAGGAGGAGCCAGGAGCTGTGAGGCAAATGTTATTACGCCTGGAAAAAATAGTTCCTTACAAGTGTTGCCTTCCTAGCTGGAATATTAGCGTGAAGAAGGATTTTGACACACCTGTTCTTTTTCACTGACGTTGTCACACATTTTCAAGTACCTTATTTTTAGGCACTTTTTACCTTGGTAATGTTTAGCCTTGCTACTATCTTTAACTAATAATCCCATACATTTGTTGCTATGTACGTACCCACTACTCTGTTGCTTAGTTTCTCATGATCGTAAAAGCTTTTAGTCACGTACAAATGTGTTAAAAAGAGAAACCAGTAACCTTGCGAGATCATGGTTAGTCACCATATCTGTCTCTGTTTGACAGACTGTGATAGAGAAACACAAAATGAACGTGCCAGAGACCATGAACGAGGTGTTGGACATGTCCGATGACGAAGGTAAGGATGCACTTTACAGATCGTTACACAGCTTTTTAAAACAGTTTGCTCCATACAACTTGAGCCTCGTCACAAAATCCTGGAGCAGCGTCCAAAGTCTGTAAAGTCTCAGGTTGCGTCATATTTGGCTTTTGTGCTGGAGTAGGACCAGATGCCAGTACTGGTGCAAAGTTTCCCTTATTGTTGTCATGGAAACACTTATGTATGTTGTTTCTGTTTAGTAATTCAGGTGAAAAGCCAATGTTTTTTTTTTTAGCATTACCTTTTTTTTTAATCATTTGACATTTTAGTCCAGTCATGATATTTTAAGCTTTTGTTTTCCAACATCCAGACAGTAAAAATGCACAGTCATCACTTTATTTGCCTATGATTTTGTTCTGAATATGATTTTTCCATATTTTTGGGTTCTTTTTTCCCTCTAACCTTCTCCTCCATCTCAATCACAGTCTATAAAGCCAATGTCCCCGAAATGATCACAGAGGACTATGTATCTGATGTGGAAGAAGGTATTTTTTCATCTTTCTTTTTTCTTTTTGTGTTTCAAATCTTTACTTCTTAATTTCAACTCTACAGCCCTTTTTACACATCCTGCAATACTGCAGGAACAAAGACCCTTCGTCATTAATCAGCGCTGGCATGATGCTGCCACAGTTTGTGATTTGTGATTGTCTGTCTGCCTTTGTGAGATAAGATATGATAAAAAAATAAAAAGATAAGATAAGATATGATAAGATAAACCTTTATTATTCTGCGGAGGGAAATTCAGGTGGCGTAGCAACAACAATGAGGACGAAACACAGAACAGGTACAGGTGGTGAGTTAGTGTAGAGAACAAAGCAAGATAATGAATTTAAATATATGTAAGTCAAGTGTAGAAACTAAGGGAAGATGAAGTAGAACACTGATCGGCCCTTAAAATCTGCACTGAGTGTGTGACTGAGTAAACATATGTACAGTCTGTTAGGGCCCAACCAATATGGGGTTTTTGGTGGCCGATGCCAATACCAATATTAGGAAGCTGAAAAATTCCAATATTATACATAAATAATATCGACTGAATGTGGTTATCAGATAATTCAAACAAAGATATGTTATGGAGGCAGGACATCTTTTATTTTAGCCAATTTTATCACAAAAATCAGTTCAGTGAACAGCAAAAACTTTATTTAATAGTTATTTAATTGCAGATCGCCCTCTGCTGGAGAAACTGTGTGGTTGCACCATAATCACTAGTCTAAACATTTTTTCTGGGCTTGAAAAGCAGTTTTAATATCAGTACATATCAGAGAACATAAACTCTGATACTGATATATCTGCGATAGGCCGATATTTTCCAACAATATCAGCAAACTGATATAATGGTCTCTGTCATGAATCTCTTCCTGATAAAGATTTTTTTAAAAAGTGCATATAAATTTATGAGAATGTAAAAATGGATGTATGAGTCCATATGCAAGGGAGCCAGAGTCTTTACAGGTTCCAGTAGTTAAAGGTCGAAAGTAAATTCAAACAGCTCAGGTCTCAAAGGATACAAAAGAGGCATTACCAATGTAACGTGGAACAAAACAACAGTGATGTCTGGTGTGACATATAACAAAAATGAGCAGTGCTTTGTAAATAATAACAGTGACAACAAAGACAATCCTTTGTCTCTCCAGTTTGCAGACATTTTTAGTTGCTTTTCGTCTTCTTTCCAGTTAGCTTCAATCTGCTGCTAGCTGCTTTTTAAGCCCCCTGGTGGTGGGTCGCACACATAACATGTTACAAAATGTCACTCTGTCCCATCCTGCCAGTGTTGATGTCGATTCCACTTTGTTTCTGTAAAAAATGCCCACTCTTTGCCACCGTTTTACAGTTTATACAGAAGGGCGAAGCACAAAATACCAGGCTGTGTAAAAGGGGCTTTTCATTCCTCTGTACGTCATTCATCTGTTCTTAACTTTTCCAGTTTATGGGTTCTCGTTCATGTTTCATTTAACTCATTTACCGCAGGGGCAAGGTTTCTGTGCACAAAGTTAAACTGAAAGTATTCAAATACTATATAGGAAGTGGGTTCTAGTAGAGATTTCAGTTTCTAAAGTGTTTGCTCAAACACTCATACTGTACATGTGCGATAACTCCACTGTACTGAGGACTTTCAGCTGCTGCAACCTCCCTCCACTCCCTCATGCTGTGTTGCTGTAAAACCTTCAGTATTTTCATGCATCCAAATGCTGGAATATCTCTTTCTCCACTTGTTGCCATGCCAACTGTCTGCATATGGCTTTGTGGAGTGTGTAACAGGTTTCTTTTCACAGTGCAGAGTAGCAGCACACACTCGACGCTTTGTTTTCGGAGGCTTGCCAGTGACGCTTCCATTGTAGTTTCATGCATTAGGGCTAAAGCAAACATGGTGTCAGCTGCTGGAGTGTGTGTGTACGCATGTGTGTTTACTTTGTGTGTCTCTTTTCTCATGGTTTCTAGTTAGGCTAAAGTGGCTGAACTTGAGCTCTCTGCACACTGGCACAGGCTGGGGGGAAACATGGGGATTAATACAATGAGCTTTTTCTGATTTTTTTTTTTCGTTCTGCCCTCTGGTGATTCTTCTGAACACTCTGCAATGACAGTAAAGAATAGTCAGCTTTTATTTTACGTAGTCACATGTATCTCAGTTCTCACCGTTCACAGTTTTTATTGCTGCGAAATATCAGCAGCCAGCTGAAATCCACATTTCCTCAACACAATTGAAGCAGTTTCCCACAAAGGTTAAGCACACGTGGACCAATATCATGAGATCACCAGCCGTGCAATTTTTTTTTCCCCTCAATTTAGAGAAGCCTCTGCTGCCATCATTTATATTTAACACAATATATGTGCAATATAATGTAACATAGATCTCAATATGGAATGGCCTGTGAAAGATGTCATAAAGTGAAGGTCTGTTGCATGATTCATGGCTCTGAGCCTGAATAAAGTTACCGTATATTGAGAATCTGCAGATGAGGAGAATGTGTGAGCAATGGGGTGATATGATAAAGAGAACAGAGGAACGGAAAGAGAAGAAAAACAGAATATGGATCAGTTAAACGGGTTTCAGCGGCAAAATTCCTGCACGCATGACAGCAAAGAAATTCCAAAGGGTTACAAAAAAATCAGTGGGTGAAGATGTGCTTTTGCTTTGTTTGAACAGAGATGGATTTTGGAAATATCTGCATCAGCTATTCCTGTAAGTCCAAAAAAAAAAAAAAAAAAGACAATGTCACTGTATCTAACTCATATAACCAGTCTGAAGTGGTGCAGCTAAACTGATACTAAACTAAACTATGTGTGTGTTTGTGTGGTTTTGTTTGGCATTTCTTCTACCGCTGTTGTGCATGTTCGCTCTTGCACTGAATTTGTCGTTGTTTTTGTTGTAGAGCTTCAGTAGAGTGTCCAGCTTTCATTCCCAATCTATAAATAAATGGAGTGTAACTCTAGGTACACAAATACACACACACACACACACACACACAAGCCCACACACCAGCTTAGTAACACCAACGATTCCCGTCTCCAATATCTAAGATCTAATCAGGACAACACGAACCCTGTGCAGTCTTTTGTAAACTGTTGGGGGCTTTCCAAAGAATTTTTTCAGACTATAAGCTTAATTAATATTAACTTGGCGTGGAAATGCTCATAGGATCTGAATCACGCAATATAAGTCAATAAATAAATTTGTGACATGTTAGCTTGTAATTTTCTGCTTATTACGTCCAAAAGATCCAAAGCTGTTTTCATTCTTGGCAATTTGGGCCTGTTTCTGTTTTTTATATCGTGTTCTAAATATAACATTTGTTTTAAAAAACAGAAGCAGCACCATTAATGAGAGGATCCCTGCGTATTTGGCAAAAAAGTGTACTGAAACAAAGATAATCATGTGAAAAAATTCAAAGGTATTGTATTTGTAGTAAAATGCAGTCAGTACGTTTACATGCACACAAATATTCTGAATGTGGCAACAATCAGAATTTGACTTCGTGCCTTTTTTCAGTATATGGTCAGCTTTGTGCATTTCAAACAAACCAACATCATTGTGTTAATTGTGTATGCACAACTGCACGTTGACGGGAATATTAGTGGAATATTTCTTTTCATTTACCATGTAAACTGCTTAGTCACAATATTGTCTTTTTTGGAATAAGGGCAAAAACTGGAATATTATGTGCATTTAAATGTTCTCAATCCGCTGTTTCCCAAGATTAGTGTGGATGGGTGATTTTAAAAAAATGTACAAAAAAATATGAAATATTTAGGACAGGGCAGCAAACAGAAAAATCGTTTGCATCATCCGTCTACATCAACGTAATTTAAAGATGTCATAATTTTCTACGCACCAATGCATTCATTGGTTCTTTGATTTTGAAAGCAGTGTGTGGATTCTGCATCATTTTAAAGCTGCAGATGTTCTCATTTGTGGGTTTGAGGATGTGGGTCACAGCAGAAGTCACACTTTGATGATTTTAAACTAAATTTACGACTTTGTCACAATTTTGTCATAGTCTGTCTTCGCTGAAGCTGTGCGGTCTTTGAACATGTCTCACAGTGCAATTTAGAACCGCTCTTCTTAATTTATAACTGAAGGCTCTGCTTCATTTTTCTCACAGTTGTCAACTTTTTTGCACAGTGTGGTCTTTACTTCACTCCCACAGACTGAAGACGCGGCACAAAAGATTTAAAAACAGCTCGTTTAAATCCCAGTTGGAGTTCCTTGGGAAATCTTTTCTGGGCAAACGCAGAGTTATAAATTAAGTAAGGCTGTTTGACATGTTGACACAAAAAAGTCTGTTGACAGATACTGAGATCAAAATGGAGAAAGACAGAAGTAAAGCATGGGCGTATCAACAGCAAAGAATTTGTACTATTTAGTAGATGGAGAGATAATTAAGCAGACAGACAGGTAGCGCAAGGGAAAATTAAAGTGCACAACCTCCACAACCGCAACCTGTGTACAAAGCTCAGAATATAAATATGAAGAAGTAAAGGAATTAGGAGAGCAGTGAGGATCTTTACTGTGTGGACTCCTAAAGGTGCCACATAGATAGAATTTAGATGTTAGACAACTTAGAGTCACACACCCACTTACTATTTCTGTCCTGCAGGGAGCTCGAGGTGTCTGTTCTGAAACTCTCTCTTTTACACACACACTCACGCACACACATACACATTCATGCATGCACACACACACGCACACACACTGGATAATCCTAGAGCAGGGTGGGTAGGCGGGAGAAAGCTGATCTGTTTGTGTGAGCGCCGGGCTGTGAAAGATAGACAGTGTGTGCGCGAGAGAGCAACAGAGAGTTGAAGGAGTTGCAGAAAGTTAGTTCAGGGTGAAATCCTGCAAACTGGACTAAATGAAGTGCTTTAAAGCTGGAGGTGAGTTTGCTGTCGGTCAGGCTAGAACGGGAAGAGGGTCCTGGAGAATGAGATGGAATGTCGTCAGATGGAGTCTGTAAATTGTGTGTGTGTGTGTGTGTGTGTGTGTGTGTGTGTGTGTGTGAGGAGGAAAGTTTAGGGGGAGGGGTGCTGTAGCAGCAGGGGATGAGGGGACAGGAGGGTGGGGCGGGAGGGTCTCCCGTGCTTTGTGGCTGCTGGAATGCCTTCCTTTTCATTCTATTGGTTTCTCCGCCTGCATGCACTTGCTCCCCTCTCCCTTTTCAACTCCTCCTCTTCTCTCTTCTCCTTTTCAACTCCGCGGTCACCGGTTCATCAGTAGGCTAAGATCTACAGTACCTCTGCGGGGAATAACATGCTGCTAACTCTTGTCCTGCTAGGCCTGTGACGTATGTTTCTGCTCTTTAACCACTTTTTTATTGCTTGTGTTTGCGGTGCTGACCTGGAGTTTTGCTGTGTTTAAAGTGTCTCTACGTCAGTTAAACAGGAAGCGTTGTGCATCTGTGGTCGGTAAACCTCTTCAAAAGCTACAAACCTTAACTTTTATTTAGATATATAGCTACTAAATTGCTGTTATTGCTATTGCTGTGTTACTCGCTAAACTAATCTGAGGTGAAAAGTCACTGACAGCAGCACTATCTGTTGTCTGCAAGCTCTACTGTTAACATTTTTTGTCATCTGGGGACAAAAACCCTTTAGTGACAGCAAGACTTTTGTTTGTGTGCATTTGTTAGACCAAAGCTGAACTGGAAAAAGGCCTCTGGGTAGAGGCGCCATTGATCCGTCTGTCTAAAAGAGGCGCTCTGTTAGGTCTGCATGGACATCTGAAACAGGAAACAGACGGAACCAAACATTTTAAGTGTGCATTTAAAAATATCCCACATATTAAATCTAGTCTGGCATAAAAAAAAAAAAATTGATCAGGATCTCAGATAAAGCGGCATGTTTTTTACTGCTCACATTGCAAAGCTGAACAGAAGCTAGCTTGTGGGAGGAATTTTATTCAGTCGTTCTCTCTACAGAGTTTTAATCAAGAAAGGTTTTGGTGACTAACCTCCTAAAAAAGAAAGAAACAGACCCACAGGAAAAGATACTTTCTTTCAAAAATCTCTCTTCCACCCTGTTTGTCCCAACCTGCAGGTGATGATGCAATGACAGGGGACACAGACAAATATCTGGCCCCCCAGGACCTGCGGGAGCTGGGGGACGACTCACTCCCTCAGGAGGGCTACATGGGCTTTAGCGTGGGTGCTCGGTCTCAGAGGTAAGGCACAGCCCCGTCAACAATCAATATTAAGACTATTTGTCAGTTTATTAAGGTAATAGTGACATTAAATAAAAATGACCTCTGAAGCATGCATCAGATATACAAACATTTGCTCACACCAGCATTGAAAACAGCAAAAGATAGTGACAAACATTCAAGTTTGGTTAATGTTGTCGCACAGATTTGCACCTTCAGAGCCATTTTGACAGCTCTGACATTGGAGCAAATAATTTAATAAGAAGAGTATAAAATCAATTCAAATTAACTTAATGGTCATTTCAGCGTACATGTATGTGCAAGGCAAAAAAAGTGCAATATGAAAAAAAGAACAAACTTAAAATAAATGCATTAGCATAACAGTGTAAAAAAGAAAGGAAGCTAGTAAAGCTTGTTAGCTGTGTTACAAAAGTTACTTTTAACCGCTGTTTGAATATAAACTGCTCCACCAAAGAAGAATGTTTTGAAGGCAGATATAAACAGGAGTAAAAATCTGTCTTCTCAATAAACTGTGTTATATACAGTCCCGTTAGCTACCAGGCTAACAAGCTAGGAAGCTAACAGTCAGTAAGCTTGCTAGCTGAGGGGTAGCTTTAAGTTCTTTCTCATTTTCTAAGTAACATCGTAACTAAGTTCTTTCAAACATGATACACATTTCTACATGAATCCTTGTTGGGGCTGCACATTATTGTGACCTCCAAATCAGCCAAACACACACACACACATTATCCCTCCACCAGTGGGAGGTCATAGTTCACTTTCTGTGGCTGTTGAACTCACACAAAAATATTGACATACTGCAACGTGCTGAAGAGGGAGGGGTTATTGAATATCTGAGGGGTGACACACACGGTCACTGAGCTACAGGAAATTAGAATCATGTTTGATTCTGTGGCCTTGAGCGCTGGGTTAGATCAACACACACTGTGTTAGTGGGCTGGGATGTGTGTGTGTGTGTGTGTGTGTCAACTCAAGCTTCGAATTGGTTTAACAAATTGCTGCTCTGCTGCAGTGATTGGTTCAAATCATTTCCAGTTCACTCAAAAGTGAATTACCTACTGTAGTCTGTTTATCCAGTAATGTCAGTAATGTGTTTGGTTTTTAGTGATCATTATTAACTTTTCTATTGAGTAACCTGAAATTTAAAAAAAATATTTATACTAATTATAGAGTTGTCAAAAGTTGTCAAGTACCTCTTCCTGCTTTAAATTACCATCTTAAAGTTTGCTTTTAATGATATCCTCCATCTTCTAGTATAGATTTATGTCATGAAGTAATTATTTAATCTTTTTTTTCCTGAGAAGTCCTGTTCTTTTTTCCAGTTTAACTGTTTCAAAGTGGTCTAAATACTACAATACCTATGAGCCTCAGCTGCCATTACTATGTTTGAGAAGTGAGCCAGATTGATGATTAGGCAATAAGATCATCCTCTGGAAGCTGAAATCATCTACATTAGCATTGAGTTTAATCTTTAGCTCAGACAAACATTTGCAACACAAGGAATTTAATTTAAAAATGCATCCTCATACCTGACAACTGAATAAATTGATTTTGGCGTTTCAGTTTCTGAATACACAAGCTTGTACATTTTGAGTTTTGTGAGTATTTTTACGCAGTTGCTCATCTTTTGTTCTGATGATGCAATCGAAAATGCCCATCCAAGCCCAAAATGTCAATCACATGTTATTATCTAAAAAGAAAATGAATTAGATTTTTACATCTGGAAATGAAAATAAGTCCTCCCTCTTCACAACTCTGTGATAAATCTTTGAAATCGAGATTTACTGACAATACATGTGGAAACGCTGAGATACGGTCTTTTGGACATTCGTGTAAAAAATTAGACGAGACAGTCAGTTAGCCTGTTAGCCGGCTTCATGCTGCCAACCTGCATCTCTGCTGTGGCTCTTCTCCTCTCTGCATCCCTTTGTCCACTCCTCTTTGTGTTCATGATCTTTTATTCTCTCCTCATGTCCGTTCTTAATGTTAGTCCGAAAGTCAGGTAAGGCTAAAGGCATGGCGAGGCCTCCCTACACCTCCCCCACCCCTCACATGTAACACCATCCCCTCCCCTGACACCCCCCTTGGACTCCAGTCACTATCAGTATCATGACTTTGTGGTCCAGTGCGTATTTACTGTGTATGTTTGACTCCTAACCTAATGATTTTGATCAGCATTTTTTAGTTTTTTGTGTACTGTGGTTAACTGTGTGATTTTTTGCTTTCGGTTGAAACCAGTTCTGCTGTGTTCTGTGCTTGTAGACAATAGCCTGTTGTGTTTGCTTTTTGTTTTTGACTGTGGTTACTGTAGCAGCGATGCCTGAATATTTGTGGATAGCCACAAAGGTGGCGCTTTGCATCATTTTGGTTTCCGTGTGGAGTTTTCCTTCATTGAGCTTCCAGGGACTTGAACTGATATTTTGGGGCAATAGCTATTGCCTTCATCAGTTTAGTATCATGAAGTGACCACAGAAAGTGGACAGTGCAGTTTTCTCACCTCATGATGTCAAGCACTGTTATTCTGGTTAAAAGACATGTACATTTTATACAAAAATGTACATTTTTGCACATTAAAACCGCTACAACAGCGTAACATTTTTTAACTTTTTATTTATTTTTTCAAAGAAACAACATGATGTTGTTTTTTTCCGTCAGTGGGTTTGTTTTTCTGCTGCTAAATTTAATCAAAGCGGTTGTTTTGGAGATTTTGTGAAAAAAAACAGCTAAAATGCAATATATATTTGCACAAAACAAACCTGAATTTGTAATCTAAATTGTGTATTACAAATGTTTTCAAAAGGTTTTAGATTACAATCATGCCTTTCAAATAATTGATCTATTTGATGTTCGTCCAACATGGAAGCCAAAAGCGGCCATGTTTTGGGCAGTTCACAGCAATGCTATTGTATCTTGTTGTCTCAGCTAGATTTATGGAAGATTTTAAATGCCGAAATTAAGACAACTTTAAAAAAAATCCAACTTATAACACAATATGATACATTCTTTTACGACTCCCTGTTATAGTTCGACTTCCTGTCAAATGAGAAAGACAAAATAAAATAACATCATGAAATATTGTCAGTCTTAAGGTAAAAAGGCATCAGATTATCTCTTTATATCAAACACACACTTTTTAATTTAAAAAAAATAATAACCATGTAATTATGACAAAATAAGTTTGTTATGCTGCAAGATACTGAAATATTTTTTTAAGCAATTTTGAGATAATTGGATTTTAAAAACTATTTTGTCATTTCAGAACAAGATTTGTATTTTTTCACTTTTGTGCTACAGATCAATTTCTGAGCAAAGGCTACTATAATACATTCATTTTTGTTTACTAGTGAATAGCAAATAGTAGTGTGGTTATTATGGTTAAGATGTTGCTGGCAAACATTCTTCATGTCATGGCTCAGGAGTTTTCAGATTCAGATTCAAATTCAGACAACTTTATTGATCCCTAAAAGGGCAATTCTTCTGCAGTTCACCAGAACACAATCACACAGACAACGCACAGCATGTCATACGACAAAACAACACACAGATTAAGAAAAACAACCAGAGGTCTGTAAGGTCATAAATAATAATAATAAATCGGCAAAGATTGAGAACAAATTGTTACACGATATCATGTACAATGCTCAGTCAAGAAAGAAAAAAAGTCATTTAAAATGACTGCTATCTGCGTTCAGCAGCCTAATAGCAGACGGAATAAAAGATTTGGAGTATCTGTTAGTCCTCCTCAGAGGTGCATGATACCGGCGGCCTGAAGGCATCACTGTGAACTGACCGGACAACACATGATCAGGTTGGCTGAGAATACACTTCGCCTTCTTTAGCACCTGATTCTCCCAGAGGGAACACAAGTCTCTTTGCTTGACCCCAATAGTTTTAGAGCAAACTTTGACAATACTGTTCAGGCTGTTTTTGTCCTTGATACACGATCTGTTGAACCAGCAAACGGAGGAAAGAGTCAACAGGCTTTCAGTAAATGAGCAATAAAAATTACTTAATATCCTCACACTGACATTAAAAGAGTTCAGTTTCCTCATCAGGTGGATCCTCTGTTGACCGCTACTGACCATTACTTTCAAAAATGACGCTACCCAACAGTGGGTATCAGCATGGGCCCCTAAAATCCCACATCATTCTAGCCCTACTATTATATTGGTTGGGTGTGTGTGCATAACCATGGTTTATGTCACCTGTGTCACCTGATGTAATTCTCAAAATTATCACTCAGGTTTGGCAGGTTGCCATCTTGGCTGGCCATGAAGATTGCGCCCCACTCTATTTATGATTCCTGATGAACAAGCTTGTATCGGGTGGATTTTTTTTTAATACATTTGTTTAGCCGAATAATCTCTAAATTCATTTCTTAACATTTATTTGGAGTAATAGAAAGAAAATGTATCTCAAACTCCAGCTTGATTTTAATGTTTCCATGAGGCTGAAAAGGGACACACATTCAGACAGCGGACCAAATACAGATTTAACCGATGCTGCTTTCTCTTTTTCTATATTTATTGTTCTTTATTTTGTTTTATTTCTTCGCCTCAAGCCTGCTATTCTTCAATTTTTGGCCTATACATAATGGATGCTGTGTGAGTGAGTCAGGGTGGAGTTTGGCTCTCGGGTTTGCGGGCATTGCAGTGAGATAGAGTAAGGAAAGGCAAGAGAGACATAGAGCAGCAGACTGACCGAGAGTCTGAGCCAAGCCTTGGCAAATAAGCAAATGAGAGAGATTATTTGCCTCAGTGGAACGGAGAAGAAATCATGGCAGACAGTAGCAAAACCTCTGGTTGTGAGCCCTGTCTGGCACAGAATGAAATAGAATACACTTTATTTTGTTTTTTAAGTGCTTTGTGTCTAAATGTTACAGAGGAGGTTGAGTGAAAGAAGAGAGCACTTGTAGTCTGCCATTCTGTCCATTAGCAAACACTGTTTGGTTATGTAGTGTCGTATTCTTTAGTTTCTGGTGTTTATTTTATTTTATTTTATTTTATTTTGTTTTTTGGTTCCTACTCGTGACTCCCCAAAGGTTCAGGATGTGATGTCTTGATGAGTAAATGACTCAACATTAAATCACTCACAGAGGAAGAAATTCATCATAAAAGGGGAATGACACAAGCCCGAGACAGCCTAAGAGCACTGCGACACAAATATCACAAACATCATTCTGAGAAATCCAAGAAATCAAAAAAATGATACAGACACGCATCAGACAGGTGACAAGCGTGAGTCCACAGATGACATGTAACAGTGCTGGGCATTTTCAGTCAGACACATCTCCTCCTCAAACCCTGCATCAGTTTTAGAAGTTTTGCACCTGCTCATCTGACACAGGTTGGTTTCACACAAGACCAGAGAACCAAGAGACCTTTGCAAAAGTAAAATCTAGATTGTAAATCAACCAATCTCTCCTAAGCTGACCCAGTTTTGTGGTGTCTAAAACTGAAAAACTGTGACTGTTTCACAAAGTCATCTATGTGCAGATCTCTTTCTTAACCACAGAGTTTTTTCTTCCCCTAAACCTAAAGTCAGCCTTAATTGACCACAAGTTACCGTAGAAAGGCTTTGTGGCAGGAAGTCTAAGCTGGGATGAGATTGCGATAGTTTCGGTGTTGACAGTGCCAATGCAATAGGCCTTCAACAAAGAAAATGCTGGGTCAAATGTTCACAATCCAATGTGCTGCTTTTCGTTTGTTTGCCTGGTTACAGTTGTCATGGTGGATAAAACTATTGCTGCTCTGTTGACGTTTCAGAGTTAAAATGTTCTGTCTTCAAAGTTTTGAAAACCACCTTGAAGTTTTTTTGGCATCTGAAGAGTCTCGAATTTCATGGGCTTTTCTTAAAGAAGCCTTCCTGGATCATATGTAAAAGTAAAAGGTACTTTATTGGTCACATATATACATTGCACAGTGAAATTTGGCCCATCCCTGAGGTGCAGTGGGCAGCCACTGGGACCAACCCACCCACGAGGAGAACACGCAAACTCCACATAGAAAGGCCCTGCCCCGGCTGGGCATTGAACTCAGGACCTTCTAGCTATGAGGCGATAGTACTAACCACTATGCCACCATGCTGCCGATGCCACTGTGCCACCGATCATACGTCATCGTCTCACCAACACAGCACTACTGCCTTGTTGTATCCATGTGTACCTGTAAACAGCTGGTCACTCCATCATTTGTTATTGTTCACTCTAGAGATGCACTAGCATCACCAAATCCACCAAAAAACCATGTTGTAGCTGTGACTGTCTTACCTGTGTTGGATTACGGTGATGTTTTGCATTTGCACGCCTCTGCTCATTGTCTTCATATGTTTGATACAGCTTATCATGCATCTTTGAGGTTCCTTGCAAACTGTAAAGCTCTGATTTATAACTGTGAATTATACTCTCGGGTTGGATGACCTACTCTGGCGACCCATAGGCTTACACCTTTATATGTAAAGCGGTTCTTGGTTTGCTACCACAACACCTCTGTGTTTTTATCACAAAGGAAAGTGCCAGACAGTATTCATTGTGCTCCCAGGACTTCTTTATGCTCTCAGTACCAAATGCCTGAACAGAAACAGAAGAAGGGCCTTTTGGGTCTCTGCATCCTCAGCTTGGAATATGGACTTCACCTCCTTCTGGATCTATTGACCCATATAGGCCTTTATCTCATAATTCAAAATGTAGCAGCAGCATTGTAGTGATAGTGATCATATAGTGTAGACAGTGATTGTTTTGTTGTTGTTGCATGTCTGTCCGTCCTGGAGAGAGGGATCCCTCCTCTGCGGCTTTCTCGGAGGTTTCTTATTTTCTCTGATTCTTTCCATCGATTCAGGATTTTTAAGTTTTTCCTCACCTGGTGAGAGGGTCTAAGGACAGAGGATGTCACACCTGTGCAGTTTGTGAAGCCCTCTGAGACGAATTGTAATTTGTGATTTGGGACTATACAAAAATAAATTTGATTAATTAATTGATTGATTCTTCGACTGCAATTTTTAATGCTTGTTATTTGTATTTTGTGTCTGTTTGTGTCTTTCTGCAACCTTTTGTTTTTGCAGCCGACTGTCTTGGCCAGAGCTCCCTTGGAAAAGTGATGCTTAATCTCAGTGGGACTAACCTGGTTAAATAAAGGTTAAATAAATTAATAAAAATAAAATCAGCCTGATACCGACACAAACAGCTAGATCACATACAATGGGTCAATTGGAATCTGATACCATTACACATATCAGTACATTTATATATGTATATTTAGTTGTTACATTTTATTTATCAGTGAGGCATACAGCTAATTAATAAAACACTGTTATGGGATCGGTGCTTGATATTGGTTGATACCTGAAGGCCGGGCATCTGTATCTGTATTAAAAAAAAAAAAAAAAAAAAGAATCAGGCATCCCTAGTTTACTCTCGAATATCAAAAATATGCTTTAGTTTGTCACTAGTCTCATATAGAAAAGCAGCGTGGCGGCATCGTGCATGACTGACACTGCTAAGTGGCGGCTGATCGACAGTCCAAGAGTTTGGGAGTGTCTTTTGCTTGGAACCATTCCTCTTCCACATATTGATCTAGGGCCAGGCTGAAGCTGATAGCTGAGTTGCAACCAGCATGAGAGCTAACTCCCAGTGTTCCTGGTGCTGACAGGCCCAGACCGGCATCATTATTACTGCACTAAGCATTGGCAGTCAGGCTGCACTCTCCCCTCTCTCACCCCATGATAAACTACTGACGAGACTCTGGCCAGATAGGTTTTTCAGCCTACATCAGCTCCGAAAAGCACATCAATTATTCAGCCTCACACTGGCCTATTGTAATTACTCTGCATTGATAGGCTGCCAGCCATCGCAACCATAAGTCAATGAAATAAGCAATGAGATGCAAAACTGTACTACTGCCGCACTACCTATTGCAACCTGATTAGGTTGTCCTTGCAGCTAGTGGGACACTGAGCTGCTAAGCAAAGCGAATGTGAAAAAAAAGTCACTATGACAGCATTGATAGATGACGTTTGTCCAGTGGATGTAAGTGCTGCTTCTTGTTACTAAATATAAATTTTTAATGGAACCAAATCTCATCTGTAACTAGCAGGGCATCTTAACACGCTGGGATGAGTAAAAGGTGAAAGTCAGAAGTAAGCGCGGTCAAAAGTCGCCAGCAGGCTGACGGACTAATAGACTGACGTGAACACAGAAATACCGACAAATTGACAAAACCACACTTTGAATCAAAGTTCAGGATACCAATCAGTTTCCCTGTTTACATTTCACAAGACTCTCTCCTTGCCTTCATTTTCACAAAGCCCCTGTAATCTCCACAGAATATGGATTGGTTGTTCATCAGTCTGCACACGAGCCAGTCATACGAGATAGCAAACAGTGAATAAGGAGTAAAGAAGACAGCGAGAGAGAGGGAAGGCGCAAAGTGACATCCAACTCTCACCTGTTTAGTTTTATCGGACGAGCAAATGCACACTCAGTGGAGAGAAAGAGGTGGGAAAAAAGAAAGAAGAGTGACTTACTTTTTGAGCGGGGGTGAAGGCAGACAAAGAGCAGGTGCTCCTGCGTGTCTCTTGAGCCTGATTGAGCCGTAACAGCCTCCACTGACACAGACTGAGAGCAAGAGACAGAGAGCAGAAAAAGAAAAAGAGAAGGCGAGTGGTGAGAAGAGGAGATGAAGAGGAAGACTGGAGGCTTGACTCAGAGTGCTGGCTTTGCTTTGTAGTGTTCACTGTGGAAGTGTGTGTGTGTGTGTGTGTGTGTGTGTGTGTGTGTGTGTGTGTGAGCTGGTGCTCTTTTTTCAGTGCACAGAGATTCCTTTGATGGACTCTGTGCAGATATACTTAACCAACTTGCTCCTGAACCTTTTGTTCACCCAGCTTAGTGCTTCCATTTCAACAGCATGCATGCAAGTCCACATGTGTGCACACAACACACACACACACACACATAAGCATTCAAAGTCACCATATCACACAGCTGGAGTGTTTGGCACTGCTCAGATAATGCCATATTCTGTTGGCTTTTTTTCTCCTCCCTAAATACCGATTCATAGGCAAATAATGAAAGCATCGCTGCTCAGAGCAGGCAGGGAGTTTCAGTGTTTGGAAGAGATAAGAAATTTGGGCTCCATTCACACCAGAAACAGGCTGAGACAAATTGATCCCCTCATTCTCTCGGTCAGTTGTTTGTAAGTGAGAATAATGCTGAGAGCTGACAGTTCAGCCTGTGAAGATACACTCCCTGATATCCAAACCTTATTATTATAGCTAATTTATAGCTTTTCCCCCCTTATTCCGTGAAGACAATTTGAGACAAATTGAGCATCCTGCCCTCCTAGACAGACATAGAAATCTTTAAAGGAGCGGACGCTTTTTGCAGCATGCAATTATCCTTTTGTGGGCTTATTGTTCAAGAGAAAGTGAGGAAGCCATGGAAGTGGGGAGCATAATGATGGCAGGTGTAGAATTAGCGTTGTCTCGTTGTTCCCACACCGCTGCTGTGGAAGCTCTTTCAAACAATCTTCTCTCAAGTTTGGAGGCAAATTTTAGCTTCCCAGTGACAGAAACTTCCAAACAAAGATGTCAGCTGTCACTGCTGCTTGGCATGAACACCAGTGTAATGAATATTAAGCAAGTATGGGAGGATTTTGCAGACTGGCTGATGCTAGCCTTCGTGTTCTCCTCCGTGGACCATGACAGATTGTCAGAATCACCTTGTTTTTTTTTTAAGGTTCCTGAAGAAATGCTGACTGTAACCTTACATGTCAGTGCCTTAAATTAGGCCATGCATTTTAATTTTTTTTTTGCCTCTCTCCTATTTTCCACTAAGCCTTTTTTATAGGTAACTCCTGCCACACCCACAGCAACCCAACCCAGTTTTATGAAAGCAGGATGAATCCGATAGCTTATGAAATGTTGCTTTACTTTTTTCTTTCACGAGATCTTAGTCTGGGCTTCAGTCCACTAAAGCTCGGACACTTCCCTGTAACAAGACCAATAATTCCCCATGGGGTGCAGAGATTTATCGCCTGTAGCATTTATGGAGATGTCCCAGTTGGAGATGAAAGCAGTTGCACACACAAACACATAGAAATGTTAATTCAGACACACAGACGTGGGGGTGTAAATCCACTCCTCATTGTGAATTCAGCACGTTGGCTGCATTGTGAGACCCTTTATTCAATTGAGCTGCCACCTATCCTGGCTATGGCACTGAGCAGGCACGTACACGGAGCTCCCACAGGAACCTTAGAACCACTCAAACACACAAGGGCTGTTTGCATACACATCAAGAGACATGGTGGAGATACAAAGACTCATTAGGTCTATAATGGCCTGATGCAACTCTCTGTAGAGTCATTGTTATCATTTGATGCATTCCAATTTATTAGTTGTTGGAGGGCTGGGGTCTGTGTGCATGAGTCGCTGCTTCTCTGAAGATACCTGAAACACTGGCAGACTCAGAATGTTTGACAGGCAAGGGGCGAAAATAGTAAAAAGGGCACTTGTTGTATGCAGTGGGACGCCAGTGTGCAATAGTCGTCGGGCACTTTACCACATTTTTTTCCACCTGGAAGGGCACTCTAGAGGGCACTTAAAGTGATACACACGTGGATTTACATTGTTGGCTTTTTCTCTTCATGGACATTAGTCAAACATTAGGTCAAAGATAAAATTACATTGGTCGCGGCTTTACTGGGGTTGGCCATTTTCGTAGTTTTCGAGCCCGGTGGCTTTCTACGGCGGAGCACGGGGCACTCTTGAAGCTCGGTTGAACTAAGTTGAACTGAGCTTCAAGAGCTTTCCACATTTCTTCTCTACTGAATTTGCGTTA